>CM053783.1:144982252-145417252 GCA_028749045.1 Cupressus sempervirens | reverse complement strand
CTAGGACAATTGGCTTAAAGGTTTGGGAATTGGACTTGAGAATTTATCTCCCTTCTCTTATCATTGAGATAGTATAATAGGGTACGCTCATCCTGGCAATTCAGGGAAGTCGATACTCGATACCTGTAACCTGCAGAAAAAACTATTCATGTACATACAATATATAATGCTAAGCTAAATAGACAATGGCAGGAAGTGGTGCATCATGTAGATCCCAACTAAGCAGGTGACTACGACTCCCTTCCTTAACCACATCAGAAATGCCATACAATAAGAAAACACGCACACCACACACATGCAAGTATGGGGTATGTATCCATAATAAAACACATGAGATATTAAACCATCCAACTAATCATCAGTAACTGAACACAATATAATGATCATCATGTATGCATGAAATATAAAGTCTAAATGATCTCATCACATAACCTCTGAATCCATAACATAATGTCTGATAGTGTCAAAACAATACCACTAATCCATCAACATAAAATTAGTCCATCATAGTCTGATAATAATAGCAACAATATGTCCAGAAAAGATGTGAACGAGGGTAGGCACTACATCCACCCCCCCTTGGGTTAAGCTTACTCCTAGAAGCCTACAAATAAGTAGGGATATAACTCCCTCAATCTAGCTGCATCCTCCCAAGTAGTTGAAGAATCATCAGTAGGGTCCTATTGGACCCTTACCTGCTCGATGGTTCGACCCCTGAGGGTCAACTCCCGCTGCTCCAGAATACGAACTGGCTCCAAAGCTAGCTACCCGTCCTCTACCTGCAACGCATTCCAATCAAGAACATGTACAATATCAAGAATATATTGCCAAAGCACTAAAACGTGGAAAACATCATGAATGGGAGATAGGCTGGGCGGTAGAGCAAGGCGGTAAGCAACTAGACCAATCCTCTCTAGAATCTTGAATGGTCCCACAAAGTGAGGTGCTAGCTTAGAACCCTTTCCATATCGAATCGGACTCTTCCACAGATGCACTCTCAAGAAAACCTTATCTCCCACAACAAATTGATTATCAGTCCTATGAGCATCGGCATACTTCTTTTGCCTATCCTATGTCGTAGCCAAGTGCTCATGGATACGCACTACCTGTTGCTCCATATCACGAAGCATCTCAGGACCCAAAAAGATGCAATCTTGAAGAATGTCCCAACTCAATGGTGTATGACAAGGACGTCCATATAATGCCTAAAATGGTGCCATGCCAATAGAACTATGATACTCGTTGTTGTAAGAAAACTCCACCAGGTAGAGATAATACTCCCAATGTGTCTGCCTATCCATCACATACATCCATAACATATCCTCCAAAACCTAATTCACCCTCTTTGTCTAACCATCAGTCTCTAGATGATACGCCAAACTAAAGTTTAACTGCGCTCCAAGCTCATGCTGCAGTGATGTCTAGAATGCAGATGTGAATACAGGATCCCTGTTAGAAATGATCTTTCTAGGAATACCATGTAATCTCACAATGTCATGCATGAAGACATTAGCTATAGAAGCTGCTGTGTAGGAAGACCTAATCAGTGAAAAATGTGCCACCTTAGTCAACCGATCAACAGTGACCATGATAGCATCATGATGTCAAAAAATCATAGGTAATCCTATAATGAAGTCCATAGAGATAATATCCCATTTCCAAGAAGGAATGAGATTTGGCTGCAAAAGTCTAGTCGGGTGTTGATGTTCTTCCTTAACTCTCTGACACTCAAGGCACCTAGCCATAAAATCAGCAATATCTCACTTCATCCCAGACCAAAAGAACAAATGTCTCAAATCAGCATGCATCTTCTTGACACTGGATGTGCTGAGTAAGGTGTACGATGGGCTTCTACTAGAATCAAGGTGTGAAGCTCATCCAAAAATGGCACATATATCCTCCCCAAATTCCTTAAAAGACCATCTGATTCTCGAACGTAACCTGCAAAATTTCCTTCCAAAGATCTCCCTGAATCTATCTCTCTGCACACTTCCTGATACCAGGAATCCGTAGGAAGTGCCTAAAGAATCTGACTCCTCAAATCCACACTAAGAGTCATTGATGATACCACATGTCTCTTGCAACTCAAAGCATCTACCACCACATTCTCCTTACCCTGAATGTACTTAACCTCAAAATCATACTCGCATAGAAACTCCATCCATTGCCTCTGGTGAGCATTCAAATTAGGCTGAGTAAAAATGTACTGAAGACTACGATGATCACTATGTAGCTCAAATTTGTGCCCCAACAAGAAATGTCTCCACCTTGTCAAAGCATGAACTACTGCTACTAACTCAAGATCATGCGTAGGACAATTTAACTCATGATCCTTGAGCTTGCGTGATTCATACGCAATCACCCGTCCATTCTACATCAAGACTACCCCAATCCCTTCAAGAGAAGCATCTGTACACACCATAATATCACCTTCTGGATCAGGTACAGCTAGAATCGATGCACTGGTCAAATGTTCCTTGAGCTTCTGAAAAGCTTCCTCACATTTCTCCATCCATACGAACTTCTTTCCTTTCCTCTGAAGAGAAGTGATAGGATGTGCTATCCTAGAGAAGTTCTGGACAAATCTGCGATAATAACCAGCTAAACCCATGAAACTACGGATCTTTGACACATTAGTCAGTGTAGGCCAATCTATTATCACCTGAATCTTTGTAGGATCCACTAAAATACCATCACCTAAAATAACATACCCTAAATACTGAATCTTTGATTTGAAGAATTCGCACTTAGCTGCATTGGCATAAAGTTGATTGTCTCTCAAACACTGCAATACAAACCGTAGGTGTTCCTCATGCTCCTTCTAAGTCCTAGAATATATCAATATGTCATCAAGAAACATGAGTACAAACCTGTCCAAATAAGATCGAAACACACCATTCATCAAACTCATGAAAATTGATGGAGCATTAGTCAACCCAAAAGGTACCACTGTGAACTCATAATGCCCATAGTGAGTTTGAAAAGAAATCTTGTGAATATCTGCTTCCTTAATGCAAAGCTAGTGGTATCCTGACTTAAGATCAATCTTGGAGAATACTGTAGCTCCCTTGATCTGATCAAATAAGTCATCAATCCTAGGCAGGGGATACCTGTTCTGAATAGTCACCTTATTCAACTGTTTGTAGTCAATACAACGGTGCAAAGAATCATCTTTCTTCTTCACAAAGAGCACTGGAGCTCCCCATGGTGATACACTAGGTCGAATGCTCCCTTTGGCCAGAAGTTCCTCTAGCTGAAGATGTAGCTCACCCAATTCCTATGTAGTCATGCGATAAGGAGCTCCAGAGATAGGTTTCGCTCTAGGAACCAGATCAATACTAAAGTCAATGTCCCCCTTCGGAGGCATGCCTGGAAACTCACTTGGAAAAACATCTGCGTACTCCTACAAAATTGGGTGATCCAAAGTCTTCCTCATAGGATCTTCCTCATCAAGATCATTTACCATAACAGCAAATATCTAACATCCCTTACGAAAACTTCGCTTCAATTGCATAGCAAAAATCATCCGCAAAGATATAGGCCTTAGTATCCCAAATATCTGCACATCATTCCCTTGGTCATCTTGGCACAAAATGATCTTCTTCCTGCAATCTATACTAGCTCTATGAGATCCAAGCTAGTCCATGCCTAAAACCACATCATAGGAACCAAGGGGTATGACTCGAAGATCCACTGCAGTATCAAAGCTTCCCAAGCTAAGCCCACACTTATGAACTACAGAATCTGTGGAGACCTTAAAACCTAAGGCTAGTTCCACTTGCCAACCATAACCTTGCTTCACCGCATCCAGCTTACACTTAGAAACTATAGATGGTGAAATAAATGAATCTGTAGCTCCTAAATCAAACAATACTGAAAGAGATATACCTCTAATAGCACCTGTGGTCTCAACCACTGTTCCTTGATGATCTGCCTGGCACTGATCAACTGCTACAAAAACTCTATGAGCTCTACCTACATCACCAACTATAGGCTCTGAAACTATAGGTCTAGGTCCTAAAAACTGAGGTGCTCGCTAAGGACACTGAGCTACATAATGTCCAATCTGACCACATGAAAAACATTTCATATTTCTGCCAGATCCTCTTCCCATAGGTGGTACATTCAATTGCTGACAACTGTTCCTACTCACAAAAGATTGGCTACTCTGAGCTGGCTGATTGGACTAATTCTATTTATTGCATTGAGAATTGCGGTTATTCTTGGTGTTAGAACCTTTGCCACCACCTTGAGCCTGAGAATTTGAGCCCTTCTATTGTTGTGTCTGCTGAGACTGCTGCTGATACTATTTCCCCTTAGAGAAAGAAAACTTCTTGTTACCACCTGAATTATAGTTGCTTTTAGATCCTGATGCTGTTGGCACTCCTACAAAACCACCTTGACCAAGGTTGACACTTTTCTCAACAAGGATAGCTTGATGTACCACATCCTTGAGGATTTTTGGCTCAAATACCTTAACTCCCCCAATAATACGATTATTCAAACCCCTAATAAAGTGTTGTGTCAACTGAGCTGAATTTTTATTGAACCCTGAAAAAGACATGAGCTCATAAAACTTATGCTCATAATCGATCACTGACAAGGTATACTATCTAAGATTATGAAATTCATTAGCCCTTTGTTGTTTCCATTCTTCTGGTAGGAACATTCACAGAAACTTTCTAGGAATAACTCCCATGTAACACTGCTCATATCGATTCCCAACTTCTTCTCCTCAATCGTCCACCAAGTGGCCCCAAAATTCTCTAAATTAGTGATCACAAATCTTGCCTTAACATTGCTATCGAACTCTTGCATCACAAAAATCTTGTCAAGGGAAATAAGCCACCACTCGGCCACATAACCAGAACCTTGCCCATTGAAAGGCTTAACCTTGGATCTTGAAAGATCCTTCATCTGAGTGGACACAATGGACCTCTGACGATCCTTTCAAGGACTTATAGATCTAGGTCTATGCTCTTGTTCTGTCTAGTGCACTTTGGGTTGCTCTTGAATAGGAGGTAGACGTTCTAGAATAGTCTGCATCATCTATCTCAAACTAACCTCTTCAGACTCAGCTTGGTCCTCTCTACGACTCTCTTCCTGTTGCCTACTAGAGTGCTCTTCCCTGCTCTCTACATGAGCCGATCCCTCATGGGCAGACTCATGGAAACTGACAGCTCTGCCATGACCATGGCCTCTACCACGGCCTCTAACAGAAGACCTAGTCCTAGATACCATCCTACAACAACATAAAGTACTATGTTCAGTTCTATGTTTAGGTTTAAGTTAAAATTTCCAATTGTTACAAAATACCCAGAGCTCCCAATGTAGAAACTCGGGCTCTGATACCAAATGTAATGCCCCAACAAGGGATCCAAAGAATTAACCTAGAATTTTTACTAAGTTTGGTAGCATTTTTTTTTTAAACATGAAAATAAACACTATGCACAATAACGGAAGCAATAGCAATGTCCATCTGAAATTAAACATAACATACATAATAGATTACATTCTTTAAGATCCCTTAACGTTGGATTACATCTAGATACATGAATCCATCTAGTACAACATCCACATGAAATAATAATGATAACTACAATGTTTATACATTACATTTCAAATTCTTATTCATCCTCTATACATGCAACAAGGTATGACAAGCTCAAAAGAATATACATACATAGAATAAAGTACATCATCCTATTCTAATCCATGATACACCAAAGTAAAGATAATCACATGGTACACATGATACATCATCATAGAAGACATATACATCCATCATAAAGATCAAACATTATAAACTAAGTGCACAGTTCCTCCCAACCATTAGTAGCATTATTAGACCATCGTGGATCCTAGCCATCCCTCCGTGCATAACATTCCAAATCACTGAAGAGATCATCGGTACTAACATAGTAGGAATGTCACTCCTAACATATACAACATTATATGTAGAAAGTAATCTAACATGCAAATCTAAGCATAAGATAACATCATCTAACATATGCTAATCATCAATGAAAAGGATACATATCCACCATCATGAAGGATGCATCAACCACGATGTCTCAATGAATCTCAAATGATAAGAGTGGAAAATACACTACCACCTGACTACGTGGTACCTAAGTGGTCCACTCCCACTATGCTGAGGAGATAATCTCAAGTCCCAAATAGGCTATCCAAAAACACATAGCACAAATCTCTATAAGTCCAGGAATCCTAGAAGTATACTAACTCAGAGGTTCCAAACACAAAATCTGACATATAATCCCAGAGGCACACAATGACATGTAGGAACCTACCATGCAAGCGAGAAAGTGTCATCGCAATTATCATGTACAAGTTACCCTGGTAATTAGCTAAACTCCATAGGTCCATGCTGATCTCATGCAGCCACTAATATCCTCTCATACTGACGAGGCATACTACTGAATGACAGGTTGCAACCATGCATTCTCACTACTCCCATCCTAGCCTATACAAGCACTCAAGGCATGGGCGAGAACAAAACACTTATCTTTTTAGGTTTATTCAGTTAGTATTAGGTGTGAATGTTATCACTTATTAATCCAACTTACAATGAGTTACTCTGGCAGCCTCTTAGGGCCCCGGGCCCCATTGCAAGCCACTTCCCATCACTACATGCAAATATCCTACCCTAATGCTCATGGAATCATAAATATCAAAATCACAAAAGATAATCCATAATAAAATCATCAAATATGCATAAAAGCATCAAATCTCCATGAGAAACATCCATAGAAAATCATGAACACAACAGCTCTCTATTGGCAACTGAAGTATCACTGATAATCAAGTATCCAAGTGTTCTCAATAACCAAAATATATCGCAATCATACTGATCGAAGACTCCAAAAATGGTTGAGTCAAACATGTCACAACATGACATTATCAAGAATAAATCCACATCACACTCCCATCATGGCGACTAGAAAATAACCAAGGATAACTGATCGATGACCAAAAATAATGGTTAAGTCAAGTGTCTCATACATAAGAATCTCAACTATAAAAATCAATAATCACATCCAATAGATAGTGCATTCCATCACATAACCATGGTTGGGTTTATAAAGATCGAGATTAAAACATCATCATGACATCACAATCACATAACCCCCCAAGCCTCTGGTAGACATCCTATACCTGGTCAACACTAGTCAACCCAAAACCCAAAACAATAGCATAAAGAATACACAATGCAACACATGTTTGGTTTTGCTAAGTTTACAAACTTGAATGCAAAAGTCTTGAATTATGTTTCCCAATTTAAATATCAAATGGAGAAATTTCATGTTTAACCTAACCCATGTTTTTGTTTAATAGATAAAAGATTCTCCCCAAAACCATTAGACCCAATTTTCTAATTGATCTAATAATATTTTGTTTATATAAACATTGTTTGAAAATAACATTCCCAATGATTCCAACAAAATCTACATATTTCAAAACTTTGATTTATGACACGTTCTAATAATCAACCTTAATTAAACTAAGTTTAATTAAGTTAATTATTAATATCTCTTTATTTTAATAATAATTGATAAGTTATTATTCATACTTTTAAATCTTTTACAATAACTCATACTTACATCTATACATATACATACATACATACATATATATATATATATATATATATATATATATATATATATATATATATATATATATATATATATACATATATATATATATATATATATATATATATACATATATATATATATATACATATATAAATATATATATATATACATATATAAATATATATATATATACATATATAAATATATATATATATACATATATAAATATATATATATATATACATATATAAATATATATATATATACATATATAAATATATATATATAATTATTAATATTCACATTTTTACTAAAACGAAATATAAAATCGAATTATAAAAATCAATTTCCATATATAAAAATTAATAACCAAACCAAAGACAATTTAAATTGAATTCGTCACCGATCATATTGCTGGCGCGCGACTTAAACTCGTCGCGGGTACTCTGCATCCGCAGGTACCCTACGACCACTGCCATATAGCAGTACCATGTCGCAGGTACCCTGCAACCCACCTATGTAAAGATCAGTGGGGAGAAAGGGGGGGGTTCGGGTATAACCCGCCCCTCCACACATTATTATATATGTTTTTAACAAACGATATCAATAACATTTTTTTCAAACGTTGATCTCATATAAATCGCAACGCAATTTTATATATATTTTTACTATGATTTATAAAGTACAATTATTCAATGTATATATATATGCACATATATATATATATATATATATATATATATATATATATATGTGTGTGTGTGTGTGTGTGTGTGTGTGTGTGTGTGTGTGTATTTATATGTATTCGTAGAATTAAACATCATAGCACATATATATATATATATATATATATATATATTCAAATGTGAAAATTATAAACATGTATATTTTATAATGAGCATATACACAATTCATTTAAAAATCTCAATTTTCAAATTATTCCAATAAACTATTTGGTCTCAAAATTTATCCAATAAATCATCTAATGGTTTTGGCTACAAATTTAAACCCTAGCCCTGTGTTTTTTCAGATTTTTGCATAAAATTCTCAAATAAATTAAACCACCCATATTGAGAATGCATACAATAGAAATATGAAATTCCTTAGAAAATATATGGAAGACACGAAGAAGACAGGGAATGAATGATTCGGAAATAGCATAAGTAAAATCACAAGAATCTACCCGAATTCTGATGCTAAATCGCTCTTCCTTAAAAAACTCACAGAGGAAGCTCCTCCCTTCTTTAGAGTTCTCGAGTCCTCCAATGCTCCAATTGCACTCCAAATGCTATGTCTAAGCCTCTAAGAATGCCTGAATATAAAGAGCTTTCAGGAAACATCTAGAATGCTTCTAGAAACAGCTGGAAGGTGTCACCAACTAAGCATGGGTCTTTTCCAACCTTCAAGATGAGCCATAGGGTTGTAGACACCATATGCTTAATTCATGCACTAACCCTCGTGTTGTTGACACTTGAGAAATAGAAAAGTGCGTTAACTCTCATGCAAGCTTATAACTCCAATTCATTTTTAATATAATTTTCTATTAAATATTTATAACTTCCATTTTAATCTTTATAACTTTCATTTTAATTTTTATAACTTTTATTATTATTATTTATTTACTACTTTATTATTATTTTATTATTATTATTAATTTTAATTTCTAATTTTCTTTTATTTACACCTTTTTTCACAAATAATTCACATTTAATTAATTATAATCAAAATATTAAAGATTATTATATTTTATATTAATTTTTCTCAAATAATTAATTTATTAATTAAATCTATTTATTAAGACTTAATTAATAGAAAAATCACCATAGACCTCCAAGATAAAATATGAAAACCCATCATAGAGAAAATCACACAAACTCAGTCTAAAGGGTTAAAAATCACAAATTATGTCATCCGACACATTCGGTGGGTAAAATATCTAGATACTTGTCCTACCTCACTAGGACAATTGGCTTAAAGGTTTGGGAATTGGACTTGAGAATTTATCTCCCTTCTCTTATCATTGAGATAGTATAATAGGGTACGCTCATCTTGGCAATTCAGAGAAGTCGATACCCGGTACCTGCAACCTGCAGAAAAAACCATGCATGTACATACAATATATAATTCTAAGCTAAATAGACAATGGCAGGAAGTGGTGCATCGTGTAGATCCTGACTAAGCAGGTGACTACGACTCCCTTCCTTAACCACATTAGAAATGCCATACAATAAGAAAACATGCACACCATACACATGCAAGTATGGGGTAAGTATCCATAATAAAATACATGAGATATTAAACCATCCAACTAATCATCAGTAACTGAACACAATATAATGATCATCATGTATGCATGAAATGTAAAGTCTAAATGATCCCATCACATAACCTCTAAATTCATAACATAATGTCTGATAGTGTCAAAACAATACCACTAATCCATCAACATAAAACTAGTCCATCATAGTCTGATAATAATAGCAACAATATGTCCAAAAAAGATGTGAACGAGGGTAGGCACTACATAGTTGATGTCAAGCATCAGTAAACTTTAGTTCATGCTGAGTGATTTCATAGTGGATGTCGAGCAACGTAGTATGTGTCGAGCATCAGAAGCTTGATAATGTTGAGTTGCTGCATTATTTAAAATATTGTGGATTCGATGAATCTAAGCTAACAGGTTTATTTTCTTGGATTATGTGAACCAAGTGGAAGATAAGGTTGATGAGCTGGTGGCATAGAATTCAAGGTAAACCATTTTTAGGCAAATTCAAAGTGGATTCTAGGAGAAGTTTCTAGATGAGATATGGGATATGGGGTAGATATATTGTATCCTACCTAATCCATCCAAACCCTAAATTAGATGATGGAGAATGAGTGGCAAAATATCTTAATTTCCTATACATAGGAATGGTTGGTCATGAAGCAAGGTTGTCATGTGCGAGAACCTAAGGGAGACAAGGAGTCAAGGGTTTTGCTTCATCAAGTGACCTAAGAGAAGAGTCTGCAATGGCATGTTAAGAAAGAAGGCTCAAGGAGATGGATTCTTGAAGGGTGAACAAGCTATCAGAGTTGCAAAGTATGAAGGCCAAGAAAAATTGAGGACTAAACAGAGATCTATAATCTATAAGTGAAGTTGTAAGTTGTCTCAGATCAAAGTTTTACTGTTACTCTCTAGAAATTGTATCATTCTTGGGTAAATCCTTTGAATTAAGGTTGACCTAACAGTCATTTGTAATTCCTTTAACTAGGTGACATTCCAAGTGAATGGTCTAAAGTCCTCTGACAAGGCTCACTTATAATAGGGTGATTGAAATCCTTTAATAGGGTCACATTTAACAATGTGTATTGTAACTTTTAATAGGGTTGGCCTTTCACAGGGCATCACTTTAGAAGAGTGAAAAGAGTAGCATATTACTAGTGGTTTTTCCCAAATTGAGTTTCCAAATAAATCATTGTGTCAAGTGTGTTGATGAATCTATTATGTTTCATGATTTACATTTCTGCAAGTTGATTTGACAGTAACCTACAAATTTTTAGTGATTGCATAATCTTATAGATGCATGCATGATTATAAATATTTTATGGATTCACTAAGTTGTGAAAAGTTTTATTTATACATCTGGACCTTGAATAACTAATTCACCACCCCCCACCCCAAGTTATTCTAAAGAATTCCAACACATATGTATATATATGTATGTATATAAATAGGATAAGAGCAATATGTAAAAATATATAAATGTTATGTACATAAATAAGATGTAAATGAGTGTGTTTATATATGTATATAATGCATATATATAAACCCATATATGTATAAAGAGAACAGAAGCAACAATATTTTGAAGTATGTATATGTGTAGATGTATGTATATATATATGTGTGTGTGTGTGTGTGTGTGTGTGTGTATATACACCCACCTATATATAAGTATATATGTATATAGACACACCCACCTATATATATATATATATATATATGTAGAAAAAGAGTGTCATTAAAATAAGAGAACATCAATAAAATAACAATAAAAACAAACAACACACATGAGCAATGAAATATGAAGTAAAATAAAATGAATAAAGAAGTAAATCAAATGACCAAACAATAAGGAGATACACTATATATATATATATATATATATATATATATATATATATATATATATATATATATATATATATATATATATATATATATATATATATATATATATATATATATATATATATATATATATATATATATATATATATATATATATATATATATATAAGAGAACAAAAGTAAGTGAGAAAGGCCAAGGGTTTTGTTAGTGTAAATAATTAATTATTATTACACTTTACTTAAGTTTACTTAGGAATATGCATAGTCATATGAGTTGTCTTATTGACAACGCAAGAGTTATCATGTAACGCCTCGCCAAGGAATCCAAAGAATTAACCTAAAGTTTCACTAAGTTTGGTAGCATTTTATTTTTTTTGAAACATGAAAGTTAAACCATACACAAGTTAACTAATATTA
Organism: Cupressus sempervirens; assembly: GCA_028749045.1. Taxonomy (NCBI): domain Eukaryota; kingdom Viridiplantae; phylum Streptophyta; class Pinopsida; order Cupressales; family Cupressaceae; genus Cupressus; species Cupressus sempervirens. The sequence continues at coordinate 145,405,105 of CM053783.1, read as the reverse complement.
ATTCCATCTAATACATCCACATGAAATAATAATGAAAAAGTCCAACTTTTTTAAACAATATACTTTGTTTCCAAATGTCCCTTAGTAAATTACATTTCAGAATGCTCAATCATCCACTGTACATGCCACAGGGTATGAAAGACATAAAAGAATATACATGTGTGAAAATAAAGTACATCATTCTATTCCAATCCATGATGCAAGTGCAATAAAGTAAATAAAACTAAATATCGTACATGATACATCCATCATCCTAAAAGATATAACATCCATCGTAAAAGATAACCATACACCATAAACACAACTAACTAAGTGCACGGTTCCTCCCAACTGTAAATAGCATCATTAGACCATCGTGAGCCCTAGCCATCCCTTCATGCATAACATCTCAAGTCACCAAAGAGATCATTAGTATTATCATAGTAGGAATGTCACTCTTAAAACATACTACATCATATGCAGAAAGAAATCTAACATTCAAGATAAAGCATAAGATAAGTAAATAGCATCATCTAACATATGTTAATCATCAATATAAGGATACATGTCCATAATCCAAGATCAGAATGAAGATAGATGCCAACAAAGAATGCATCAGCCATGGTGTCTCAGAGGGATCTCAAATGGTAAGAGTGAAAAAGCACTACCACCTGACCGCATGGAACTTGAATGGCCCACTCCCACCATTCTAAGGAGATAATCTCAAGTCCCAAGTAGGTTGTCAAATCACATAGTAAAAATACTTTCTAAGTCCAGGAATCCTAAAAGTATACTAACTCAAAGGTTCCAATCAAAAACTGATATCTAATCCCTGAGGCACAAAAAGAGATGTAGGAAACCTACTATGTAAGTGGGAAAGTGTCATCGCACGAATCACGCTAGAGTTACCCTGGTAGTCTCTCTATAGACCCTGGCCCCTAGTGATCTCTATGTGGCCACTAGTATCCTCTCATACAGACGAGGCATACTACAGAATGTAAGGTCGCAACCAAGCATTCTCTCTACTCCCATCCTAGTCTGTACTAGCACTAGAGGAATGGGCAAGAACAAACAATTATCTTATTAGGTTCATTTAAGTCAGTATTAGGTGTAATGTTTTCACTTATTAAACAACTTACAATGAGTTACCTTGGTAGCCACTTAGGGCCCCGGCCCCCATTGCAAGCCACTTTCCAACACTACAAGTAGATAACCTACCCTAGCTCATGGAATCATAAATCACAAAATCACCACAGTGCTACAAGCGACTGGAAAAATACCAAAAGATAATCCATAATAAGAGCATCAAATCTCCATGAGCAACTAAAAAGCATCGATAGATAATCATGACCACAACAGTTCTCTATTAGCAACTGAAGGTATCACTGATAATCACTATATCCATTGGTTTTCAACAAGCAACCAAAAAGTATCTCAAAGTAATACCGATCAAAGACTCCAAAATGGTCAAGTCAAAACATGTCACAACATGATATCATCAAGATTAGTTAAACATTTCAGTCCTATCAAAGTGACTGGAAAGTAATCCAAATACAATTGATTGATAACTCATAAATGGTTACATATGTCACAGCTTACACAAGAAGACTGGAAACAATATCAATCAGCATACCATCTCATAACCATGGTTGGGTTTATAAAGATCAAAATCAAAGGACATCATCATGACATCACAATCATAACCCTCGAGCCTCTGGTAGACGTCCTATAATTGGTCAACAATCTAGTCAACCCCAAAACCCAAAACAAGAAGCACAGAGAAAACACAAAATGCAAGCACATGTTTTGGTTTACTAAAATTACATAGTTGAATTAAGTGTGGAGGTTTCAGTTTTCATTTCGAATTTAGATATCAAGTGAGGGAATGTTTATACATTTTTTTCTCTAACCCATGTACTTGTTTTTTGATAGATAAAAGTTTCTCCCTATAACTCTTAGAATTCAATGTTCTAGGAATATACGTTATTTAAGTAATGAACCCCATCGTGTCTCAATAGGACACATTGAAAATATAACATGGACGAATACAAAATTTTCTAACCATTATCTATCTTCCATCCTTGAGCAAATTAGCTTTATTTATTTAAATTTAATTTATATTAATGTCTAAATAACTAAGTTAAATTTATATTATTAAACTATCCATTAGTGGATCATTAGATATTTAATTTTTCAAAGAAATAATAAAATTTCCTTTATAATAATTATAATAATATTTAATAATTATTAATATATATAACAATTAATATATATAAATTATTAAATATATAACAATTAATATATATATAAATTATTAATATTTAATAATATAAATTCTTAATAAAAGAAATTGAACTATGAATGATCGATTCATAGCAACATCGATGTATATAAAAAAAAAAGGCGAGTTTAATTGTACTCGCACCGCCATTATATATGGCAGTGTCGTGCAGCCTACCTCTATCGTAGGGCCTGTGATAGCAGGTTCGTGGCTGTCAGTGGCCTTAAAAAGGAGGGGATGGGGTGGGGTAAAAACCCCCCCTCCCATCCTTATTTTAATATTTTTTTTAATAAAGTCTTTTTAAAAAAAACAAACAATGATTCCTATCGCAGGTACACTGCGATATGCAAGTACCTACAAATTTATTCCTTCTACCACGCATAAGGCCATTGGGGTATGGGTCTGTCCCTCCCAAATATTTTAATTAAAATTTTTAATATAAACTCTTTTATAATATAAATTACAAAATTGCACAACCAATTTTTTTTTAAAGGATCTATATATATGCATTTTCAGATCAAACTCAAATTTGAGATATGAATACAACGTACCCTCCTTTTATTAAAATTTATCTATTTATTCCTTCTAATAGATTTGTCCATAAGCATTTTAAATCCTAGTCCCATAGATTCCTCAGATTTACGCATGTGGGGGTTTCTCATACAAGAATTTAAATATTCTTGACAAGACTACATATAACTGAAACATAAAATCCTCAAAAAATATTTAGAAGACACAAAGAAGACAGGAAGTGCAAGAGGCAAAATATCATATGCAAAAATCACAAGTGTCTACCTAGACATTGATGCTAAATCACTTCTCCTCAAAATCTACAGAGCAAGCTCCTTCTTTCTCCAATGTTCTCGGGTCCTTTGAACACAATCCCCGAGCTTCTAGGAGTGCCTGAATATAAGGAACTCTTAGGAAGCACCTAGAATGTCTCTAGAAACAATCAGAAGATGAGATAAGCATTGACAACGAAGCACGAGCTTTTTTCCAACCTTCTAGATGAGTCACAAGGTTGTAGACACCATGTGCTTAATTTGTGCGATGACTCCTGTGTTGTAGACATATGTGCAATCAAGAGGTGCACTTACTCCTAGGTAGACTTATAACTTTTATTTTAATTCTTTTATCATTATTATTATTATTATTTATTTATTATTTTTATTATTATTAATTTTAATTTCTTTTATTTTATTCTTTTTCTCAATTAATTTCCATTTAATTAATTAAAATCAAAATATCAAAATATCATAACATTATATTAATTTTCCAAAATAATTAAATTATTAATTAAATCTTTTAATTTTAGACTTAATTAATAGAAAATTCACCATAGACTTCCAAAATAAAATATGAAAACCCATCATAAAACAATCCACACAAAATCAGTCTAAGGGGTTAAAATCACGAATTACGTCATCCGACACATTCGAAAGGTAAAACATCTCAGATACTTATCCTACCTTTCTAGGACAAATGGTTTTCGGGTTTAGGATTTGGACTTGAGAATTTATCTCCCCTCTCTTACCATTGAGATAGTGCGATAGGGTACGCTCATCTTGGCAATTCAGGGAATTCGATACCCGATACCTGCAACCTACATAAAATTCATGCATGTACATACAATATATATATATAAGCTAAACAGGCAATGGCAAGAAGTGGTGCATCGTGTAGATCCCGACTAGCAGGTGACTACGACTCCCTTCCTTAACCACATTAGAAATGCCATACAATAAAAGAACAAACATGCACACCATACACATGCAAGTATGGGGTAAGTATCCATAAGAAAACACATGTGATAATAAACCATCTAACTAATCATCAATAACTAGAAATAATGTAATAATCATCATGCATACATGAAATTTAAGGTCTAAGTAATCTCATCATATATCAACTAAATCCATAGCGCAATATCTGATAGTCTCAAAACAATGCTACTAACCATCAACATAAAATTTGCCTAACAAAGTTCGGCAATGATAGCAACAATGTATCTAGAAAGAAATGCAAACGAGGGCAGGCACTACATAGCAACTTATTAGAGCACCTGGTGTGTACAATATCTTTTTATGAGATACACCTATGTATACTTATCCTCTCATCATCACACAAACTCATGTGCTCAATGGAGGATAATCCACTCTTCGTGGACATGTGCTTAGTTGTGATGTTTATCTTTTGCTCACTCCTAGGCATTCTAGTTGCCTTTATATACAAGGCACTTCTAGTGTGTATTCATCCAATTATCCAATTATCTCATATCCAATCTTATAATATCCTTTATCATCTTGATCATTATTGAGATTCTCATTTGATCATCATAGTCTCTCTTGTGCTATTAATTAAGCTTCTTGATCTTGTTGTTGAATAATTGCCTTAAACAAATTCTTACATGGTATCAGAGCCACAGGAGCTTCATTGCATAGCCATTGGAGAGTTTTTTTTGCAGGTTAAGATTGGAGCTTGATGGTGCAAAATAGATGTTGGCATCACATTCAAAAGGTCAAAAAACCCACAAATTGACTTTTGTTTCATCAAAATCAGACATCTAATGTGAAATCTAGAGTCATTTGATTTTTGAAGGTGCGATAACAGCGATTTAGGAAAAATAATTACAGAGGTGATTTTCAAGCAGGGATATCTCCCCCATGCAGACTCCTTTTTTTTAGAAATCTTTTTTGTTTTGGGGTAGAATCTCGTGATCTACACATTGCTATAGGTTATTTGTAATCATTGTTCTTCAATTTGTTGGCAAATCACAAATCCCATTTTTTGCAAATTCAAAGGCTTAGTTTGGGCTGACACATACTCTGGTGCTATTTTTTTGAGAATGTATGATTTTTTGTCTACTTTCTAGATCTGGTATTAGTTTGGAGTAATTTTAAGTAGACATGGTACTTTCAAATTTTGGTCTCATTTTGGCCTATTGGCACTTGTAATAAATTAGATCCTTGAGAAGTCTTGTGTCTTATCTTGTTGAGTCTAATATCGCTTCATATTTTTTGTTGTAACCATCAAAATCAAAAGTCCACTTACACCCTAAATTGGCAAGTGGCCATTGTAATCGCACTAAATATAAAGTGCCAAATCATGCATTAAGGGGGGGTTTCTTTGATTATTTTTTGCATTTTGGGGGTGCATACATTATTTGATCTCATGGAGTCATGTCAAAAATATCACTTTGGTTTAAGATTCAAATTGACAAAAAGGAACTATCAAAAATGGAGTGCTTTGATGATTGATCATCTAAGAGAAGATAAGGAAGTGTTTCCTTATCTATATTTGAAGATATTTCCACCTAATATTAATTGGGAGCATGTGTCTCTTCTTCTTCACTTTATGTATAATAGTATAAGTAAGGAATCTTTTTCCTTTTAGTAAGGAAAGTAGTCCTTTGCATGACATTTAAATGTGTCTTTGGGAAGCATATGGAGATCCATGAGTCCATCCATTACCAAAGGACATTCTACCTCTAATCATTCTAGTTGTGGTACTTACAACTCCAGTTGAGATGATACCTCTTGATGCTCCTATTGCTTCTATTGATCTAGTTCCAACCACAGATGCTTCTAATTTAGTGCAATAGGAAACACCATGTCTTCCTATTTTAGCTTCATCGGATGACTTCCTTCTAGACATTGCAATGTTGTTTGTGGAGTCTTACATTACAGATGTGGGAGAGATTATTGATGACATCCATCTTCTCTTTGTTGAGGAGAATTCTTCTTCACTTGTTGTGAGGGATCACTCTAACCCTCAACCACTTGATCTTTCTTTTGAGACTGACATGATTGTGGACACTTCTTTTTAATCATTGGAGGAGGACTATTTTGCTTCAAAGGAGACATATCAGTCTTTGGAGATTGTATTCCAATTTCCTCAGATATCATATCTTTTGAGGATTCTTCCTACTAGTTGGGGAGAATTCTCTACTACACCTATGGCACCACTTCTTCCTATAAGGAGGAACATCATTCAATTTTCATGGTGCAGCTTCTTCAGTCATCAAGGAGCTTCTTTCATGGGTGTACATTCATCATTGAGGGGAGGCTACAGTGCTTCTCTTCCCATATCTTCCTATAATGATGATTCCTTATCTTTGGAGTTTGATTCACTTTCATACATGGACATGTTACCTTGTTTGCCACCTTCTTTTGGGCATCCACCAGATTGGTTTGTGGCATCTACATTTATAAAGGACTTGTCAACATATGAGCAGACTTTAGAGGTAGCATCCATAGCAAACTACATATGGATTCCTCATCCATCTTCCTATCCACAATGGGAAGTATACTTGCACCTATACTTGGTGTATCTTCTTTGTAAAGGGAGAAATGTCATTTTTAGGCATTAGATACTTTTTTGTCTTCATGTCATCCTTGTAGGAGATTATTCAATATGGGGGGATACCATCATGTATTTTTTCTTATGGGGAATATATGCTTGTACATGCATGATGTATGGGGGGTCTTGATTACTCCATCCTTGCATGCATCTTTTACTACTTCATCTCTATTTATGGAGGAGGTTTTTCCTATAAGGTTTTCCCTTTTTCTTACTTTTCAGAGAGATTGCATTGCATAGCATTTTATGTAGAGCATTACATTTGTACATGGGTACCTAACATGGCCTAGTAGTCAGGACCCACATTGCATCTTGCATTTAGCTTTGTGAGCTTAAGTGCATTCCCCTAAGTTGCACTTAAGGGGGGGTGTTACTATAAATAATTAATTATTATTACACTTTCCTTAAGTTTACTTAGGAATATGCATAATCATATGAGTTGTCTTGTTGATAACACAAGAGCTAGCAACTTATTAGAGCACATGGTGTCTACAACATCTATTTATGAGATACACCTATGTAAATTTATCCTCTCATCATCGCACAAACTCATGTGCTTAATGGAGCATAATCCACCCTTGGTGGACATGTGTTTAGTTGTGATGTTTATCTCTTTGCTGATTCCTAGTCATTCTAGTTGGCTTTATATACAAGGCACTTCTAGTGTGTATTCATCCAATTATCTCATATCCAATCATCTAATATCCACTATCATCTTGATCATTATTGAGATTTTCATTTGATCATCATTAGTTTCTCTTGTGCTATCTATTGAGCTTCTTGATCTTGGTGTTGAATTATTGCCTTAGGAAAATTCTGATAGGGTCAAAAGAGGAGAGGAAGATGGGGAATGGAGGAACGCTGACACACACATGATGATATATATACACAGTGTATCTCTTTATTGTTTGGTCTTTTGATTTACTTATTCTTCATTTTCTTTTTCTTCATATTTCATGGTGATTTCTCATGTTCACATGTGTTCTTTGTTTTTATTGTTATTTAATTTATGTTCTCTTGTTAAAGGCACTCTATATATATATATATATATATATATATATATATATATATATATATATATATATATATATATATATATATATATATATATATATATATATATATATACATATACATATACATATATATACACACATATATATATTTGTACATACATATACACAGACCCATTTACATCTTATATATGTAGATAACATATATACTTTTACATATTGATCTTGTCATGTTTATATATATAATATACACACACACACATATATACATACATACATATATATATAGACATATATATACATATATATATATGTGTGTGTGTGTCGATATATATACACACACATATTGATGAGGGCACAATCCAAGACCAAAATGAACACAAAAGGAAAAGGGAAATATTATTATTAGAAATGATATGCTATTACATTTAGTACAACAAAAATACACTCCATGAAATGTGCTATGGGCTTACAGTGTTATCAAATTCTAGAGAAAACCCTTCTCACGGTACCTTCTCCCAAACTCTACCAAAAATTGCCTTTACAATGCCAGTATTGACCTTATGAAACCTAAATTAGGTTTAGGGTTAGGAATAAATTTTAGAATATGCCATTTTTCATCCACCGCCAAAAAAAAGGTTCGAAAAAACACGTCAGAAGTCAGTGTAAAATTAGAAGAATATAGAAATGGTAGTCCAACTTTCGAGAGGCATAACTTTTGATCAGGGACTCTGATTGATGAACCGTTTATATTTCTAAAAAGTTTTCTAAGCACTCTATAGCCCTATGGACCAACTCTACTTGTCCCCCATTTTTGGGCTCGTACAAGGCTATTTATTGCCTCAAATATGACTTTGAAGCACTCTTAGGGGGTCTCTAGGAAACTTAAGACTACAGTAACTTTCAGACCGTAAAGCCTTTTGACTTGATTCTTTTTTTGGAGTGCTTTAAATTATAGGTATAATCATCCCTCCAACTTAAACCCTCTAACTCATCATAATTATGGTTCAATTACAAAATAACCTATTTTCTACATTGACATGTATCCCAAAGTGCTCAAAAACTCTAACCCAGAAAACCAATAGTGGAACTATGAGAGTTGGAATCTCTATTTGACCTAAATGGGTATCTGGAAATGAAAAAAAAATAAACAAAAACTCACACTAAGAATTTTTTAGGTGATACAAGATTGCCCTTACACCATTGGATGGTCCTGCATCAGACACCCAGGGTAGATTGAAAAGTGACCTTGTCACTTTATAGCTAGTAGAGGAAAACCCAAATGGGAAACCTCTACTGCTGATATCCAAGTTGAATTTTCTACTGTTGTCCTTTCTACTTCACCAAGTATTCTTCATACTGTGTATTTTTGGTACTCCGGCACACACGACTATCTAGAATTTCTTCAATCTCTTCCTTCTCAAAAGTAGGAATTGGGCATGACTCTAGCATCAACTCCAAATTTGCACCATCATCATGATATTTTGTTAAGTCTACAATATTGAAAATAGGAGAAATGTGAATTCCATCTAGCAACTCCACCTCATATGCATTTTTTGAGTCATGTTTCTTCAAAATTTTGCAGGGGCCAAATTTCTTCATCTTCAACTTGTTGTAGGTCCCCACTAGAAATCATTCCTTCCTCAAGTATACCAACTTGGAACTCCTTATGTCTCCTCTTTTGATCTACTCTAATCTTATACTATAGGTTCATCTTGGTAATATGTGCATGTATCTCCTCATGTAGGTTCTCACTAGTAAATTTGAACTCAATTTTTGACAAATTTTGGTCAAAATTTCCCAGGTTGGTTGAAATTTTGATCAAGCAATTTGTGGTAATTTTTCTCGTCAAAATTTTGACCAACCTACAGTTTGGTCAAAATTTCATCCAATACATTCCTCAAAAAAAATTAATTTTTGCTAACTCTAATTTTTCATTGTTGGTTGAAATTTCCACCAATGTTTGGTTGAAATTTTTTTTGAATTGGTGAAAATTTCAACCAATTCTTGGTAGAAAACTATCAAGAATTGGTCAAAATTTCCACTAATGTTTGGTCCAAAAAAAATTATAATTGGTGGAAATTTTGACCAACTCTTGGTAGAAAACTATCAAGAATTGGTCAAAATTTCCACCAATGTTTGGTCAAATTTTTTTTATAATTGGTGGAAATTTTGACCAATTCTTGGTAGAAAATTATCAAGAATTGGTCAAAATTTCCACCGATGTTTGTTCAAATTTTTTTAATGTTGTATCAAGCAATTATTTCTTATCCAAGTCATTTAATTTGCAACCTTTTAAATCTCTGCAAAGATAAAGTTGGAGCATGAGAATTTTTCTTCTCAAAGGTGTCCTCTGATTGTAAAGCATCCTTTATAATTAGAGGACACCTTTGAGAAGAAAAATTCTCCTACTCCAACTTTATCTTTGCAGAGATTTAAAAGGTTGCAAATTAAATGGCTTGGAAAAGAAACAATTGCTTGATACAGCATGGAACAATATTTATGCATAGGGCACCATCAATTATGTGAGTGATGCAGATGCATCCAATTTTTTTGGGGTCAAAGCCACCAATTAATATAAGGTTTCTAATCTCCATGAGGTCAACATTGTGGTTGTAAGGGCTGTGGAGAGGGCACTTCTTCATTGTCTACTTCATCATTGATTAACTTGCACCACAAACCAATGGTCTTCATCTTTGTTATGGGATCTTATCCCCTATGTGAGTGTTGATGTAGAAGTTGAAGCAAAAAAAAAAAGTGAAATTGTGTTGAATAAGGTTTCTAATCTCAACTTGGTCAACATTTTTTATTTAAGGGCTATGGATTAGGCAATTCTTTAATGTCCAATTAGGGGTAGCATTACATCCTCTTTAACTATTACATGTATAGCCCTGGGAGGAAATAGGTTATTGGTTGCTTCTTCTGGCCTTGCACTTTCTTCTTTGTGGGTTTTTTTTAAAGACAACTCTACATCCATCCCCAATTTCAAGTGATTTGGCAATGCATCTATTTGCTGCAAAAAATAATACCCATTTCTTGTTTTAGTTTTTGATAGGTCTTACTCAACTCTTTAATTTGGAGAGAAGGTTTCCATCATGGTAGCAATGCATAAAACATCTCAAGGTAAAACTAAAGATGAAAATGAGTACAAGCATACAGTTGACTTACCTCAAACAAGCTTCACCCTTAGAGAAATTCAACAGCATGTGAAATAGAAATACAGAAGTTGTGGGATGAGAAACAAATTCAATGCCTATTAGGTTTGAATTTAGAATGAGCAACTGGATTAATAGTAAAGAAAAAACTTTTCAAAATTCACTGGCCTATTTAATAATTTTAGGGCTAGGGGGTTGAGTTGATAAAAAAGATAAAAAATTTAATACAAAATGTCCCAAATTCCTCACGGGTTGTTCTGTTGAGCGTTAGTCAAAGTGTGTGGGTTTCTGCCTAGGTTTGGCAAACCAATCCATAGACTGGATGATCGAGCTCACTATTAATGGACCTAGCATGGGATGATCCATACCAAAATCTAGTGGTACCAAGTTCTAGAATTCAGTTCCTTAGGATTTGAGCTCTAAATTTCATGTATGGACTAACTTCAATTTGTCAACCTTCATCAAGTGTGAAAATATTGTGTTTAGCTAAAGTATCCATGAAGATGATTCGAGTCTTTCAACATAATATAGTACTATAGTGTAATTAGTGGAGCATGAGCATAACCTCTAATAATTACAGAAGAGGAGGGATATAGTTCCATCAAGTGTAGAAGGCCTAAAATGAAGATTAATAAGTTTTAGGATCACTATTGTAGGAGAATCAATTGATTTGAAGCAAAATTTTAAAAGTAGTGCTAATCCATATAAGATTCTAGGTTGTAGTGGAGTACAAAGCAAGATCTAAGTTGAATTACAAGTAGAATTTACCACCTTCTTAGTTGAATTATTTCTTGTGGCTCAAAGTATTCAAGGCTTCTGAAGTGTGTTTTACTCCCATACATCAAAGAAAGGATTCTAGATGTTCGTTAATGCTCATCAATGGTATATTAAGACTATTTTAACAATGGTTGGAGTATCTACTATTTATTAAGGGTTAATCACATCTACTATTTGGTGCAAATTAATTAGCATCCCAAATATGCATCAGCAAGAATGCTCCAAGTAGTGTGAGCACAAAAGTAGCACCTATCCAATCTGTAACAAAATTAGTAGCATTTGGTATGCTCTCATGCATCTCTATTATCACATATGAGAACATGTTCATAGCAACTGAATAGCATGCAAGTCTTTCAGCCACCTTATTCATTGCAAAGTATCACATGAATTCAACATCATTATCATTTCATCTAATTTGAGTAAAAACACATTTAGAGGACAGAGTCATTAAGACTGTATAGATTGAGAACACATTCAAAGTAATTAAATCACAATTCAAAACTCAAAAAAATGAGAGACCATAAAATATTATGTTTTTGAGAAAGTGCTAAACTATTAATCCACACAAAAAGAAAAATGGGAGACCATATAAAGATTATATTGTTGAGGAAGTGCTAAACTGTTAATCCACACAAAAAGATTAAACTTACTATCATTTGTTTAATGTTCTACATAAAGACAAGACACAACGGTAAATTATAAGTCTCTTATTTGAAAAATCTTGTCTCTACTCAAACATAACACTTAACAAATGAATAAATAATAATGATAAATGAAACTATAGATGTTACTTGACACAAGTCTACTCAAACATAATGCTTAACACTTAACAAATGAATAAATAATAATAATAAATGAAATTGTAAATGTTACTTGAAACCAAGCATTGCTTTGATTTCAGAATGTGCTAGTCTACTAAACCTATAATGAAAGGTGATGCCTTCCATCCCCCTATTCTTTTCTTATCAGCTACATTCCTTTCAAGTCATATGCTATATGTGGAACATGAACAAATAATTTTTCCCTTCTCTCCATTGCACAATAAATTCAACAAGGGCTCATAAATCATGATAAATTGAACTCCATAGAACTTCCATATCTGGTATTGATATGTTTGAGATTGATAGTTGTTTGAAGCATCAAATGTATAGCTTTTCCTTCATGTCAGTTTTTTGTTGATAATCTCAAAACAAAAACTTATAAGAGTTGAACAAAATCTCTTGTTGCATGGATGTATTTAAAGGAAAGCGGGGATAATTTGAGAGAAATACTAGAGAACCTCGGAGAAAAGATGCCATAGACAAATACAAGCTTCCAAATAGTATATTTCTCCATATTCTCAAACAAACATGCTAATGGTGGAAGTGCCTTCATATTCCTATAATCAATTTGACTTGGCTAATTATGATAATGAAATGATGTATATTTAAATCCATTGCAGGCTTCTTTGAATTTCACCGGTGATTAGCTTGTATGATTTTATTTCAAGCTTTTTTAGAGGTAGGAAAAGAACTCCAGGCTTTTGCAGACTCATTTTTAGGATATTTTATACTTGATGGAAAGACATAATTGAATTTTACCCCAAGAACACTCTGAACCTTTCTTAAATTTTAATCAAATATTTTGATCTTATTAAAAATAGCTTACAAATTTTAAGCCTATATTTTATAATAATAAGACAATAACATTTGTAAAATATATTAAAACTATTGATTCCTTCAAATTATTTTGAAGGTAGTTGATGTGATTCCATTCATCTCTTATGGATGAGACTTCCCACTCTTTCACAGGAGGAACACATGGTGTGGGTTACCGCTAGAAGTTGCATGTACAATCCTGGAAGTTGCATGTACAATGGAGTTGAAAACCTCAGAGCTCATAGCCCATGCACTTCCTTCTACAACTGCTTGTTCTCTTCCATCAGATTTTCACAGCACAGCTTTAGAAATTCGCACTCCATTTCTATCTATTTCACGCCATTTGTAAGCAGTATGTTCTAGAACTAGACTCCATAAAAAGATTAATATATAATTCATAGAAATATCTAGGTCTCCCAATCGTCAGGTAGATTAAGAATGTCGAGCAACAATCTCCAACATGTCCTTTTCAAATATTGGGATTTCTAAATAACTGAGGTTGTGTCCAAAGCCTGGACTTTCAAAGCCCACCAATTTTATGAAATTCAATCATATAGTTTTGAGTTAGAATACAGAGTCTCATATTGAGTTCAATTTATTTATTGTTTGGATTAAATAGATTTTCATTTTCATGAATGACTTATGGAAATAAATTGATTGAGAAATTCTTTAAACAGTTAACTCCAAACTAGGTACCAGTGAGAAGAAGCAAGTAATAAAGCTTGGGTAAAACTCTAGAGTGCCAAAGCCAAATCTGAATCAAGCAAATTTGAGGTAAAATTGTGCATTTTTTTAATTCATTTATATTACTCAAACTCTGAGCATTAGTTCTCCATGGTTGGCATAGTTTTAAGCATATGTGTCCACTTCTATGAACATAACAATGACTACCTATTCCCATGTGTATCAACAACATAGTAGATGGAATTAGGAATAAAAGCATCATACTCTATTATGTTCTCATTGTAGAAGTATTAGATTTCTCAATACAGAGATTCACAGTAACATCCATTTTTCACTTGAATAAGAGTTCATTCACAACCATCTACAAATGGGTATTACACCATTTTAAACCCCAATCCTCTACAAGTCATAATTTGTGGTGTGTGGCAGGTGAAAATGAAAAAGATAAGATCAAGTTTAGAAGAGAAACTAATGAAGAAAATGTTGACAACCCACAAAAGAGTAGAAGAATGGAGATCAGCAGAAAAAGTGCAACATGCATAGCAACTCCTGAGAGAATGAAGAGGGAAGGAACATTTTCCTTGTATACTCTTCCTACCTACAATGGCTACTTCTCATCTTGTCAATCCTAAAAATACTAAAAATAATTGAATTCCACCAATCATGCAGCCCTTTTTTCCTCTTCATCACCAATTCAAATTGTAAAGTTATTTTTGTGTGTAGTGCAGAAAGCAGTAAAACTTGGATATTTAATTTTGTAAAGTTGTAATTAGTATATGATCATTTAGTTTAAAGGAGGTTACCTTATTCATTTAACCTCTCTTAATCCATTTGATGCCATCATATCAGGATCATTATTTGGATCAAAAATTGTACTCATCCAATCCATAAAGGATTGATTCACAAACATATCCAAATATTTGTCTTACAAAATCAAATATTGCATTTGCAACTCATTCAATCTATAAAGAGATTCTATGTATTGAAGACAATATAAGATTATCTGTATTGAAGACAAAGATAAATGGACACCCAATTACTTAGAGTCATAAATATGAACAAACCTTGAAATCTTTGAGGGGTGAAAGCAAGTTGCATATTTTGTCGAAGCCCTAATTGAACAACACTTTTTAGTTCATCATCCCATAGATTTGGCATCTGAGAGCATTCTAGGTTAGAAAACATTCATATGAAAACTAGTTAAGTGTCTCTATACCTCTTAAAAAACCCATTATCAATGTATTCTGAATGTGACTATATAATTTTATTTGTTTCTGGATTTGGTTTTGTTTTTTTTAGCATCAATGCTTCGGATCATATTTTGTGATCCAAAACATTGATCACAGAGTGTAATCCAAAATATTGATGCTTAAAAAACATACACAATCAAATCTAGAAACAAAAAAATTATATTTCAAATGAAATGTGGAAATCTAATAAGATTAACATGGTTGTAGTAAAGTGATTTAAGGTACCTGAGAATTGGCTTCTCTACAACCTTCAGTAGGGGCCAAGTGTTCATTTTTATTTTTTTAGGGCATGTTCTTTAGGTTCCTCCATATTGTAGGACAAGCCTATTTGCATCTGTGTCCACTCTGACTAGGGAAATTGTGGATATGCAAGTGTTGAATCAGAAGCAAATGGCATACTTGATGGTTCATGCATCTATATATGTAAAAAGATTCAAATATTAGATTTATCAAATATTTACTACCATAATAAATTGTAGGGATTAAAAAGAAATAATCTCTTATAGTTCATGATACACGGTGATCTACAGATGGATCTACAAATGGCTTACAGAACATTGATAAATGGTATTAGAAAAGAGCTTTTCATAAGGATTATCTTAACAAAAACAATTTTTCATAACCGCTCAACTAAGACTTCGGGGTACTGCATTTTAACCTCTATAAGAGCCCATATCACAATGAATTTCCTAACTATATGTTGTTAGAAATACCTTGAATAACTGATTCACCCCCCACCCGCCCCCTCCCTCTCAGTTATTCTAAAGCATTTCTAACAATTTTTTGATAACTTGGTTGATCAGTTTGGTTTGCCATCAATGCCAAAGAGGGAGATTGTTGGTAATCTGATTGAAAAGATCATTATTGAAGAAGAAATATTGTTGCAAAGAAGGAGATTATTGATAAAGAATTTTTTCAATCATTGTTTTGTCACTGATGTCAAACCTGTTATTTACTGGAATGATAGCAGTGACAAAACAATGATTGAAAACATTCTTTATCAACAATCTCCTTCTTTGCAACAGTCTCTCTTCTTCAATAATGATCTTTTCAATCAAATTACCAACACATGTAAACTTCAAATTTTAGATAACATATAGTGATCACCAACTTTTAACACTACTTTGCAAAACTTAATTAGTATCATATCATACATGTCATTATATGATCATTCCATGACAAACATATCAATACAGTCATGGAATGATTGCTTTCTATTAAAATTTAAAAAAATTATTAAAATGCAATGCTTTTAACCCTGTCAATAGCAAGTGAAAGGAAAATGCTTTTAAAGTGTCTTCAAATCATGCAATGGTTCTAGGAAAGTCTACTAGTATTCCTTAATCATTAGAAGTTCCTAACAAATAAATGAGCAATCAAAATCACAAAGGAAAAATGCAAAAATCAACTACTTTATAGCATTCGAATCCTAGTCCAATCTGCACTCCCCTTCATCCTATGCCTTTCAAAAATCAATTGCTATATTGCATTTGAATTCCAATTGAATCTGCACTCCCCATCATCCCATGCCTTGACCATGCAATGTTAAGTGTCTCTCAATTGTCCCAACAAATCCATGTAGGTTTTGATTCATTAAAAACTCATTAAAGGCCTTAAATCAACTATCCCTTTTAATCTTGAACTAGTCATTAGATTTCTAAAATTTGAATTTCTAGCTCTTATTTAATTTCTTTTACAAGCATTCTAAAAAACCAAACTTTAGACTATGATTGGTTTTGGATCCGTCTATCATATCAAATGATTTATAAGCCTATAATAATCCCTTAGGCCCTATTCAGATCAAGCCACTTCCAACACTTGAAATATATTCATTCAATGGATCGTGAACTAAAAAAGGAATCATTGAGATATAGTCTATTAATGAGACTAGCAAAAAGCATGCAAAATGTGTCTCAATATATTATCATTCACAATTCAAAAATCAATATGTCTGAATGTACAAGGTTATGTGCATTCACTATTCAACAACCATCTTGATATATATTTGAGGCCAATCATAAGGTGTACTAGCCTAGGTATATGCTTATATAAGTTGAAATTTATTGAGTGAAAAATTACATGGATAGATGGCACATTAATGACCCTAAGCATGATAACCTACAATAGGTTTATGAAAAAATGTTGCTATTATCAAAACCAAAAACAAAAACACAACCAAATTTAGCTTTCTAGAAATTTGAGTTACCTCATTTATTCTCCAATAATATTCAAAAAAATGTTTTCCCCTTTTAAAATGATGGAAGTGTTTACATTTTTCTCAACCAATCCTCTTGCAAAATTTATGGAGATTTTTTTATTGCAATGTGGGAATCAACTTATGGATGCATAATCAAGTGAAAAAATGTCATCTTCTATGGTAGCAAAGGAAAAAATATTTTTCCTACTCAGCATTGCTACGTAAATGTCCTTAATCTAGAAATACCCTACTTTCATCTGCCCAATCAATCTCTTGGTAATATATCATTGCTCGCTTGTACTTATGGATGTAATAATATCATTTTACCTTACCTCACCTACCCAAATAAGGTTGGTCAAATACTCAGAAACCTAAAAACACCCCCACAACTACCACAGATTTGATTAGCATATTAATGATTTAAGTTTAAGATGTCATTTGAGTTGCTCAGCATACACAAGAAGCTCAACCCCCGCAACTAGCATAGATTTAATTAGAAGTTTACAATGTCATTTGAGTTACTAAGCATACACAAGAAGCTCAACCCTCGTAACTACCACAGATTTGATAGATTTGATCACACATCTTATTGATGAAGTTTAGGATGTCCCTTTGAGTTTCTTAGCATGACAAAAAAGTACAACCATGCACAGAATGAGTTACTCAGCATAGGGGCCATCCACAACCATGCACACAATGAATTACTCAAGATAGAGGCCATGCAATAAAGGTCATTTCATGTGTGATTTAAATACCAACCCTCATCCTCTAAACATGAACCCTCGTGTGTTTGTGGATGTAATGATTTAGCATTTGAACCTTACATCACCTTCCCAATTAAGCAATGCCAAATACTCAAAAACCTAAAAAACATGGTGTGCAACAACCACAAGTTTGTATAGAATCTTAATGATTAAGTTAAAGATGTCCTTTGAGTTACTCCACATAAGTAAGAAGCTCAACCCCCACTACCACAGGTTTGATTAGCATCTTAATCATTAAGCTTAGGATTTCCTTTGAGTACTTATCATAGGCAAGAAGCTCAACCATGTCAACTACCACATAGGTTTGATTAGCTTCTTATTGATTATGTTTAGGATGTCCTTTGAGTTGCTCAACATAGGCAAGAAGCTCAGCCATGCACACAATGATCAATTGTAGGGGTCATGCAATAGAGGTCATTTCATGTTTGATTTAAATAGCAACCCTCATCCTTTAAACACTAATCCTCTTGTGCTTGTGGATGTAATAATATAGCATTTGAACCTTACATCACCTACCCAAATAAGGCAATGTCAAATACTCAAAAACCTATAAACACACCCATGCAACTAACCACAGGTTGACTAGCATCTTAATGATTAAGTTTAAGATGTCCTATGAGTTACTCAGCATAGGCAAGAATCTCAACCCCAACTACCACAAGTTTGATTAACATCTTGATGATTAAGCTGAGGATGTTCTTTGAGTTACTCAGTATAGGCAAGAAGCTAAATAAAGGTCGTTGGATAAAGGTCATGCATTAGGGTTGCAATTAAGTCCATTTCATGTGATTTAAATAACAATCCTCACCCTCTAAACTTGAATGGCTACATACACATAAAACACATCTAATTCTTATAATTGTGGTATTTATTCTATAGTGCTACATTAATACAAGTAATTTGAGCACAGAGTTGCACCAATTGGTGCACAACACATCCATACCTTGCTCCAAAGCTTTCGTTCTCCACAACCTACAAGACAATAGACAAAGGTTGTAGAGTTCATCTTTTACACTAGTCAATAATTGTATTTTCTTGTTTAGCGCACACAAGGCCTACATTAATACAAGCAATTTGAGCACAGTTGCACCAATTGGTGCACAAAACATCCATACCCTATTCCAAAGCTTTCATTCTCCACAAATTGCAAGAAAGAAGACAAAAGTTCTAGAGTTCATTTTTTACACCAGTCAATAATTGCATTTCCTTATAAGTTCAGCCCACACAAGACTCTGCACAAAATGTCCATACCCTATTCCATCCACAGGCTGCTAAGAGGAAGACAAAGGTTTTGTTCATCTTTCAAACCTATCAATTGCATTTGCTTATAGAATCCTAAAGCCCTTTCAAGTTTTAACATATCCATTTAGTGAACACCCAACAAGCAAGGCATTCCATTAGAATAAATTTCTTTGAAGCATTTTTTTACAATAGCTCATGTGCATTGTCTTTGCAACTACAATTTTCATACATGTCAAATAGAATTTCCAGCAACATCTGACACAATTACAAAACCCTTAACATTTAAATCAATTTTATGTTTCAAAATATTTGAATTGAATAAGAATAACATGTATGTATCATACACAATGAAATTTTGGAGAGAAAATACAATACCCACCTCATTTTAGACTGATAGCCTAAGGAGCTCAAATTTGTGGGGCACTGAAACATATACCCACTTTGGTAATCACGGGTGTCCAAATAGAGATTTTTAGCTCTATTCTTCAGTAATGATTATTTTTCATTGAAATTGGCCTATGAATAAGTCAATCTAGATCCTGAAACAACCTAGAAGAGCAAGTCGACACTTCCCGACAAAAACTTGAAGACCATGTTTTCGATGTCGTAGTGTTGCCTCCTCTCGAAATGAGGCATGAGACAATAAGCAGCATACAACGCAAGATATTAGTAAGTATGTTGAGGATTCAAGTGTAGAGATTCTGAATATCTTATGAAAATTCAAGGAAACCCTTACACCATGCTCCATCCAGCTCCTTCACGTGCTCCATCAAACATTAATGAAATCAAAAATAATTTTTCATTTTAAAATTAAGCCTGTGTTGATCAAAATTTTGACCAACACAAGCCTAGATTTTTTTATTATAAAAAATTCCTTCTACAATCTAACCAACCTAAACCTTTTTAGTTGATGGTCAAAAATTTTGGTAGAAAAATGAGGTCAAATGTAGTAGTGTCTTGACATGTTTAGCAAAGTCTTCTACCTTAGCACTTGTCCTCTCCACTTGCTCCATCTTCCTCAACTCTGGTGCAGTTCTTGGACTACTCCCATACACAATTTGGAATGGTGATCTACTAGTACTCCTATTCACAAAATTAATCCCATCCCTTGGGCTTATCTCCTACTAAACACATCAGCAAATTGCCCAGACTTCTATTTACTACTTTTTTTTGTCCATTAGTCTATGAATGATGTACAGAACTAAACTTCAATTTTGTCTTGAACTTCTTCCACAAAGTCCTCTAGAAATACCCAACAAACTTAATATCTTTGTCAGAAATAATACTTTTTGGGAGACCATGTAGCCTCACCACCTCTCTGAAAAATAAATCTTCAATATGCACTACACCATGGGTCTTGTGGCATGGAATGAAATTTTCCATCTTGGAGAACCTATCAACCACCACAAATACTGAGTCATTACCCCTTTGTGTCCTTGGCAATCCAAGAACAAAATCCATACTTATGTCCTCCCAAGGCTTCGATGGAACAAGAAATGGTTGATTGAGTCCAGTATTTTGACTAAATCCTTTGGTTGTTTGACATACTTGACAACACTACACAAACTTCTTCACATCTTGTGACAATTGAAGCCAAAAATAATGTTCTTTAATAATGACAATGGTCTTATCTTGACCAAAGTGTCCTACCATCCCTCCACTGTGCTTCTCCATGATTAAGTTCTCCCTCATGGAACTCCTTGGATTACACAATTGACTTCCCTTGAACAACATACCATCCTAAATCATTTAATTTAACCACCTAGTCTTGTCTAGAGTAACAGGTTCTTTACAAGCCTTCCAAGCCTCTGCAAAGTTAGGATCCTCAAGGTACAAATTCTTGAGTTCATCAAACCCAACCATTTCAACCTGCATTACTATCAGCAATAATTGTCTCCTACTTAATGCATATGCAGCCCTATTAGACCTTTCACTTCTATGCATTAATACAAATGTATAGCTTTGCATGAACTCTACCCATTTCAAATGTCTCTGATTCAATTTACCTTGGTTATTTAGGTGCTGCAATGCTTGATTATCAGTATACAAAACAAATTCTTTTGGCAACAAATAATGCATCCATTTCTTTAAGGCTTGAACTATTACATAGAACTCCTGATCATAAACAAAATGCTTCATCTTTGCATCATTCAATTTTTCATTGAAATAGGCAATAGAATTACCTCCTTGGCTCAACATAGCCCCAATAGCACTACCACTAGCATCACAATCCACCTGGAACACTTTGTTGAAATTAGGAAGTTCCAACACAAGTTGCTACGTCACCTTCTTCTTTGGCAATTCAAAACTCTTGGTAGCTCCTGTAGTCCACTTGAACTCTTTTCTATCCCCCCTCATTATTTTAGTTAGGGGTGCACATATACTACTGAAATTCCTAATGAACTTCTTGTAAAAACCAGCCAGACCATGGAGTGACCACCTCAATGGCAGACCTTGGAGTAGATCATTCTAAGATGACCTTCACCTTCTTTGGGTCCATTTCGAGACCTTTAGTTGATACAACAAACCTCAAATAGACTAACTCCATTTTGACAAAGCTACTTTTCTTCAAATTAATCAATAATTTCTCTTCCCTCAACCTTTCAAGGACACTATGAATGTGCAATAAATGTTCATCCAAAGACTTACTAAAAATCAAAATATCATCTAGATAGAAAATAACAAATTTTCCCAAAAAAAAATTTAGTACCTCATTCATAAGTCGCATGAAGGTGCTTGGCACATTGGTCAGTCCAAAGGGCATGACTAACCATTCATATAGATCCTCCTTGGTCTCGAACGCAATCATCCACTCATCTCCCTCTCATATCCATATCTGGTGATAGCCACTCTTGAGATCTATCTTTGTGAAGTACTAAGCTCCACTCAAGTATTCCATAAGATCATCCATCCTTTGCAAAGGAAATTGGTACTTAATGGATATTTTATTTATAGCCTGAGATTCTATACACATTTTCCACTCTCCATCCTTCTTTGGTGCCAACATTGTAGGTACTGCACATGGACTCAGGCTCTCTCGAATTAAACCTTTCCTCAATAGCTCCTGAACTTGTTTGTTTAGCTCCTTAGTCTTAGTAGGAGTCATCCTATGAGTAACCTTGTTAGGAAAACTAGATAAATCTATTTGATGACTGATTTTCCTCATTGACGGCAACCCTTCTAGAACATTATCAGAGATGACATCTCCATACTCACTTAATAGACCTAAAATTTCAAGTGGAACTTCACTAGTACCTTCCTTATCCTTTCTATGAATTAAAGCATAACACATATGCTAATGCTTTATGCCATCCAAAAATTTCTTCCATCAGCAAGATATACCCTAGCACTACTGCATACCTTTTCACCCTCCTTTATCAAAGGCTTCAATTTGTGGTGAACTCCATCCTTTTCCAGAGAGCATGTATTGGCATAACCATCATGTATAAAATGTATATCAAACTACCATGACCTTCCCAAAAATAAATGGCAGAAATCCATTGGGATGATGTCACAAAGAGCCTCATCATGGTAACTCCCAATCTTGAACTTTACCAAACATTGCTTACTAACTAGGACCTTATGATCATCCTATACCCAAGAAATTTGATAGGGATGGGGGTGTTTCTCCCTCTTAAGCTTTAGCTTTGAGACCATCTCCTCTGACACTAAGTTTTCAATGCTCCCACCATCAATAATCACATCACAACATTTACTCTCACACTTGCACTTAGTACAAAAAAAACTCCTCTTTTGTCCAAGTTTGTCTCACCACTCAATAAGACCTTTTCATTTACTGGAACCTCTCCTCTTTCTACATCATCTAAATGTGATGAATATGCATCATCATCCACATGAGCAACCCTTGCTTGACCATTAGCTCTCTTATCTATCCTTCCTTGGTGTTGAGGGCATTTGTAGGCACAATGATCTTCATTGCAATGAAAACTAGTACCATAGAAGCCTTCTCTTCCTAAACCTTGTCCATGTACTCTACCTCTTCCTCTCTAATCTCCAAAAGTTTTATCACAAAAGTGGTTGAACCCTCATTCCTTTGGTTTTGGCTAGTACCCACATCTTAATTTTTCTTCTAATTCACATTTTGGCCTCCAAATGACCTACCACCACCCCTTCCTCCTTGACTGCACCCTCTTTTCCTTCCATCAAACTTTTTGTTTAGCTTCTTCTAAACTCATAAGGAAAACTAGTATGCCTCTTTAATGCTAGTCATTCTAACTAGACTTAACTCTTCTTGAATGCTAGGCCTTAACCCATTAAGGTAACAAGCAACCTTCTCCTTGTTTGCTTCTGCATGCCCTACCCTAATAAGGACCTAATTAAATTCCTCTATGTATTCCTGGATACATTTTCCCACTTGCTTTAACCCTTGCATTTTCTTGAACAAATCAAGCTCATAATCAACAGGAATGAACTGCTTCTTTAGTTTGTCCACCATGCAATCTCATCTTGTGATTTTCTCCTTTCCTCTTCTATTTCTTTCCAATTGAATCTCTTGCCACCAAATGTTGGCATGGCCTTTAATTTTGGTTTTTGAAAACTCAACCCTCTCAGGGTCCCCAATATCCTCATACTCAAAATATTCCTTTAGCTCATTGATCTAGTCAATCAAATCATTCGGGTTTAGATTTCTCGAAAACATGTCGACGTCAATTTTAGGTATTTTTCCCATCTTGGCAATGACCCCAAAAAGCTTCTCCTCTACCTAGCTTAGGAATTCTTTGTCTCCTTCCCCTTCCTTCCCAATATTTCCTTCTTCTTTCCTCCTCACTTTCGTCACTAACGGTAATATTCATCCCTCTACAAATCTCCACTTGCAATGCCTAAACTTATCTCTGGAGGGCTCTAACCTCAGGAGGAACAACTCTGGCTCTTCCACCACACTCTCTTCATGGAGGCATATTCTTTCTATATCAAAGCCCTCAACCACATAGTCATGGTGCAAACTACCTCATAGTCATCGCTCTGTCTACACACTCAAGAAAACCCGCTCTAATACCACTTGATGAGGGCACAATCCAAGACTAAAATGAACACAACAAGAAAAGGGGAATTTTATTATCAAAAATGATATGATATTATATTCAATACAAAAAAAATAGACTCCATGACATGCTCTATGGGCTTACAATTTTATTAGATTTTGGAGAAAACCCTTCTCACAGTACCTTCTCCCAAACTCCACCAAAAACTGCCTTTACAATGCCAAAAGTGACCTTATGTAACCCGAATTAGGTTTAGGGTTAGGAATAAATTTTAGAGTATTCCATTTGGCATCCACCACCAAAATAGAAGGTTCTAGAAAACATGTCAGAAGTCGATGTAAAATTAGAAGAATCCAAAAATGGTAGTCCAACTTTCGAGAGGCATAACTTTGGATCCGAGACTCTAATTAATGAACTGTTTACATTTTTAGAAAGCTCTCCAAGAACTCTATAGCCCTATGGATTAGTGTTGCTCATCCCCCATTTTTCAAGCCCATACGAGGCCATTTAGTGCCTCAAATCTGACTTTGAAGCACTCTTAGGGGGTCTCCAAGCAACTTAAAATTGCAATAACTTTCAAAATGTAAAGCCTTTTGACCTAATTCTTATTCTGGAGTGCTTTAAATTATAATTATAATCATCCCTCCAACTTAAACCCTCTAACTCATCATAATTATGGCTCAATTACAAAATAAACTATTTTCTACATTAACACATATCCCAAGGTGCTCAAAAACTCTAACCCAGAAAACCAATAGTGGAAATGTGAGAGTTGAAATCTCTATTTGACCCAAATGGGTATCCAAAAATGAAATCATATTAAATAGAAACTAACACTAGGTATATTTTTGGTTGATACAGGTTTGCCCTTACATCATTGGATGCTCCTGCATCACATATACATCACACTTATTTATTTAATACATAGATATAATATATATGCACAAGTACGTATACATGTGCACGTGTGTATATATATATATATATATATATATATATATATATATATATGCAATAGACATGTACATGTATTTATTTGATAGATATGCACATATATAGATATATTTCATTTTTCACTTATTATTATTATAATATATGCTTTGTGCTTGTTCTTTAATCCTTTCTTCCTTTTTTATTTATTTATTATTTTTAATTCTTTTATTGTCTCCTTGTGCTCATTTTTCTTGAGGCCTGTCATCTTTCTTTTTGATCTTCATATTTTTCTTGCTTTTTACTTATGTTCATAGATATAGGTATATTTATTGACACACAAGCTCACTTAATTTATTAATTTATCTATTTGACTTTTCTCCTTTTGCTTTGTTGTCCCCCCCATGGTCTATTATTTTTATTTATGTCTGGGGTTGGGTCTTGTCAACTCTGTGTGGTACTTTCTCTCTCCTCCCTTACCACTTCCCCCCTGCCCCTCCTTTATGGTCTGATGGATCTACATTCTGCCATATTATGCTATGCTCTCTAGTATCCTGATGATGGATCATGTAGTATGATCTAAAACATTGATTTAAAAAAACCTATACACTATCAAAGCCAGAAATTTGAAAGCATTAATAAATATTTACTTTCAATACAATCAATAACATCATATTTCTCAAGCATGATTATACAACATAGGAGTAACAACATCCTTACTCATTAGTGCTATGGTGAAAAAGTGATGATGATATTAATGTTATGACGTAAATTCATTAACAAATCACTTTCCACACATAAAACATTAAAATACAAGACAAAGAGGGGCTTTGAAACTTAACTCTCAATATAACCTAAGTTAGATTAGAAAAACCCAAATAGATAAAGGGATGCCAATACTAAACCTAAATCATATCAAGGAAGAACACAAGTAAGTCCTCTTTCATGCAATGTAGATTGATTAAGGCTATACAATGTAAGTATGAAATTGAACTAATTGATTTAATGACAAATGTAAGATAGATCTAGGTGCTAAATATATGCAATCAACCCAATTAAGATATGGAAATTGGTCTAAGCTAAAAGATGAAATAAATTATTGAAGACTTGCCTTCAGTTATGTTAGGGGAGATTCATTTTCACTTAAATAATCATGGATCTTGTTGATTGATAGAAGTATAAAAATGATAACAATATACTGAGAGGGATGAGGGGAGGGTGAATTACAATCTTAAGCACTTTTACTTTCCAATAATTTATTTGCATATTCACCAGTTGTCTTGTGCATGTAAACTTGTAAGAGTAAGCATGTTGTTACATGTAAATATAATCTATCACATGCATGAAAATCAACACATAACACAATATTTGTTACCTAGAAACCCTCCAAGATGAAGGTAAAACCAGGGTGGGGATGACACCTATAAGTCTTCACTACTACAGCAGTAAGGTTAACTGGGTAGGGTTACAATGTTTGATCATAATATATGATCTACCTGATGAGGGGTCTATCCTATTAAAAGCATTTGAGACTGCAAGGTCTCACCTTGTTAGAGGATTTAACACTTACAATAAAGAAAGGACTCTATTAAGAGATTCACAAAGATCTATTAAGACCACTCTATTAAGATATTTACCCTGATTCAAGTTGATTAGAATTGATTCAATACCTAACTCTTGGTGTGCTTTATAATATGATCTTGAGTCTTCTCCTTGCTAATTGATTCTCTCTTCTAATCTGATAAAGCTTTTCTTCCCCTACACTACTATGATTAGATCACTTTCTCTGCTAAGAGATAACATAACACTTCTACTAACTTTTGATCTGATTTTGATCCTTCACTCGTATATCACTCCTTGTTTGTCACACTAATTACATCACCTTTCAACTTCATACTCTCTTCTCATCATATGATCTAGGCTAAAGTTTTCTCTATTTAATGAGTTACATAAAGAATTTTCTAGATGCTTCCATATTGTGCCTCTTCATCTAAATCATTGATCACAAAATAAAGGGATCTTTGATCTATAACATTAATGTGTAAAACTCTCTATAACAACCTCTACAAATATTAAATGTTCCTTCCGTGTCAACTTGAAAATGATTTACCTCAAAGTTTATATCATTTCTAACTTTCATGTATACTCTGCATTATTTGGCATTTACTAGCATTATTTGGCATTTACTATTTTTGGATACTAGACATTGTTGATACTTAGTATGTATTGTGTTCGACATGTACTATGTAACTGGACACTTATATCCTTGAAATTTATTGGTAGGTATTGAGCTCGACTTGTATAGAAAATACTTGGTGGTTGCACACTTACTCGACTCCTATAGAGCTTAGTACACACATACTTATGTAAATGACTTAGCCTATATAAAGTATCTCGATCGCAATGATGATTGCCTGACTCTTCCTAGTAAATGACTAAGTATTTAACATTAATAGACAACAATAGTTAGAGATACCAACAATCTCCCCATTTGACATTAGTGGAAAAAAACTTTTTCATGATTACATCATTACAAATACAATTTGATATGAGTACTCCCCCTAAGTCTTATGACTTATGCAAAAATGAATAATGAATAAACAATAGAAAAATGAATACTATATCCACATTCACATACTCTACTTTATGACAAAAAATTCATTTCCACCTTCAAAAAATTCATTTCACCCTTATTTTTGAACACGTATGTCATGGTTGTTGGATTTAAATGGGTGGAAGCAAACCATTTTTATTAATGAATGTCTGATGAACTTGGGTGATCATGGACAATACATGATCCCATGTGGTTATTGCTCCCTCCAAAATATGATTATGCAGCTTTAATCTTGTAGCTAAAGAAATTAAGCTATCAACCACTAAAATATTGTGATCTTCTTTGGTAAGATCATGGGCTAATTGCATCTCCCTTTGCATGACCTTTAAATGAGGTATCAACATCACTTGTATAGAGATCAATTTAGATCTCATGTTGTTGTCAGTTGTCTAAAGCTCATCCAATGTACTTTGAGCATTCAATAATTTATTGTAGTGGTCTACACTAGATTTTGCTGACTATGAAATAATATTGTTGGATCTCTACATCTTAGCTTGAATTTGGTGTATTTGTGATTGGATATCATTTGTGAATCTTGGCATATTTGACAAAATATTGTACAAATGTTGCATTTTCTAGATAAGTTATATCATAATATGTACCTATTCTTTTAATTGCACTTTTTGCTCAGCAATGGTTATGGAAACTTTATCCACAACCTTATTCTTGAATCTTCTTGCTGACCATTCCATTAATTTCTTGTTGGATTCCATAATACCAGCATTTACTTGTTCAATGATATTTACAAGATGGGTAATAATTGGGGCTTCATCATCAAAATTTTGAATATCAAAAGCATCAACAAAAATGTTTTTAACATCATATTGTACCTAATTTCATTTTTTCTCTCTTCTTGGCTCTTCTTGCCTTTTCTTTTTTGCCAAAATTTCTTGTAACAAAATTGTCTGCTTCAATGTAAGATTTTCCAAATCTAATTGTGGCATCTCAATTACTTCATCCAAACTGACTTCAATAACTGGTGAGATGTATTTTATTTCTTTTCTTCTATTCAGGGAAGGAGTGTTGTTTCTCGGCACTACTTTGGGAGTTTGTGAGGGAGTTTCACCACTTGGTCTTGTTGGTGCTTTAGTGCTCGAGACAACAATGATTGTACTCAGTTCAACTCTACTCACCTCTTTATTTTCTTCAACGTGAGGTGCTGAAATAGTTTGACTATCTACACTTGTGTCATTTACCTCAGTTTCTACCTCTTTTCTTATAAGCCTTGATTGCTCGACCATTAGAGTGTCAGGGGTGTTGCCAAATACTAGTGACATGTTTCCTTGCAAACTTGGCACATTTGAACTTTCTCCACTATTTTAATCATCTTTGATGGTCACAGTCTCAGTTTCTTTCTTTGTATCAGCTCCCTTGGTGGATAACCCAAAAATACTTTTCCAAAGCAATTCATCTTGTTGTACTATAGCTTCCATTTTATTTTGTAAAAACAAAAACATTCTATACTTAGGAAGAAATCTATTCTTGTTCTTTTCCAAAAATATTTCATGCTGATCTTGGGACATATCAGGCATAACTCTAACTAAAGTGTTAGTTTTTATCTTTTTCTCTCCTTCTTTTGCTGCTTGTCATTTTTTTCCAAACTATCATATAAAACCTTGCATATTTTATTCTCAATTTCACTAGGAACTAGCTTATGATTTGAAATCCTATCTGCTATAGCCTCTTCAATTTTGGTTCTGATAGTATTATCCAATGTATCATATTTTACAAATCTAAAGCTAGATAATCTTGAATATTTGCACATACCTCATCAATAGACTTTTTTTTCCATTTGGGTGGTCCTCTAACCAATCTCCTTTTCCTTGGTTTAGACTCACTAGGCTTAGTAATTTCTACTACTCTTTGTTGTGTAATTTTCTTGGCACTAGCAGTTGCCTTGGTTCTTGGCTTATTTGGTGGTGGAGGAGAGAGGGGTGTCACTATTGTCTTCTTTATAGTTCATTTAGTCTTCTTACTAGGTGGAGTGACAACAAATAGGGCTTAACCCTTGTCTCCTTCTTCTTCTTCCTCTTACTCATCACCATTTTCTTTTTCTTCATCCTCTCCAAGACCTTGTATAATCTGCAAAGTTTCCTTTCCCTAGTTTTGCTTCTAGGTCTTCAATCATTCTTTTCCTTTTCTTCTCCTTAGAAGCTATCTTAATATTTACAGTTATTCTAGCCGTAACTTCCTCATATTTTCCAAAGGGTTTACCTTTTAGTGTCTAATTCTTCTTTCAATAGTGCTTCAATGTTTGCATTTACTAAATTACTATCAATTTCATAATCAAAACCTTGTAACTAGGCCTTCCTCGACTTTACTGCCTATACAAATGTATTATTTGTATCTACAAAAAAACATATACCATTGTAATAGCTTGTAAACAATTCTTCAAGTATTCTCATCCTCATCTTCATTCTTTTCTTGAATTCCTTGAAATAAGTATCCATGACATTCTCAAAATTTTCTCCTAATTGAGTAATTTATTTTCTTATCTGTCTTGTCACTAGTTTTTTTTGTTCCCAAATAATATCACCAATAAGGGGGAAATATTTATGGATGTAAAAGAAAATACATATAACGAGGGATCCAAACTTACATATTGAGTTCTTTACTTTTTTGGTAGATGGTAGATTCTCTGTTAATTGAAGTCTTTGAAGCTCGGCAATATCATATTCATGGTCTTTCATCACTATTTTTCATGCTTGATCTACTACCATACATGACACATTGTTCAATCTCCTTGACTGGTAAAATTTGTGAGCTATAACTCTCACATCAAATTTGATTAGTGGATTAGAAATGTTTGTAATGGACAAACCTCATCCATTCCACTTGGAACCTATGTTTGCATCAACTTCTTCTTGACTCAGGCATCACATAGTTTTCTTCTTCTCTAGGTTTGCATAGCCTATAACTTTGAGAATCATTTTCTTCGTGATTTCCATAGGTCCATTCTATAACCAAAAATTCATATCATGGATTCTACTTAAAACAATTTTAATCCATTCAATCTTTAAATTCTTTGGAAATTATAAGGCATGAGTTAAACCTTTCATTTCAACAACTTTAAACTCGTCCTTTAAGATTCCTTCATTACATAACTTCCATTGCAATTTCTAGAATAGTATGAAACTTTGGTGTAGGACGAGTGTCACTCTTCACCAATTGGATTTTACTAACCTCTTGACTCATTCCTTTAGTTGACAAAGCTATCATTTTTCTTTGTTAGGGTTTGAAGTGTTTTCTTTCTCCTCTAAATTACTCGGCACAATTTAGATCTTCACTTGTTCAACATTTTCATCTAAATTGCTCTTGAAATCATTTGCTAGTTGCTCAAAACGCCAAATTTCTCTGTGCTCTTGAAATTTGTATGCAAGGTGTGAAATAATTTCTTCAAATATATATATAAAACCAATACTAGAAAATAGTAGATCACATAAAAGAGAACACAAGACACCAAAATTTAGCATGGTTCACCCAATCCCTAGGCTACGTCCATCAATAGCAAGTCTGATATTATTATTAAAATAATGTAGTTGTAATCATCCAACCTCTTAAAATAAACACAATGATCTAAATGAAACTTTCTATATCCATGCTCATGCATAAAACTATCAAATTTTAGACACCATTGCCGAGGTGCTTACTTCAAGCCATATAAACTTTTCTTCAATTTGCACACTAAGTTCTCCTTAACTTTGACCTCAAATCCTTATGGTTGATCCATATATATCTCTTCATCCAAATCATCATGAAGGAAGGTTGTTTTAACCTTGAGTTGCTCCAAATGCAAATCTTCAATAGCCACATTGTTGTGATGTGGAGCCTAATTAGACTCAAAGGTTTATTTGGCATGATTTCCCTCCAAATTATTTCTAAGGGGGTTTGGGGGCAGTGCCCCCAAGATGGGGTATTGATCTATAAGGGATTATGGATTTTAATCAGGTTGTAATCATTGGATAATAATAATATCAAAAATTTTGTTGGTAGACGTAGCCCAGGGATTGGGTGAACCATGTTAAAGCTTAGTGTCTTATGTTCTCTTTTATGCAATCTACTATTTTTTAGTATTGATTATATTTGCATGTAACTATTATTTCTATCCAAGATTAATCCTAACAAGTGGTATTAGAGCCAAGTGATCTTTTTTTTTAACCAAACTGTCATCTTTTTTTTTTGGCAATCCTCTGCAGGAAGGTCTAACAGTTGAGTGGGAGTCTCATGGTTGAGTGGGAGTGATGGCAGACAAGGGTAAGCTAAGGGTTGACAAGTTTAATGGGAAAAACTATTAGTTATGGAAAATGAAAATGGAAGACTATCTTTATCAGAAGGATTTATGGAAGCTATTGGAAGGAAAAACCAAGAATCAGGGACTTATGACAAATGACGATTGGGATCTTTTGGACAAAAAGGAACTTGGAAGCATTCAATTATGCCTAGCACCATTAGTGGCATTTAATATTTCAAAAGTAAAGAGAATATAAGAGTTGATGCAAACCCTAGCAAAACTGCATGAAAAGCCCTCTACTTCAAACAAGGTATTTCTCATGAAGCATTTATTTAATATGAAAATGATAGAAGGTGGATCTATTGTGGATCATTTAAATGAATTTAATATTATTACTAGTTAGTTATCTTCTGTGGGTATCAATTTTGATGAAGAAATTAGGGCTCTCTTGATTTTGTGTTCCTTGCCTAAAAGCTAAAATGGCTTGGTAATAGTTGTGGGTAATTTTGTTTCTAGATCTAGTACCCTAAAAATATGATGATGTGATCGGTGTTATTTTGAGTGAGGAAACTTGTAGGAAAACCTCAAGTGGATCTACATCAAGAAGTCCTTTGAATGCACAAAGTAGAGGCAAAATGACTGAGAGAGGAAATAATTCTAGAAATCATGGGAAATCAAGAGGAAAGTCAAAGGGGAAGAGGTCTCAATCTAGAGGATCGAGAGATTGTTAAACTGTGGGAAATTAAGGCATAAGAAGAAAAATTGTTGGACTTGAAAGAACAATGAAGGAGATAAACTAAAAGGGATCAAGGAGGAAAATGTGGTAAATAACAAATCTGAAGAGGATGCTTTGCTTCTATCTTTAGAAAGTGTTGTTGATTCATGGGTTTTAGATTTTGGTGCTTCATTTCATGCTACACCTCATAGAGATTATTTCATTGATTATGTCCAAAGGGATTTTGGGCTTGTAACACTGTCAAATTTTTGGAAAGGGAAAAGTTAAGATTAAGTTGCAAAATAGGAATCATTGGCTACTACATGAGGTAAGACATGTTCCAAGGTTGAGTAGGAATTTAATTTTAGCAGGGAAACTTAGTGACAAGGGTTTTCTAGTTACTTTTAATGATAAAAATTGGAAGGTTTCAAAAGGTTCCCTTGTATTAGTAGAAGGTGTGAAAGTAGGCACCTTATATCTTTGTATAGGTATATTATCCTTCTACTTTGATTGTTTTAGAGAAAAATAAATGTTTATGAACAATTGTTGCAATTGAGCAAGGGAAACAAATAGCTATTATAGATTCTGATAGAGCACTGTGGCACAATAGACTTGGGCACATGAGTGAGAAAAATATGAAAATACTTCATTCAAAGAATGTTTTACCAGATCTGAAATGTGTTAGTATGGATTTCTATGAAAGTTGTGTATATGGAAAACAAAAAAGAGTGAGTTTTGTGAAGACTAAGAAGGAAAATAAAAGTGAGATATTAGATCTTGTGTATGCAGATGTATGGGGACTAGCTTGGGTATCTTCCCTTGGTGGCTTTCATTATTATGTTACATTTATTGATGATGCAACTAGAAAATTATGGGTTTATTTCCTTAGACAGAAATCTGATGTGTTTCAAACTTTTAAGAAATGGAAATGCTTAGTTGAAAATG
The DNA here is from genome assembly GCA_028749045.1 of Cupressus sempervirens. NCBI lineage: Eukaryota > Viridiplantae > Streptophyta > Pinopsida > Cupressales > Cupressaceae > Cupressus > Cupressus sempervirens. Next base: position 145,371,329 of record CM053783.1, on the reverse strand, counting down.
AGATTGGAAAGAAATTAAAATGTTAAGTAGGACATGATTTCCACAGCTAGTCAAATTGTGATGTGAATATCAGGATTTAACTGTGTGATTTTGAGTCAAACTCGATGACCCATGTTTCATGAGTAGTGATTCAACATGAATCCATCTCTCATGAGAATAAATGGAACACTTAGCACTCATTGGATCTAGGTGATGCTCACAGGGGTGAAGCACCGGGACTTCCCGGGAGGTCACCCATCCCAGTACTACTCCAGCTTGAGCGCGCTTAACTACGGAGTTTCCTCCACAGTTAAACCCAAAGCTTGCAACCCCATTTGCAAAACCTTCACCAAGTGTTGTGCCTTATGAACCATTCATTAGAAAGCCCCTTAAGCTCATCAATTGATAAGTAGGACATGATTTCCACAGCTAGTCAAATTGTGATGTGAATATCAGGATTTAACTGTGTGATTTTGAGTCAAACTCGATGACCCATGTTTCATGAGTAGTGATTCAACATGAATCCATCTCTCATGAGAATAAATGGAACACTTAGCACTCATTGGATCTAGGTGATGCTCACAGGGGTGAAGCACCGGGACTTCCCGGGAGGTCACCCATCCCAGTACTACTCCAGCCTGAGCGCGCTTAACTACGGAGTTTCCTCCACAGTTAAACCCAAAGCTTGCAACCCCATTTGCAAAACCTTCACCAAGTGTTGTGCCTTATGAACCATTCATTAGAAAGCCCCTTAAGCTCATCAATTGATAAGTAGGACATGATTTCCACAGCTAGTCAAATTGTGATGTGAATATCAGGATTTAACTGTGTGATTTTGAGTCAAACTCGATGACCCATATTTCATGAGTAGTGATTCAACATGAATCCATCTCTCATGAGAATAAATGGAACACTTAGCACTCATTGGATCTAGGTGATGCTCACAGGGGTGAAGCACCAGGACTTCCCGGGAGGTCACCCATCCCAGTACTACTCCAGCCTGAGCGCGCTTAACTACGGAGTTTCCTCCACAGTTAAACCCAAAGCTTGCAACCCCATTTGCAAAACCTTCACCAAGTGTTGTGCCTTATGAACCATTCATTAGAAAGCCCCTTAAGCTCATCAATTGATAAGTAGGACATGATTTCCACAGCTAGTCAAATTGTGATGTGAATATCAGGATTTAACTGTGTGATTTTGAGTCAAACTCGATGACCCATGTTTCATGAGTAGTGATTCAACATGAATCCATCTCTCATGAGAATAAATGGAACACTTAGCACTCATTGGATCTAGGTGATGCTCACAGGGGTGAAGCACCGGGACTTCCCGGGAGGTCACCCATCCCAGTACTACTCCAGCCTGAGCGCGCTTAACTACGGAGTTTCCTCCACAGTTAAACCCAAAGCTTGCAACCCCATTTGCAAAACCTTCACCAAGTGTTGTGCCTTATGAACCATTCATTAGAAAGCCCCTTAAGCTCATCAATTGATAAGTAGGACATGATTTCCACAGCTAGTCAAATCGTGATGTGAATATCAGGATTTAACTGTGTGATTTTGAGTCAAACTCGATGACCCATGTTTCATGAGTAGTGATTCAACATGAATCCATCTCTCATGAGAATAAATGGAACACTTAGCACTCATTGGATCTAGGTGATGCTCACAGGGGTGAAGCACCGGGACTTCCCGGGAGGTCACCCATCCCAGTACTACTCCAGCCTGAGCGCGCTTAACTACGGAGTTTCCTCCACAGTTAAACCCAAAGCTTGCAACCCCATTTGCAAAACCTTCACCAAGTGTTGTGCCTTATGAACCATTCATTAGAAAGCCCCTTAAGCTCATCAATTGATAAGTAGGACATGATTTCCACAGCTAGTCAAATTGTGATGTGAATATCAGGATTTAACTATGTGATTTTGAGTCAAACTCGATGACCCATGTTTCATGAGTAGTGATTCAACATGAATCCATCTCTCATGAGAATAAATGGAACACTTAGCACTCATTGGATCTAGGTGATGCTCACAGGGGTGAAGCACCGGGACTTCCCGGGAGGTCACCCATCCCAGTACTACTCCAGCCTGAGCGCGCTTAACTACGGAGTTTCCTCCACAATTAAACCCAAAGCTTGCAACCCCATTTGCAAAACCTTCACCAAGTGTTGTGCCTTATGAACCATTCATTAGAAAGCCCCTTAAGCTCATCAATTGATAAGTAGGACATGATTTCCACAGCTAGTCAAATTGTGTTGTGAATATCAGGATTTAACTGTGTGATTTTGAGTCAAACTCGATGACCCATGTTTCATGAGTAGTGATTCAACATGAATCCATCTCTCATGAGAATAAATGGAACACTTAGCACTCATTGGATCTAGGTGATGCTCACAGGGGTGAAGCACCGGGACTTCCCGGGAGGTCACCCATCCCAGTACTACTCCAGCCTGAGCGCGCTTAACTACGGAGTTTCCTCCACAATTAAACCCAAAGCTTGCAACCCCATTTGCAAAACCTTCACCAAGTGTTGTGCCTTATGAACCATTCATTAGAAAGCCCCTTAAGCTCATCAATTGATAAGTAGGACATGATTTCCACAGCTAGTCAAATCGTGATGTGAATATCAGGATTTAACTGTGTGATTTTGAGTCAAACTCGATGACCCATGTTTCATGAGTAGTGATTCAACATGAATCCATCTCTCATGAGAATAAATGGAACACTTAGCACTCATTGGATCTAGGTGATGCTCACAGGGGTGAAGCACCGGGACTTCCCGGGAGGTCACCCATCCCAGTACTACTCCAGCCTGAGCGCGCTTAACTACGGAGTTTCCTCCACAGTTAAACCCAAAGCTTGCAACCCCATTTGCAAAACCTTCACCAAGTGTTGTGCTTATGAACCATTCATTAGAAAGCCCCTTAAGCTCATCAATTGATAAGTAGGACATGATTTCCACAGCTAGTCAAATTGTGATGTGAATATCAGGATTTAACTGTGTGATTTTGAGTCAAACTCGATGACCCATGTTTCATGAGTAGTGATTCAACATGAATCCATCTCTCATGAGAATAAATGGAACACTTAGCACTCATTGGATCTAGGTGATGCTCACAGGGGTGAAGCACCGGGACTTCCCGGGAGGTCACCCATCCCAGTACTACTCCAGCCTGAGCGCGCTTAACTACGGAGTTTCCTCCACAGTTAAACCCAAAGCTTGCAACCCCATTTGCAAAACCTTCACCAAGTGTTGTGCCTTATGAACCATTCATTAGAAAGCCCCTTAAGCTCATCAATTGATAAGTAGGACATGATTTCCACAACTAGTCAAATTGTGATGTGAATATCAGGATTTAACTGTGTGATTTTGAGTCAAACTCGATGACCCATGTTTCATGAGTAGTGATTTATCAATTAAAATGTCTCAAATTTGATAATGGTGGTGAGCATTGCAATAAGGAATTTGAAGATTATTTCTCTGCTAATAGTATTAGTAGACAAAAAATTGTTCCAAGGACTCCAGAGGAAAATGGAGTTGTTGAATGCATGAACATGACTATAATGGAGCATGCAAGAAGCATAAGGTTGCATGTAGGGTTGCCCTTAAACATGTGGGTGGAGGTAGCTAATACTATTGTATATTTGATTAATAGAGGTCCCTCTACTTGTTTTGGTATTCAAGAGGAAGCATGGATTGGTAAGAAAGTGACTTATTCTTTTCTTAGAACCTTTAGTTGTGAAGCATTTGCTCGTATAGATTCTTAAAATAGAACCAAGCTGGAAGCTAAATCAAAGAAATGTGTATTTTTTGGATATGGCATTAATGAATTTGGTTATAGGCCTTGTAATTTCAAAAATTATAAAATTATAAGAAGCAGGGATGTCATATTCAATGAGAAAGTGGTGTACAAAGATCTGCTACAGCAACATGAGAAGAAAGAAAATGATTATATAGTGTTGGATGATACTCTAAAAGTTGATGTTCCATCAATTCTTCATGATGTGCAACAATTGCAACAACAAATACCACACACCCCAATGAATGTTAGATGATCAACAAGGATGAGTAGACCTTTAGAAATATTTTCTCTTTTCTTGTATTCTATTTTACTTACTAGTGTTGGTGAACCTAAATGTTATGATGAAGTTGTGGAGGTGGATACAAAGATTCAATGGGAGTCTGCAATGAAAGAAGAAATGGACTCTTTTTTGAAAAATAAGATATGGGATTTATGCAAGTTGCCTACAGGTAAAAAATTTTACAGAATAAGTGGGTTTATAGGTTAAAAGAAGAGGATGGAGATAAGAAAAGATTCAAATCTAAGTTAGTTGTAAAAGGATTTGCACAAAAAAAGGGCATTGATTTTGTTGAGATATTTTCTCCTATTGTTAAAATGACTTCTATTTGCATTTTTTTAAGTATTGTGGCTACTGAAGATTTACATTTGGAGTAGCTTGATGTTAAAACAACCTTCCTTTATGGTGATTTAGATGAAGAGATATATATGGCTCAGCCATAGGGATTTGAGGTCAAAGGTAAGGGGAACTTAGTGTGCAGATTGAAGAAAAGTTTATATGGCTTGAAGCAAGTGCCTTGACAATGGTATCTTAAATTTGACAGTTTTATGCATGAGCATGGATATGGTAGGTGTCATTTAGATCATTGTGTTTATTTTAAGAGGTTGGATGATGATAGCTATATTATTTTATGTTTATATGTTGATGATATGCTTGTAGCTAGGTCTAACATGAATCATATTAAGGGGCTAAAATGCCAGTTGGCACATGCATTTGCTATGAAGGATTTGGGTGTAGCAAAACAAATCTTTGGTATGAAGATTTGCAGAGATAGGAAGAACAAGAAATTGACATTATCTCAGGTCGATTATATTGAGAAGGTGTTGCAACATTTCTCTATGGAGAATGTTAAAGTTGTAGCCTAGGGTACCTTATGCTTTAGCTATAGGAAGCTTGATGTATGCTATGGTATGTACTAGACCAAATATTGTACATGCAGTGGGAGTTGTTAGCAAGTATATGAGTCATCCTGGGCTTGAGTATTAGAATTTAGTTAAATGGATTCCTAGATATTTGAGAGTAACATCCAATAAGTGTTTACATTTTAAGGACTCTACTACTGATTTGTAGGGTTATGTTGACTCAGATTTGGTAGGGGATATTGATACCAAGCAGAGTACTATAGGTTATGTATTTACTATTGGTGGGGCATCTGTGAGCTAGGTTTCTAGGTTATAGAAGGTCAATGCTTTATCCACTACAGAGGCAAAGTATGTTGTTGCTATAGAGGAAACTAAGGAGATGATATGACTTCATTTCTTCTTGGAAGAATTGGGATCAAAAGGATAATTATTTTTTTTATAGATAGTCAAAGTGTCATTCATCTTGCAAAGAATTCAACTCTGCATTCAAAGACAAAACAAATATAGTTGTGGCACCATTTCATTCGGTCAATTTTGGATGATGGATAGTTAAAGCTATAGAAGATAAATACAAATGATAATCCAATAGATATGTTTACAAAGGGTGTGACAAGGGAGAAGTTGAATTCCTCTTCCGCTTTAGTTGGTCTTCTAGATTGAATAGAATTAAAGAACAACAGAGTCTCGGGTGGTTTGATATTTAGTGGGAGCTAAAAGTTTAGCAGTGCTATGATCAATCTCCAAATGGGAGGTTATTATTATGGAGTCTAATCAGTCTCCAAGTGGGAGATTTTTTTGATGTAGATCCTAATTAGACTTAGAGGTTTATTTGGCATGATTTGCCTCCAAATTATTTCTATGGGGGTTTGGGGGAAGCATCCCCAAGACGGGGTCAAGAGGCAACACCCCAAGTGCACTCCCTATCGCAATATATGGTAGGGTCAAGGGGCAACACCCTTGTGTGTGTTTTTAGGGGTAGCACCCCTGAAGCCAAAAATTCCCCTATATTGTAAAAGGTGTCGACTACTATTTTTCTATTATTCTAACCCTAATTTTGTAAGTGGCCAAAGCTTGTATAAAAAGGCTTAGGGTTAGGGATTTCATTATGAATGGTGATATTGTAGTTTCTTGCAATGATATTGAGTTGTAAGAGATCACAAATTGTAATTAGGGTGTAATTATTGGATAATAATAATATTAGACTTGTTGTTGGTGGACATAGCCTAGGGATTGGGTGAACCACGTTAAATCTTGGTGTCTTGTGTTCTCTTTTATGTGATCTACTATTTTTTGGTATTGGTTATATTTGCATGTAACTATTATTTCTATTGGGGGTTTGGGGGAAGCATCCCCAAGATGGGGTCAAGGGGAAGCACCCCAAGTGTGCTCCTTGTCGCAATATAGGATGGGGTCGAGGGGCAATGTCCCTATGTGTGTTTTTAGGGGCAATGCCCTCGAAGCCAAAAATGCCCTTATATTGTAAAAGGCATTAGCTACTATTTTTCTATTATTCTAGCTGTAATTTTGTAAGTGGAAAAAGTTTGTATAAAAAGGCTTAGGGTTAGGGATTTCATTATGAATGGTGATATTGTAGCTTCTTTTGGTGGTATTAAGCTATATGGGATTATGGATTGCAATTAGGGTGTAATCATTGGATAATAATAATATTAAACTTTTTGTTGGTGGACATAGCTCAGGGATTGGGTGAACCACATTAAATCTTGGTGTCTTGTGTTCTCTTTTATGCGGTCTACTATTTTTTGGTATTGGTTATATTTGCATGTAATTGTTATTTTTGTCTGAGGTTAATCCTTACAATAATGTCTTCAAATTTTGATATATACCTTCTTTTGGTTGATTTAGGGTCTCCATTAATGTTCTGTGCTTAGGTAGGTGGAAGCTAGCTATCTCAGTCAACTTTTGTGTAATTGAACTCATTATATACTTTTCATCTCGGTCTCTTCCATATCACTCAACCTCTATACTAATTTGCTTCTAAAGTGCTTAGTCTATGTTGCATTGCTCTTTCAACATAGACAATTTTATAGGTGTTCAACAAACCTTCATAAATCTTTTCTTATGCATCTTCATATATGCAATTATGAACTTTGGCACATTTCATGTAAAGAACTAATGTATGATATATCAATTTAACATACAGTTCCATACATACCTTTCTTGCTTAGTTTGAGATGTCATGATCACCTTCTCCATTGGATTGGGTGACCTCAAATCCATTTGCTCCACTAATTCCATCTTCTTCTTTCTTTTTCCATTTTTTATTCATCTCTTTCTATACTTGTTCAATGTCTACTTTACCTTTACTTGAGTCCTGCAATTCTTGTTTATATGTCCAAACTTGTGACATTTGGAAATGCATTGTTAGGTGCATAATTCTTCCTCTAATTTGTCTGATAAGGTTTTTTCTATGATATGCATTTATATGCTCCATGTCCATACCATTGACAGTTATAGCAATATCCTTTAAATTTATGTGTAGTAGATGCATTCCTCATTCTTGACCTACACTCATGTATTTGATGCCCTTGTTTCTTGCAGTAAAAATAGTAACCAATAAATTTAGGTTTAGGATTTTTCATACCATGTTTTCTTCAACAAATGTTTGCAGTATGACTAGGATTTCCACAGTGATATTATGTTGGTTTGTCCTTTGACTTTGCATTCCTCAGTTCTCCATTCCTGGATGATTTTGCTTGTCTAGTGTATGAATGTCTTGAATCATCAATACTATTAGATGACTGCATAAGTTCTTCAAAGTATTTTATTGCTTCTTTTGGTTTGTTGAATCTCTCCATGGATTATTTCTCAATTTTTAGTTCATTCTTCAATATGTTCTTATCTGATTTGAGATTTTCTATTTCCACATCTTTATGAGTCGATTCCTAATTTGCAAGCATCAGTTTATTCATCATGTCCAATTGAGTGTTTGTGAGCTTTTGCACATTTGATATCCTTTCTTCAAGTCTGGTAGCCATTACTCTTTTTTCTTTGTTAGCCATATTCATTTCTTCTTCAACTTTCTTCTTTTTCTCAATTACTTCACATAATCTTACTGATTGGATTTCATGTTCTCTTTTCAGTCCTCTTATTTCTTCATTCAGGAGTTTGTTCTTTTCAAGTAGATCTGTAGATGCTTTGGCATTTGGATTGATTGATTCAAACAGTCCTTTAGTCTCAACTTCTTCATAAGAAAATTATTTATCCTAGATATCCAATTCCTTTCTTCTTTTTAGGGATTTCTTCAGATCTTGTCTTACTTTCTCAAGTTTATGTAGTATGAGTTGGATGTCAATCACCTAATTGTCAATAACCTTGTCTAGTTTAAAAGCCTCAATCTCCAATATCTAATCTCCAAGTGATTAAGCTTCTCTTAGAGAACCAATGCTCTGATACCAATTTTTGATTGATGGTTGAAGTATAAATAGGATAACAAGATAGTGAGAGGGGGGGTGAATCATAATCTTAAGCACTTATACTTTTCAACAATTCATTCACACATTCACCAATTGTCTTGTCCATGTAAACTTGTAAGAATAAGTTTTTGGTAACATCTAAATCTAATATATCACATGCATGAAAATAAAAACATAACACAATATTTGTTACCCAAAAACCCTCCAAGATGACGGTAAAACTGGGGTGGGGATGAGACCCACAAATCTTCACTACTGTAGTAATAAGGTTAACCTGTTAGAGTTACAATGTTTTATCATAATATATGATCTACCCTATGAGGGGTCTACCTTGTTAAAAGCATTTGAGATTGCTAGGTCTCACCTTGTTATAGGATTTAACACTCAATAAATTAAGGACTCTATTAGGAGATTTACAAATATCCATTAAGAGATTTACCCTAATTCAAGTTTATTAGAATTGATTTAGTACCTAACTTTTGGTATCTCTATAAGTTGATCTTGAGTCTTCTCCTTACTATTTGATCCTCTCTTATGATCTAATAAAGCTTTTCTTCCCTTTCACTACTCTAATTAGGTCACTTTCTCTACTAAGAGATAACATAACACTTCCATTAACTTCTAATTTGATCTTGATCCTTCACTCGCATATCACTCCTTGCATATCACACTAATTGCATCACCTTTCAACTTAATACTCTCTCCTCATCATATGATCTAGGTTAAAGTATTCTCTATTTAAGGAGTTTCGTAAAGAATTTTCTAGATGCTTCCATATTTTTTCTCTTCATCTGAATCGTGGATCACAAAACATAGGGATTTGTGATCCACATTATTAATGCATAAAACTCTTTGTAACAACCTCTACAAATATTAAACGTTCCATCCATGTCAGCTTTAAAATGACTTACCTCAAAGTTTATATCATTTCTAACTTTCATGTATACTCTATATTTCTTGGCACTTACTATTTCCTGATACTTGACATTGTTGATGCTCAGTCTGTATTGTGCTCAGCATGTAGTATGTAACTCAACACTTATATACTTGAAACTACTTGGTAGGTGTTGAGCTCAGCTTTTATAGAAAATAATTAGTGACCACACAATTACTTGTCTCCTATAGAGCTTAGTACACACATATTATGTACATGACCTATATAGAGTTGCTTGGTCGCACTGATGACTATCTGACTCTGCCTAGTAAATGTTAGAAATTTGTTCAATGCTCCCCTCAAGATTTGTGATAAGGGCTTAAATTCCTCCTATGTACTATAAGTTGAGTGGTGGTATCAAGCATTGATAGATCAATCTTTTGGTCACAAGTTCAAATCCTTAGACCCTCGGGTAATATTGAGGGGGAGATTGTTAGAAATTTGTTTAGCGCTCCCCTTGAGATTCAGGACAAGGGCTTAACTACCTCCTATGTACTATAAGTTGAGTGGTTGTATTGGGAATTGATAGATTGGTTTTTTGGTGCAAAGACAACCCCACTCTAATAGTAAATAACTAAGTGTTTAACACTAATAGACAACAATAGTTAGCTATGACTAAATTTATGGATGTGACTTTGTGATCACAACAAAAAACCATAAAACCCTATTTTTCTCAAACCTCCCAGAATAGATTGACTTGGTGCTAAAGTGTTAGCAAACTTTACAAGAAGATGGACATGTTCTGAAGACACAATAGCAAACTCAACCCAAATTTTACAGAAAAGGTCTCAATGAGTGGTTTTCAGATATGTAACCACAATTTGGATATCCTACTCCTGCACACAATAAAACTTGGTGTATTTTTTTGGTTTGATGAGGCATCACCTTGTTCAAGCCCTATATTGAGGAATTAATCTTGAAATAGAAATGTGAAACATGTAAGAAAGTAGTAAAAAAGTAAATATTCATTGATGTAGGAGCATCCTAGGTGTAAGAGAAATCTTGCATCACCCAAAAATATTTCCTTTTTGTTTCTTGAATAATGGTTGTATCAGTGTAGAGTTTTTGTTTGTGAAGGCTTGCTACTTAGTAAGTCAGTCATTTGAGCTTAGAATGTCCTAATTTTAGAGATGGATGCTCATCTTGGATATATCAGCCTACCAATTAAGGGTCAGTGCCATATTATGAGTATACATGGACTTATTATGAATTTTTGGTGTACAATTTTGGTATAAAAACTTTAGGCTCACTATTAAAGACCTTAGAGGCCTCATATGGGCTCTTATATGGGGTCAAATGGAGCTTGCCCAAGTTAGCATTTGTAGATCAAAAGTTGAGAATTCCAAAAAGTGGTTATAATATCCAATTAGAGCAATGGTTCGAAAGTTAGGCCGACCCAAATTTCCAAAATAAGTATCAAAGGTGTATTAGGCCAACTCTATTTGTAATTTTAGAGTTAATGGGTCTCAAGGGTTAGGGTTTGATATCTAGAAACTTCTCGAGCTATATAAAAATGTCTATTTAAGGAATGTTCGTATATTGTCTAGGATAGCTCTAGGAGATAGTTCACAACTCTATGTTGCAAATTATTGTAAGGAAGGCACCCATGTGGGTTTGCATATTGTATTTCAAAATTCTATAATTTTAAATTTGTGGTGATAGTAAGAAGCCCATTTTTTTTTTGTTATTTCTTTGTTTATGTTATGTAATTGTGGTATTAAGGGGAGCATCCTTCATCAACTAGTATCAGAGTAGGAGTTCCTAAGTGTGTCAATAGATCGTTGATTGTGAGGTAGTTGCATTAGGACTATGGTTTGGGCTAAGTGTGTAGATAGATTTATGATTGTGAGGTAGTTTACTCTAGGGTTTTAATGGAAGCATGAAAAATGCCTCCATGAAGAGAGCATGGTAGAAGAGATGTAAGTATTACACTTGAGGGTTTTAGAGCCCTCCAGAGATAGATGAAATTATTGGAAGAACAAATGTCCAGAGGAATAAATCTTGCCATAAGAGATGAAAGTGAGGATGAGGATGAGGATGAAGAAGAAGAAAATGTTGAAGTAGAGGCAGTTTTGAACCGAAAAGAAGAAAGGCTTTTCAAGGTCATCTCCAAGATTGGAAAAAGCCCTAAGTTTAAGGTTACCACATTTTTAGGAAATCTTAACCCAAACAAGTTGATCAATTGAATCAATGAATTAGAGGAATACTTTGAATATGAAGATATTGAGGATTCTAATAGGGTCAAGTTTGTGACAGGAAAACTAAAAGGGTGTGTGAAGATCTAGTGGTAGGAGATTTAGTTGGAGCAAAATATGTTAGGATTAACCTCACACATAAACAATAGTTACATACAAATATAATCAATACCAAAAAAAAAAAAAGATTGGATAAAAGAGAACACAAGACACCAAGAATTAGCGTGGTTCACCCAATCCCTAGGTGACATCCACCAACAGCAAGTCCAATATTATTATTATTCAATGATTACAGCTTGATTACAATCTATAATCCCTTATAGTTCAATATCGCTGCAAGAATCTACAATATCACCATTCCATTATGAAATCCCTAATCCTAGGCCTTTTTATACAAGCTTTTATCGCTTACAAAATTAGGGCTAGAATAAGTCATCCAATAAAAAAAAAAGCAGCTGACGTGTTTTGCAATATAAGGGCATTTTTTGCTTTGGGGGTGTTCTCCTGAAAACCCTTGTGAGGGTGTTGCCCCTTGACCCCACCCTATACTGGGACAGGGAGTGCACCTAGGGCACTGCCCTAGGACCCTATAGGGCCACTATCCCTTGAACCCATCTTGGAGGAACTGCCCCCAAACCCCTATAGAAATAATATGGTGAGAAAACCACGGTGAATAAACCTTCAAGTCTAATTAGGCTCCATATCACAATAATCTCCCACTTGGAGGCTGATCAGACTCCACAACGATAACCTCCCACTTGGAGACTGATCATAGCACTAGTAAACCTATAGGTCCCACTGGAATATATCAAACCACCTTGGATTTTGTTGTTCTTTTATTATATTGAGTCGAGAAGACCAACTAAAGTTGAAGAGGAATTAAGCTTCTCTCTTGTCACCACCTTTGTAAATATATCTGATGGATTTTCATATGTAAGTATCTTGTCCAACTTTAACTTTCCATCATCCAAAACTGATTGAATGAAATGGTGCCGCAACTTTATGTGTTTTGTCTTTGAATGTAGAGCTAAATTCTTTGCAAGATGAATGGCACTCTGACTATCTATAAACAAATAATTATTCTTTTGAGGGTGTCCCAATTCTTCCAAGAAGAACTAAATCCATATCATCTCCTTAGCTACCTCTGTAGCAACAACATACTCTGACTCTGTAGTGGATAAAATATTAACCTTCTATAATTGAGAAACCTAGCTCACTACTGCCCCACCAATAGTAAATACATAACCTATAGTACTCCACCTAGTATCAATATCCCCTACCAAATCTAAGTCAACATATCCCCATAAATCAATAGTAAAGCCCCCAAAATGTAAACATTTACTAGATATTCCTCTCAAATATCTAAGAATCTATTTAACTTCATTACAATGCTCAATTCTTGGATGACTCATATACCTACTAACAACTCCCACTGCATGTGCAATATCTAACCTTGTACATATCATAGCATACATCAAGCTTCCTACAGCTGAAGCATAAGGTACCTTGGACATCTTATCCTCCTCTTCTTGTGTCTTGGAACACATCTCCTTAGTCAACTTCAAATGATCAGGTAAAGGTGTGCAGACAACTTTCACATTTTCCATAGAGAAACATTGCAACACCTTCTCAATATAAATAGCTTAAGATAATTTCAATTTCATATTCTTCCTATCTCTGCAAATCTTCATACCAAATATTTGTTTTGTTTCCCCCAAATTCTTTTTATCAAATGAATGTGCTAACTATTTCATTAACCCTTTAATGCGATCCATGTTAGAGCTAGCGACAAGCATATCATCAGCATATAAACATAAAATAATGTAGCTATCATCATCCAACCTCTTAAAATAAACACAATGATCTGAATGAGACCTACATCCATGCTCATGCATAAAACTATCAAATTTTAGATACCATTGCCAAGGTGCTTGGTTGAAGCATTTTTTCTTCAATATGCACACTAAGTTCTCTTTACCTTTGACCTCAAATCCCTATGGCTAAGACATATATATCTCTTCATCCAAATCACCATGAAGGAAGGTTGTTTTAACATCAAGTTGCTCCAAATGCATATCTTCAGTAGCCATAATACTTAAAATAGTGCAAATAGAAGTCATTTTAACAATAGGAGAAAATATCTCATCAAAATCAATGCCCTTTTTAGTGCAAATTCTTTTACCACTAACCTGGCTTTAAATATTTTCTTACCTCCATCCTCTTCTTTCAACCTATAAACCCATTTATTCTATAAAGACTTTTTACCTGTGAGCAACTTGCATAAACCCCATGTCTTGTTTTTTAGAAAATATTCCATTTCATCTTTCATTGCAAACTCCCACTGAATCTTTGTACCCACCTACACAGCTTCATCATAATATTTAGGTTCACCAGCATCAGTAAGTAAAATAGAATACAAGGAAGTAGAAAATCTTTTTGTGGGTCTACTTATCCTTGTTAACTGTCTAACATTCACTGGGGTGTGTAGTATTTGTTGTTGCAATTGTTACAGATCATGAGGAATTGCTAGAACATCAGCTTTTGGAATATCATCCAACACTACACAATCATTTTCTTTCTTCTCATGTTGCTACAATAGATCTTTGTACAACACTTTCTCATTGAATATGACATCCTTGCTTCCTACAATTTTAAAATTTTCAAAATCCCAAAGCCTATAACCAAATTCATTAATGAAAATCCAAAAAATACACATTTCTTTGACTTAGCTTCCAGTTTGGTTCTATTTTCAGAATCTATATGAGCAAATGCTTCATAACCAAAGGTTATGAGAAAAGAATAACTTGCCTTCTTACCAATCCATGCTTTCTCTGGAATACCAAAATCCAAAGGAGTAGAGGGACCTCTATTAATCAAATATATAGCAATACTGACAGTTTCCACCTACATGTTTAAGGGAAACCCAACATGCAACCTCATGCTTCTTACACGCTCCATTATAGTCATGTTCATGCATTCAACCACTCCATTTTCCTGTGGAGTCCTTGGAATAGTTTTTTGTCAATGAATACCATTAGCAGAGCAATAATATTCAAATTCATTACTACAATACTCACCACCATTATTAGATCTAAGACATTTTAATTTCTTTCTAGCCTCATTTTCAACCAACCATTCCCATTTCTTAAAAGTTTGAAACACATCATATTTTTGTCTAAGGAAATAAACCCATACTTTTCTAGATGCATCATCAATAAATGTAACATTAATTTGAGAGCCACCAAGGGAAGATACCTGAGCTAGTCCCCATACATTTGTATGTACAAGCTTTAATTTTTCACTTTTATTTTCTTTCCCAGTCTTCACAAAACTCACTCTCTTTTGTTTTCCATACACACAACTTTCACAAAATCCTATACTGACACATTTTAGACCTGGTAGAACTTGCTTTGAATGAAGTACTTTCATACCTTTCTCACTCATGTGCCCAAATCTGTTGTGCCACAACACTATATCAAAATCTACGACAACTATTTGTTCTCTCTACTCAACTATAGCAACTATTCCTAAACATTCATTTTTCTCTAAAATAATCAATGTAGAAGGAATAATATGACCTATACAAAGATATAAAGTGCCTACTTTCACACCTTTTGCTACTACAAGGGAACCTTTTTAAACCTTCCAATTTTTATCATTAAAAGTAACTACACAACCCTCATCATTGAGTTGCCTTGTTGAAATTACATTCCTACTCAACCTTGGAACATGTCTTACCTCATGTAGTAGCCAATGATTCCCATTCTACAACTTAATCTTAACTTTTCCCTTTCCAACAATCTAACAGGGTTCATTATCCCCCAAATAAATAAGCCCAAAATCCCCTTGGACATAAGCAATGAAATAACCTCTATGAGGTGTAGCATGAAATGAGGTACCAAAATCTAAAACCATGAATCATCAACACTTTCTAAAGATAGAAGCAAAGTATCCTCTTCAAATTTGTTACTTACCACATTTGCTTCATTATTCCCTTTTGTTTTATCTCTTTCATTGTTCTTTTGAGTCCAATAATCTTTCTTCTTATGCCCTATTTTACCACAATACCAACAATCTCTCAGTCCTCTAGATTGAGACCTCTTCCCCTTTGACTTTCCTCTTGATTTCCCATGATTTTTAGAATTATTTCCTCTCTCAGTCATTCTGCCTCTACTTTGTGCGTTCAAAGCACTTCCTAATGTAGATCCACCTGAGGTTTTCCTACAAGTTTCCTCACTCAAAATAACACTAATCACATCATCATATTTAGAGTATTAGATCCAGAAATGAAATTACTTACAATTATTACCAAGCCATTCCAACTTTTAGGCAAAGAACACAAAATCAAGAGAGCTCTATTTTTTTCATCAAAATTGATACCCACAGAAGACAACTAACTAATAACAATATTAAACTCATTTAAATGATATGCGACAGATCCACCTTCTATCATATTCATATTAAATAAATGCTTCATGATAAATACCTTGTTTGAAGCAGAGGGCTTTCCATATAGTTTCTCTAAGGTTTGCATCAACTCTTTTATCATCTTCACTTTTGTAATGTTAAATGCCACTGATGGTGCCAGGCATAATTGAATGCTTCCAAGTTTCTTTCTGCCAAAAATATCCCAGTTGTCATTTGTCATGGATCCCTGATTCTTGTTTTTTCCTTCCAACAACTTCCATAAAACCTTCTGATAAAGATAGTTCTCCATTTGCATTTTCTATAACTGAAATTTCTACTCATTAAACTTTTCAACCCTCAGCTTATCCTCATCTACCATTGGTCCCACTCAACCATGAGACCTTCCTGTAGAGGATCACTAAAAATAAAATGACGACGATTTGGCTAAAAAAAATGATGATTGTTTGGCTTTGATACCACTTGTTAGGATTGACCTCAAATAGAAATAACAATTATGTGCAAATATAACCATACCAAAGAAAAATAAGTAGATCGCATAAAAGAGAACACAAGACACCAAGATTTAACATGGTTCACACAATCCCTGGGCTACATCCACCAATAGCAAGTCCAATATTATTATTATCTAATGATTACAACTTGATTACAATTTGTAATCCCTTACAGCTCAATACCACCACAAGAAGCTACAATATCACCATTACATTATGAAATCTCTAACCCTAAGCCTTTTTATACAAGATTTTGTCACTTACAAAATTAGGGCTAGAATAAGTTATCCAATAAGAAAAATAGTAGCTAATGTCTTTTATAATATAATGGCATTTTTGGCTTTGGGGGCACTGCCCCTTGACACATCTTGGGGGTGTAGCCCCCAAACCCCAATAGAAATAATATGGGGAGAATAGCATGTTGAATAAACCTCTGATTCAATTAGGCTCCATATCACAACAAAATAGAAGAGGAAAGGACAAAATCACTAGATGGGACTAGATGATAGCTAAATTGAAGAAACAATTCATTCTCGTGGATTATGAGCTTGATCTACTAAAGAAAATGTAAGGGTTAAATGAAGAAGGAAGATATGTTCAAGAGTATATTGAAGAGTTCTACCAAGTTATCATTAGAATCATCCATGTAGAAGCTAATAAGGAGAATGTTTCCCATTATCTTAATGGGTTAAGGCCAAGCATTAAGGAGGAGCAGAGTCTAGTTCAAATGACTAGTATTGATGAGGCATACTAGTTTTCCTTAAGAGTTGAGGAGAAGCTAAGAAAAAAGTTTGATATCAAATATAGAGGTGGAGGTCATGATCAAAGATTTGGTGGACGATCTTATGAAGGCCAAAATGATGATCAAAAGAATAAGGATGAGGTTGGTAGTACTAGTCAGAACCAAAGGGGATATAATTCCAATTGTTTCCATGATCAAAATAATAGAGATCAAAGAGGAAGAGGAAGAGGGAAAGTATTTGGAAGAGGAGGTTATTGTGGAAAATTTTTGCACTGTAGAGAAGAAGGGTGTAGAGCATTTGAGTGTTCCTAGCACCAAGGAAGGAAAATTTGGAGAATTGAAGGCCAAACTAGAGTTGTGCATGTTAATGAAGATGTTAAATCATCTCATTCTAAAGATGTTGAAAGAGGAGAAGTCCTAGTTAATAGAAGAGTCTTGCTGAGTGAAAAGAATGAACCTAATCAAAGGAGGAGTTTATTTTGCACCAAGTGAAAATGTGAAGATAAGTGTTGTGATGTGATCATTGATGGTAGAAGTATTAACAATCTAGTGTCAAAAAGGATAGTCACAAAGTTAAATACCAAGAGGCAGAAACACCCACATCCATACTATATTACCTGGATATAGGTGACTACAAAGTCATGGTCAATGAGCAGTTCCTAGTGAGGTTCAAGATTGGAAGCAACCAGGATGAGGTGTTGTATGATATCATACCTATGGACATATGCCATATGTTGTTGGGTAGGCTGTGGCAACTTGGTAGACATGTTATACATGATGGGTGAGAAATACCTACACTCTGACAAAGGATGGAGTGAAACATAAGTTGAAGTCATTGAAGGAGAAAGAAGAAAGGTATATAGTGTTGCTAAAATATTTTTTATTTATGGAAAGGAGTTTCTCAAAGGTATGAAGTGTGAACATATCTGTTTTGTTGCAATCCCAAAAGATGGTAAAGAAGAAGTAGAGGAGGTACTTGTAGAAGTTGAAAATTTGTTGGGAGAATTTCTTAATATTGTGTCAGATAATGTATCTAAGGGATTACCCCTAATGAGGAAGATTAGTCACCAAATGGACTTGATTCTAGGAGCTAGGTGGTCAAACAAGATAGTGTATAGAATGACACCAGCAAAAAGTGAGGAGTTGAATACACAAGATCATGAGTTGTTTTAGAAGGGGTTGATTTGGGAGCTTACCTGAATCCATGTGTTGTATTGGTAGTATTAACACCAAAGAAGAATGAAGAATGTGGACAAATTCATAAGCTATCAACAATATCACAATCAAGTACAAATTTCCATTGTCAAGGATGGATGATAATATGGAATGTTTGAGTGGAGTTGTGTATTTCATGAAGATAGATCTAAAGATTAGGTAACATCATATTTGTATAAGAGAAGGAGATGAGTGGAAGACTTCCTTCAAGATAAGGGAAGGATTGTATGAGTGGTTAGTTATGCATTTTGGGCTAACCAGTGCACCAGCCACTTTCATGAGGCTCATGAATGGGTAATTTTGTCATTGTTTAACTAGATGATATTTTGATCTTGAGCAAGACATTGGAGGAGAATTTGATGCATATTCATAAGGTGTTTGATAAGTTGAGGGAAGAAAAGTTGATGATAAATCTAAAAAAGTATAGTTTTGTGAAGGATTTGGTGTGCCTGGGACTCGTACTATTAACAAAAGGTTTTAAAATGGACCCTAAGAAAGTGAAGGCTATCCTTGAATAGCCTACTCCAAGGAGCATGACTTGATGGAGCCTAAAAATTTGAGAGTTCTTTTTTATTTCACAAATCTAAGAATAGTTTTAACTCGCATTCTAATTTTGCGATTTCAAGATATATGAAATTCTCAGCCTTCAATTTCATGATTTTGGAACAAATCTTTTTGTTGCATTCTGATTTCACAATTTTGAAACTAGACTTTCAATTGTGCTCCAATTTTGTGATTTAGGTAAAGAAGACATTTTTGGTGAGTAACTAATCACGATTTCAAGGTTGTTGGTTCTCTAACAATCAATGATTCCAAAAATCATAAAGAGGCATAAATTTCATTAATTTATTGGCAAAAGAGCTTATGTCAAGGATTTTTTCTATTCATTTGATTCTCACTCGAAATGACATTAATTGAGGATGGCTCATGTTGAGGATTTGAAGGAAATATATTCATTTAATGTATTTTATCTTGTTCATAGATATAAGGACATGTGGTAGGTTTTTTCTTTTCATAGAAAAACATTCTTTTACAATTTTCTGTGTTTATTTTCTCAGATAGGAGATATGGGTTTGCTAGTGCAATCATGTGACAAAAATGAAGTGTCGTGCCCAGTCATGCAATTGGGATTGACACCACCCTAAGAGGACCAATTCAATATCATCAATAGTATGTATGTAATTTCATGGGATCTATGGACAACATATGCCTGGTACTAGAGTGACTATCATGAAATCATGATGGAAGAAGAGATTGGAAGATTGGAGAGGCCCTAAACATGCTAATGGGAGTGCAAGATGAAGAATTTGTTGAGTGTTTAGAGGAAATTCTTGACATGATTCAAGAATTGTGATTTTCTTCTATTTTATCTTTTTTATTGTAATTATCCATAACAAGTTACAGTTAGTTTTAGGTAGTTAGGATGAAAAGGCCTAAATATTTTTGCACCCTTTTGTGTTCTACAAGAAAGGGTAATAAGGCCTTGTGTAGAGATATAGATAGATAGAAAAAATGATACAAGAAGGAAATATTGTAGATACTCACATGCATAGAAAAAGTTAGATACTGCAACTTATTACAACCTAGTTGTACTTCATTTTTTAATAATAAAATACACCATGTTCTTTTCTAGAAGATTGGGAATTGGTCATTGGTTTTGCAGAATCAAAATCTCTTTTGGACTAACACTATTTGTAGAGAAAAATTGGGGCAAACCATTGGAAATAAAACTCATATGCTTATAATGTTTTGTATAATTAGTCTTCATCTTGAAGCTAAATTCAATTATTTTGGTTTTGTTAAATTCTCTCAGTTTGTCTACTCATTATTTGATGGTGGTACACCCATCTCTAAGAAATAAAATATATCTAATAATCATCAAATTTGACTCTCTTCTCCAATTTGGAAGGAATTGGTCTAATTATATTTTGAAGATTAAGAATGACTTTGTGGAAGGTAAACAACTAGTATCAACTCACTTTCATGTGCTACGATATATAGTTATACATTTTGCTTGAAATCATCCCTCTTTTACAAACATTTTTTATTACAATCAATTTCTTCGTGAGATTTTTGCCGACTCAAGAGCATTATTAAGTTTGCATATTATGCATCATTTTTCAAAGGTACAACAACCTAGTTCTTACAGAGCCCAAAGTGTGGAGGTTGAAAGAGTAAAGACTCAACTTTCTTTATTGCCAAAATTGTGTTGAGTTTCCTAGCATCAAGTAGGAAAACTCATAGGAAGTCAACCAAAAATTTTATGCACCATGAGATTGGTGACTCTACTAGGGAGAGTTACTCACAATTCATATTGCTTAGTTACCCAGAGCTTTCAATTTCACAGACCAGAAGAGAGAAGTAGAAGTATTTTATTTAGGTTTGACTTTGTTGGAAGGAAAACTTATAAGACATGGAAAATAATATATCTCAAAGTAAAGTAGAATAATTCTAGACTTTACTTGAGTATAAACTATTACTTAAAGAAAAATTGGTGACTCTACTATTTTGTGTATATTTATGAATGATCAATTGTTCATAACTAAGAATCAAAGAAGTGACAGACATTCATCCTTGAAGTTTATGTGGGGAAGGAGGTCTATACATTCTAGAAAACATTTGCAGTACACACTAGAAAAAAATTAAAATTAAAATCAACAGACATGTCATTGACTGGATATAAAAAAATTATAGATAGAGAAAAGCACTTACATGGTGATGATCAGATGGATACACAACAAGAAGAAAGTCCATTTTTTGATATGAATTCAAGGAAATTTGAAGACCACCAAGCTGTTGATAAATCCATGTAGAGAAGATGATGATGAAGAAACATATGAAGATTCTCAAAAGCTTATAGAAGCATTAGAAATTTTGCAGTCCTCAAAAAGGGCCACAAAAGTATTAAGAAGAGTTCTAAATGAATTATTGGAAAAGTTTGGTTTGAGAAAAGATGTTATCACTACGCCAAAATGCATTGAAGAAAAGATGAATAGAGACAAAGGTTAGTCTTCCAAATATACTCCTCATTAAAAAAAATCCTCTTTTAATATTGTGCATAAAAATTCATTGTATAAGAATGAAGAAAAGAATAATTTCATTGACTGAAATAAGAACCAGACAAATAGAATCAAGAATAATTAGAGGAATAACACTGTTACTAATCAAAACAATGTGAGGAAGTTTAACTTAAATCAAAATAACTAATGGGAAAGAGCCCCTGTGAACATAGAATGGTATAAGCCACTAGACTTCACAGGAATAACAAGATATCCTAATCCTATATCTAATGATCTAAGGAATGCTATACCTAAATTCTTTGGGGAAGGAGATCAATCTACAGAAATGCATGTCACTAATCTCAAGAGTAATATTGAGGAATTAGAAGAACATAGCAAAGATGTATTCATGAAATTATTTGTTCAGTCTTTAACCAACGATGTTGCAAAATAGTAGAGAGGGTTTCTCGAAAATTATATAACAAGTTGGTAGGATTTTGTAGACATGGTCCTTGATCAATTTGGGAATCATACTAACACTTCTTTTGTGTCTCATGAATTAACTAGTAAGAAGAAGAATTATAATGAGATTGTTTTTGAATTTAATAAAAGGTTTAATAAAGTTTTGAACATAATACCTCAAGACATTAGGCATGTTGATTATTTTCTCATACTTTTTTATTTAAGTACCTTTGAGAGCAAGACACACTATGAGATAAAGTCACATAGACCTAATACATTGCAAGAAGCCTTTAAAGTAGCCATGATGATTGAAAATGATAAAAAGGCAGCATGTAGGGTTAGGAAAAGAGAAGATCCTAGGTTGTTTGATCCCAAGGCACTTAAGAAAAATAAGGAAGAGGATAAGATTGATCAGATCTCAGGGATGATTAAATATTTGCATGTAAAGGATAAGAATGAAGAACAATATATCTTATAAGAAACTAGAAAGATATAGAATGCATGATATGCCTTATGCTACATCATGGAAGGATGGTAAACCTATCAAGAATATTTATACTCCTAATCCACTCCAAAGAAATAATCACTATGTTGACAATGGTCCATGGTGTGAAGCATATAGAATGTCAAATTCTCTAGAACAATGCCTAGTGGTTAAAAGTGTTTGTGATGATAATCTTCATTTTAGACATGAACCACAAATAAATTTCTTATCCTTAGAGCCCTTTTATGGTTGAAGATTCCTCTGAAGATGAATATTTTTTGGGTGTTGATGCAAGAAGAGTAAGACATTTGGATCAACAAGTTATCTCATATGAAGAACCATCTAGAAGAATTACAACAATGGAAGAAAGAAAGGCCCTCACTATCACAATAGTTGAATAGGCTAGGATAAATTAGAAATTGAGGAATAGAATGATTAATCTAGGCCCTAAGAAAGATGGAAAACTTGATCTATGCAAAGTAATTGCCTATGATAAAAATTCTCGAAATAACTCACAGGAAAGATTGGATGTAGATCAACTAGCATCAGGTAAGTATTAGGTAATTATTTCTTTTATTTCTACTACTCTATCTCAACTAAAATATTATGTTCTATTTTTAGAAATAGTGATGATTCCTGAGTATGGCAAGAAAGTTATAAATATTATATCAAAAACCAATAAAAGCCTTGGGAAAGATCATGTTGAGGGAATCACACCGGTTATATATTTAGGGACTAATGTGAATGAAACTATTCATCAAGTTGACCCTTTTTATTTAACTCTTCTTATAAATAATAAGTTGATTAGAAATTGCATGATAGATTCAAGAGCTTCTATAAATATTATGCCTGCTAAAGTTATGAATGAATTAGGCCTAAAACTAGACATACCTTATGGGAAATTCTATGCAATGGACAATAGGTTTGTTCCGATCATGGGGGTTATTAAAAATGTTGACTTTAGGTTTACCTCTTGTCCTAATGTTTCATATAAGATAGATATAATAGTGGTTGATGTCCCAACTTCATATGCTATTTTACTCTTAAGACAATGGTCAAACTTGGTTGGGGGGCATATACATTTAGATTTATCTTATACAACAGTTCCTATAAATGGTTAAAATATAATAATTGACAAAGAACCTAGATTTGAATATATCATTGAAAAATTTTCATCCTAACATAAAAATATTTTTTTTACAAATGGATATAGAAAATTTTCAAATAAATGTTAGCAAACCTATCCAGAGTGTAGGGACTACTAGTCTTCTCGTGCAGGAGGAAAGCAAAGCAATATGGCACTTGCATTTTGATGGAGCATGTAGTAAGGAGGGAAATGGTACTAGAATAATCTTGACATCCCCTTCAGGTAAAAATTTTAGGTATGTATTATTTCTTAACTTTGAATGAACTAATAATGTTGTTGAATATGAAGCATTAATTTTAGGGATTGACATTACAAAACATCGTGAAATTAAATTGGTATTGATATTTGGTGATTCTGAACTAATTGTATACTAAATAAGGAATAAATTTGTAACCAAATATTCTAGACTTAAAAAATAAAGAAATTATGTATGGGATTTTATTGAACATTTGGACACCTTTTTAATCACTTGGATAGATAGGAGTGATAATTATTTAGCTGATTGGATAGCTAATATAGTTGTTAAACAAAATGATATACCATTACAAGATATAGTCTAGGTGGAAATAAAAGATAGGCTATCTGTACCAAATAAAATTCATAATTGGTAAGTTTTTGAAGATGACAAGGATGTGTTAAATTTTTTGACACGTCAGGAAAATCACCCAAGATATTGAAATTGATTGGAATTGACTGGTGGAAAGTCAAGATGGAAAGGACACTATTTTGGGTGAGGAAATAGTTTATCTTAAGTCGAACAAGATACCTAAAGGGTTGGTCACACCGAAAGGAGTTTGCAGCACCCCTATCATGACAGAAGATCAAGTTGGGAGGATCAATTTAGGTAATGAATATAAACCAAGAGAGGTGTTTATTGGTAAAAAATTGTCTAATAAAATTAGGACAATTTTGATTTCCTTACTAAGAAAGTATAGATATGTTTTTCCTGGTCATATGATGACCTTAAAGTGTACAAGGAGGATCTCTTTCAGCCTAAAATCCTTCTGAAACCATATGCAAAACTATTTAGGAAAAAGAAACATCCCATAAACCCAATGTTGGCACCTAAAATGAAAGAACTGATTAAAATGAGGGATGTTGGAATAATAAAGCCAATCATATATTCTACATGGGTCTCTTACTTGGTTCTAATCAAAAAAAGGAATGGTAAGATTAGGTTATGTGTTGATTTCAGGAATTTAAATATATCTTCATTGAAAGATAACTATTCTTTCCCAAATATGGAGGCTTTATCACAAAAGGTTATGAGAAATGAATTGCTATCTATGATGGATGGTTTTTCTGGTTATAATCAAGTGAAAGTTAAAGAAACTAAATAATATATAAATGATGTTCACTACTCCTTCAGGGACATACGTGTATGTTATGATGCATTTTGGCTTAACCAATGTAGGAGAAACATTCCAAAGGGCCATGGATGTCACATTTTTTGGTCTGGTTGACCACATTTTAGCTATTTATCAAGATGACTTGACATCTTATTCAAAACAAGCAAAAGATCATTGTAATCACTTAGGAAAAAAACTTCAAGAGAGCTCTTGAAAATGGAATAGCTCTCAATCCAAAAAGTGTCAATTTGGAGTTACAAAAGGTAACTTATTAGGTCACATAGTTTCCAAAGGAGTTAGAATATACCCTAATCGAGTGAATTCTATTGATAGCATAAAAATTCCAAAGATAGTTAATGCAATACAATAATTCTTTGGCTAGATTAACTTTGTCAGAAGATTCATATCTAATTTTGTTGAGATCTTTAAGCCAATGCAAAAATCCTTAAAAAAGGGGTTGACTTAGTTTTGGATGATGAGGCCTTACAAGCCTTTGCAAATATAAAAAGAGCTATTAATGAGTCATGTGTGCTTAAAGCCCCAGATTTCAATAAACCATTTTAGGCTTTTTCTTTTACATCTTATCATACAATTATTGTTGCTATGATCCAAAGGAATGAAGAAGGATATGAATAACCTATTTCTTTCTTTAGCACAAGCTTTTAAAATTCAAAGTTGAATTATGACATCAATGAGAAGCAATCTCATGCTTTGGTTAAAGTGGTCAAAGCTTTTTGCCTATATTTAGTAGGTGCTAGTTTTGTTGCATGTGTTCCCAAGTTGCATTCAAATACATATTTTGCCCATATTTAGACACCTAAATTTGATTACATCACTTGGTAATCTAATTTAGTCATCTTCTATGACATTACTGATTAAATATTTTATATTTAATTAATTAATCATCATCCCCTAGTTAGTTAATTTATTTAATTAACTATAGTCCAATTGATAAAATTAAATGATAACCCAAAATTAATTTATCAATTAAATCCCCATTCCTCTATTAAATTAAATAAATTCAAAAATCTATTTAAGTTAATCTCACATCCTCATTTATTAAATAAAATATTTAATAAATCAATCCTACAAACCCTAACCAATCGTAAAGCCCTACTATTACCCTAAGCCAACCCATTTACCCATACTAACCTCACTTATCCAACTAACTAAACCATCCCATCAAAGCTAAGCCACTTACCTCCTAACCCCCCTCCTAAGCTAAGCCTAATCC
This sequence comes from Cupressus sempervirens, assembly GCA_028749045.1. Lineage (NCBI taxonomy): Eukaryota > Viridiplantae > Streptophyta > Pinopsida > Cupressales > Cupressaceae > Cupressus > Cupressus sempervirens. The sequence goes on along the minus strand of CM053783.1, from coordinate 145,345,295 downwards.
CCCTCCTAAACATGTGCACAAATTTAAACATGGGTTAAGACTTTCTAACCCAAGCCAAAGTCAAAAGTCTCCCCTATCTTCCCACATTCCTATCCAAGAGCATTAATGGCTCTTACATGCCATAAATTCCCTTAAATGCCTCTTACATCCTTCTTCCACACTCCTTCTCCCTCATAATTTCCTTTGACCCCCCATTTTGACCACCTAATCCCCTTATGACACTTGTCACAAGGCTAGGGCTTTGAAGAATTACAATCCATGTGCTCTCCCTTCCCTACATCCTAGTCCTCCCTCACCATTCTTCTATCCTTGCATCTTGACCCTCCATCTCATCACCCCTTAGCCTATAAATGAAACTCTCTCCCTTCACAATTCATATAATCTTTTTTATGCAAACTTATAATGCCATATTGACCACTATGACATAGCCATTTCACACCCTTACCATGTTAAAATTCATCCACACATCCATTGTTAAATCCTTCATCCAACTCCATGTTTGATCACCTACCACTTGAAGCTTGAGCACATTGTGAGCACACATTCCTCATCGTTGGACATATCAATGTCATCATAGGTTAAACTTGAGGACCTTACCATGTTTTGTCTACTTTCCTCCATGGTTTTTTTCCTTTGTCTTATCATAAGTGTTGCTGTAATTTAGTTTGTGAATGTTAATTCAACTCTTAATGTATGTAGCATACTAGGTTTCATAGCATTATATTTTGGCATTAGCGTTGTTTTTATCATTTTGTATGCTTGTATTTACTAATCAAACCAAAAAACATGGTGTGCTTTTTGTTGTGCATTTTAGGGTTTTGACTTTGTTTGTGGGTATATCACTCTCAAATCCTAGCAACATGCTCCCAGCCACATAGTTATTTTTCTGATAAACAAGGTTCATAAAACCTAGATTTTTTAAACCCATGACTACGAGTTCGCTAGCAACAAACCCACGAGACTAAGAACCCAAGAAGGTGAGAATGCATTCATCATGAAGGCTAGCTAGCACATGGTAGTTCACAACTTTCCCATCATTCTCTCTTATTTATCTTTTTGTGGCAACACAAGTTTTTACTAGCTGGTTTACTGGAAAAACCCATGATAATGCTTAACCAAAACAACCAACCCCAAAATCTCGTTCATAACTTCCACCATCAAACCCATAGATGCACTTGTCAGTGGGAATGCTTTCCAAAAACTTATGGATCACTCTATGAGTATTTCTTCTGTGGCCCACTTTCCCTCTCTGTACCATGATCCTATGTTGTTTGACTGCATTCCTATGCTATGGGATCATAGGCTGACTCTTGCAAGTTAGCTAGTTTAATTAATCAGCCCAATTTTCTAATTTTCTTTTTACAAGGGGTAGTTTGCAGGTACCTTGCTAGAATTCTAACATTCTAGTTTTGCAAGATTGATTAGTTTAGTTGTCTAAAAACTCAATCTCGAATGCTTAAGGATAAAATTTTCAATATTTTAATGGAAAGAATATTTTCATAATTAAACATGTTTTTCATTGGATTGAATGTTTAACTAATTAAAAAATTAAGTCTTGAATGTCAAGTACTAAAAATGAACCAATGAGATAAACATTCAATTTTCAGTGTTAATGAACATTGTGGGTAAACACCTCAACTTTTGGGCTTAAAATGAACATCACTCAATCTTGAATGCATTAAAGAAAATGTGTCCTTATTCCCATCTCTTTCAAAGTTTTTGCTAGTTCAATTTCTTTTTCTGATGCAATTTCTTATGTTGACCATCGTTGTAAGTTGGAAATGAACATTTTATGTTAATCACAAGTATTTTCAAAAGTAGTCACTAGGATACACTAAAAGCTTCCAAATAGAATGAATCATGTGCCTTATGTGTTTTGAGATTGTCTTTTAGTACATCTTTGACTTCTCTACTTTTTGCAAATTAAGACCATTTAAATATGTGACGCATTTACCAAAAGTTGTTAGCAAGACCATTCACAACAACCTAGGAGTGCTTCTAGTGAGTTCATCCTCCTTTAGGAAGCACATCCCCTTTGGTGAGAAGCTTAAACTAGTAAATAATCTAGACAGTATATAAATGAGGGGAGGGGTAAACCTTCCCACTCCATCAAGCAAGTTTGGGTGGCATGTTTTTGGGGGTAGCATGAGGTGGGAAAACTTTCCCATAATGTCAGCAAGTTCACAATATATTCTTAAGTGGATCACATACGTAACAACCAAGTGGTTGACTCCATAGACCTAATTACAAACCAATTTAGTAACCACCTTTTTATCCTTGGCATGTTTTAGTGGTGCAAGGGAAACAACATCCCTCAAGATTACTCACCATTGTGCTCCACTAGTAGAGGCATAAGGCTACTTGGGTTTCACCTCCAAGAGTCCTTGTCCCCGTAGAAGGGGGACTTCCATTTTCCATGCCTTGAAGATTCTTTGATGTGTATCATTTGTTGATAGACTCTTGTATCAACTCACCTCTTCAATTAGAGGGACATATTGCACTAGAATTAGGAGACATCAAGTTGTGTGTTGTTGAATAACATATTGAAGCCAATTTGACCTTAGGGATAAAAAGTGTGCTTGAATTGTCTTATTTGTGCAAAAATTTATGAAAAATATTTGTAGAACATACACATTTTTATGGTTACTATCAAAATCCTTTTTCTAAAGAGATCATGTGTCTATCTCTCTCAAAGCTACTTTGTCCTTTGAGAGGTTGTTTGCTCACAAAACACCATATCCATTTATCAAAAAGAATCTCATCCTTGGTATTTCAAATAAGAGTAGTTAGCAAGTCTATTCGCAAAAAAATTAGTCTAGCAAGTTTTACTTCAAATTTTCCAAAAAAAAAATTCTTGTTGTGTCAAAAATAGTTGTTAGCAAGTTTATTCACAACTTTAGTTAGTCGGTCTTACCTCACCTATTCCAAAACTAACATTGTTATGCCATCCTTTGCTAAAGATCACTTTATCCACACTTAAAACCATTTATCTTTAGATTAATTTTACCTTCACTATCTCAAGGAAAATTATTAGCAAGTCTATTTGCAACAATCCTAGGCCTAGTTTTTTCTATTTTACTCCTTATAGTTAAGCTCAAGCCATTTTGTCCTTTGATGAACACCATTTCTTAGACCCATTTTTTATCCAAAAAGATCTATGTTGTCCAACCTAAAGTAAAAGGTATACTTACCATAGTCACTACCTTAACCCATGGTTGCGATAAACCTATTAAGAATACCTTATGTCAGACCAACCCAAAACTAAGTTCAAAAAGGTTAAGCTTCCACCAACAACAATCTATAGAGAGATAGAAGAAGAATATAAAAAGTATAAACCTAACCCAAGAATCACCAAGTTAGATTAGATTGAGAAGGAAGGTGTTGAATTTTCTCTACAAACCAAGTGGTATCAAAAAATTTAGAACTTAACCTTATGACATGGAGTCAACCAAAGCCTTATCAACTATACTAGCTATACCCATTTTGATTAGGATCTTCTTCTTCTACACACACTTTGCACTTAATCATATCTTAGATTAGGTATCTATCATAAGATTTAAGTCCCCATATAGGTCCTTGTCCTACTTAGGCATTTTATAGATCCATCATCTTTAGGTCATGTTTTAGAAATCTAACCCCACCCAAATCAAACATCATCGATCACAATCCTACATCATCTCCATCATACTTAAGAATTTGATGTCACTTTGTTGAGAATTTTCTATCCTACATCCTACGTCCACTACACAATCTTGATTATCCTTCAAACAAAGCATTGTTTAAGGTAAACTATCCTTGTCTCATGTGTCCATCATCACCTTGAGAAAAAGGTTGGGCTCCACACTTGATTATCATTTCTCTTCCAAAAGGTCACAAGTCTACCTTAGAATTGACATCACCATCATATCTCAAGCATACACATAGGGAAAAGCATCCTCTCTCTTACTTTTGCATCACATCACTCATCCTTAGGCTTCCTTGGTATCATATCATTAGATATAAGGTCCTCCCTACACATTTTTCATACATCTTTGTACATCTTAGAAACTCCTTACATCATAGTTATTGTATCCCTAGAGCATTTTTCACAAAATCATTCACCCATCTTGCACTTCATCCTTAGGAACATTATCATTTCATGCCACCTACCATAGGTCTCACCAAGAACAAAAAGATGAAGAAAGACATGGATCCCAATCTTAGTGGTAGTTTAGCTAGTGCACAACCATATCCATCAGTATCTACAATCATGAATGATCCACCTATTAGTTTGTAGTGACTGATTAGGAAAGTATTGTACATACTTCATAAATTCTTTGGGGTTCGAGGCATTGCCCCAAAAAAAAATTGGGTTGTGGTTGACATATGGCCGACATGTTGTAACCCTAAAGTGATATAAAATTAATTGTATAAAAGGGCTTAGGGTTAGCTATTTTCATTAAGTTGTGATGTAAAATTGGTTCTTGCAATGGTATTGAGTTGTAAGGGATTACAGATTGTAATCAGGTTGTAATTACTAGATCGTAATAATATCGAACTTATTGTTTGGTGGACGTAGCCCAAGGATTGGATGAACCACGTTAAATCTTGGTGTCTTATGTTTTTTTCTGTGTGTTCTATTTTTTTTTATTGGTTATATTTGTATGTAATTGTTATTTCTATTTGTGGTTTAACCCTAAAACCACCACCATAGAATCCTAAGGAATCTAGCCCTTCACTGGACATAGAGGCTTTTATGAACCAACTCGGATACACAACTATCATCAATGTCATCATAGATCAGAATAGGGAAACCAACATGGCACAATATCTAGTCCACACCACATCCTAGCATACCACAACTACACTTTATACATCTATAAACACCACTTCCTTTACTATGATGGGACTCAAAATTGTGTGCCCAATTTGAGTATCATTCTAAGCTTTTGAATCATTTTGAACCCCTTAAAGTGCATTTAATGCATATGTACCTAACTATTCTTTTGAGTCTTAAGATGTGTTTAATGTTTCTAACACCTTGCATTTAGTATATCTATGCATTCCCTAATGATAAATTTCCATTCCAAGTCATTCTGTGAAGTTTCATTTTAAGAAATGTTCAGATCTGCATTTTTGCCCAAGTCTCAAATAGCGACAGGAAGCCTAGTTTGTAATTGAATATCTTGCACCCGATTATGTTTCATGACTCACGAATTTTGGAGTATTTAGTATACATATTAGAGAACCTATTTTTTAGATTATGATTCGTTTTGATATGTCTTGAATAAGTTTTGAATCCCTCAAAGTCGGTTGTTTATTGTTGTCATGCTGATGTAAATTGTTTAAAATTTTGGGAGGCCCTATTTGACCAGTTGTAAGTTTGACATAGTTGATTGAAATGAGAAAATTCATTTTTCATTATATTCTAGAGGTTAGAGACATTCTATGTTTCAGATTTGAGCTTATGAAAAATATATTTGATCAGTTTGCAAACATGATTCCAAACACAACTTGTAATGTTTTACTAGTGTCATAAAGTTCAGATTGCCCATGTTCAGGATGTCATAACTCTGAATCCATGATTCTCTAAACCAAATGGATTCTACCACTATGTGCTAGCCTAAAAATACTTCAAGTGTGCCAATTTTCAAATCTTGATGAATCTGTCTACATACTTTCCCAGGTCCATTCCGTTTGCAAAAATCAATATCTTGCTAGTGTTCCTAGTTCTCTAAATCCAAGAACCCCACTTTGAACATTCACCAAATGTGCCTTATTATTTTTCATGAGCCCTAATAATACATTTATACTCTCCTCATGACAATGAACCAATTCCCAAGTTTTCAAGCCCTCAAGTGTTAGTTTGACATGTTTTCAAAGCCAAAATCGAATGTGTATTATTGCTTTCTAACATGTTTGCTTGTAGGTAGTTTTATGAAAGCAAATTTGATGGTCCATATCTTGACTCTAAATTTTTCATGAGATGAGATCTAACAAGGTAAGAGAACATGGAATAAAGAATCAACATTTCAATTTTCATATCCCAGTTGTTGGATTCAGATAGTTTTTAAGGCTAGTCAGAGGACCCTTTGGCATGAAATTGGCAGTTGGCAAAAATGGTTTAAAAATGAGTTTTAAAGGTTGAATGAATGATGAAAATTAATTTTAGTCAGTAAAGTAAGATCATTATATCAATTTTACTTTTTAAGTGTTACAGTTCAAATTTTTTTTTAGTCGAATCCACATTAGTATGATAGAAACACATGTGGGTGTTGTTGTGAAAGCTCTTAACTTTATAATCAACACAAAATTTATAATTCAAGACAAACAAAGAAGTATTTAGTTCTAGAAGCTTTTAGAATATGCAATACTTTAAGACACCTCAACACTTTATTCAAAGATCTAGAAGAGGTGTCATTTGTCAAGACAGATTAGTGTGGCTAGTTGATTGTTCATGACATAGTCTAAGAAAGAGGAAAAAAGATATCAGAGGAAAATATAATCATAGACCCTAACACTTCATCTAAATGAATGAAAAATGAAGAGAAACTTTATATTGTCTTGTTCATTTCATGTGATTTCCCTCAAGCATTGCAATGAAACAAAAATAAAATCAAAACATTATGATGAAAGAGATCCTTTTCACATTCATCTGGAATACAAATGCCAGCTCTTCAAATATTGATAGTCATTCCATCTTTTTTTATGTCTGAGTTTTACACTCTCATTTTGAATTGAAATATGTTTGTTTCATTTATACCAAGCTTGTTTTTGGATATTAGATGTGAATAACACACGTAGAAAACAAAAGAAGATTACAAATATCAAGTGATTGAATGTCGTATAAGTACCTTTTTCCCCAATCTATTTCCTCATCCATTCATGTTGAATGCACATTTCAAAGGGGACAGATTCCATGTTTTGTGGCAAAAGGTAAATGGTTCATTTCAAACTTCAAATCTTTCCCATTGAAATACCAAGTGCTCAAGTTGGCTACAAAGTAACATATATCCTTCCAAATTAAAGTCATGAGAAGGCTTGGAAGCTCACGTGGGACTTGGAGTGGCACACAGCTACTAGTTATGCAGAATTTAAGAGGATCAAGATGTAGAAAAGCACTCTATGGAATGTTTGTGGTTGCTTCCATAATGAGAGAGCTCCCTTTTATTTTGTCTTTCCCAGCCTATTGTTCTTTAAAGGGAGCATCAAGACTAGACAATATTAGATGTTTGTTTCAACATTCATAATTTTGAGAGTTTGGTAAACTCACATCTAATGAAAGAATCAAGTTGTAATCTCTATATGTAGTATTTATAACAAATCAAAAGTGGTCTCAATGCTTGACAAATTGGAAACATGAGAGTAAATTTGAGAGTTAAGACAAAATGGAGAGTATTTTGATGTTGTGAAGTTTTCCAAGGTAGATTGCAAATTGAGAAGACTGCAGGTGCTCTCTAGCAAGTAGTCAACCTTCTATGTGTGGTTAAATTTCCCTCCATTTGCATGTTCCCACCTCAACTAATTAGTGGCAATGAATCCATTTGATTTTCCTCTTTGTGTGCATTGGAAGAAGTTGTCAATGGTCTTGAAACATAGAAAATTGAGTGCACGGACTAGAAGCTATGATAGTGGAAGAAAAAGTCTACACCCATTTTTTAAATTGAATAAGGTTTTTGGAGTAATTATAGTTAAATTGCATGCCAAGTGGAGCACAACTTTGGATCCACATGAGAGGTGTAAACCATAGACATGCAAAGGTATGATGCAAGTAAATTGATGGAGGAGGGAAGTGTCAAGTGTTGTTAGTTTTGGTTTTGTAAAGGGAGGCATTAGGAATGTTTAGTCCCATATGTGCAAGGCAAGGGAGAACTTATATCTTTAAATATGCAAACACACACATTACTTAGTGTCTAAAAGACATGGGTTGTTTGAAAGTCGCTGCCTCGTGTTGAGGGCCCCACCCATACTTGAATTGCCACCTGGCATGAAGAGCAAAATTTTGACTGAAACTACAAGTAGAGTAAAGATAGTAATGATGTCATCCAGTAGAAAAATGGTATGAAATTGTGGTGTCGCAATGAAAATTTCATAATTAGAATAAAACTGTGCGATGGTGCGATTAAGGCAAGTGCGCAGTTGCGGCGATTAGAGTGCAGTTTGGAGATAATTGGATGATGGTGCAAAATGGTTAAGAGAATTGTGTCACAACATCACCAACATTAAATATTAAGATAAAAACTAATGCGACGGTGCAAAAATGCTTGTTTTGCAACCTCACAAGTCTTAACCACTGTTAGTCCAAATGGGTTCTGAAGTTGTGAATTTATGTTGATTGCCAGTTTGCAAGGGTTAAGGTCAAGTCAAGGTTAAGAGGTGAAATGGTGTGGAATCATGACATGTGGCAAGAGACTCCATGGATTAGATGAAGTGGCAATGAATGTGTAGAAGATCTAACCAATGAGGAGCTGACAGGTGGCAGTCAACTAGGAGGGTTGACTCAAATTCAAAAAATAGGGTTAAAATATGAAACTAAGAAAATAAATTTTTATTGATTTTTTGTCAAATTTTCATGTGCAAAGCCTCAAACTAAAAAATTTAGATGATTTATAATTTATCTATAGTTTTGACTATATAAAATTTTCAATTTTTCATTTTAATGTTCTAAGAATGAACTAGGACCTAAAACTTCAAACACATGCCAGAGGGGCATTTTTTTATCAAAAATATGAAGTACAACATACTGTCAAAACCAAGAGAAGATGAGTTTTCTGATTATGGAATCAAAAAATGCGAAGGTGTTCACCAGTACATGTTATATGCAGTTTTGTGGTTTCTAGGGCATTCTCAACAGATTGGGCAAAATTCATGATTGAGCATAATTTTCAATAGAGATTAACCATTGAATTTTTTTGTCACCATATTTAGAGGAAAATGATTTTGAGTGTTCTCTTTTGCCTCTAGAAGTCATTTAATAGGTGCCTTTTCCCTTATTGTAAAATCAAATATGGCATCTTAATTAGTTACAACTTCATTCTGATGATATTTTCATGCATTCTTCAATAAAAAGGAAAAGGATATGATTTTTAATTACAGAAAGAAGGTAGAGAGAGGTTTTTCATCTACAAGTGGAGGAGTTTCAAGTGAACAAATGGTAGCATCTGATCTCATCCAAGAACTCTCCTGTCATTATATTCTCTTCTTTCTCTTTCTTTAGGGTTGGTTCCCAATTTCTCTAAGTAGGCTCAACTAGGTTTCCACCATTTCTTCAGTAATTCTCTCATGTAATGAACAACAAGTAGTGAGAACACAGATAGTTTTGGTCTATTTATCACTTTTATGATTCAATTTCATGCATCTTATTGTATTTGTTTCAAGGAAATGAATAAAAATACAGTGGCAAGTTAATCTTCAGTCTAAATCTTGTCTCTTGTTCATGTTTTTTGTGATCTTCTATGATATATGTACAAGATGCATATTGTCCAGTTGCAATCTATTTTAGATCGTATGTGTTAAAATGCTTTGTGTGTGATTCAAGGAGTCATGTAAATGCTTGGTTTTTCATCACAAGGTTGCAAATTTCATGAAAGGATAGGTTGAGTATGAGATGGGGAATTGATGTAGATGTCTAATTCACAAGGTGAATGGATAGATCAGGAAGTCTTGGTACCTGAAATGTCTCAATGATTTCCAAGGATGTATGTTAGTGATTTGTCGGATTGCCCAATGGATAAGGCACTAATCAGCTATAGGATCAAAGTGTAAAATTTTTCATGTCAGGGTTATGTTGAAATCAATATTATAGTCAAAATCCTTTTCCCTTTTTGTTGAAGAATTGAAAAGTATTGCCCTCACTTAGCTTGTCAGATCCATACGTCATGATTCTAGCTATTTCATGTCTATGTTGTTTGCATAAGTGTTAGAAGATTAAGGGTTTTGTATGCTTTGTTAGATTCAATTGTATGCTTTAACATTGGTACCATATAAATGAATCTAAGGTACACCTGCTTAGGTTTTGCAAAGCCTGAAGTAGAAGAAGGTTTTTTCCTTATAGTTGGCCCCAATGTTTGAATGGGTAGATTATAGATGGGAAATAGCTACCCCTAGATGTATTCTTTTCTCATCATTGGGTTTTCTTTAATATGAAGTTTGAAACATCAAAAAAATGGTGACTCTATTGGAGAAGTATTGAATCTTGTTGGTGTAATTAAATCTTCACTAATTACACTTACTTAAGCTTACTTAGGGTAATGCATTTCATAGTAGGTTGTGATTAAGACACTTGGGAGTTTACACCTCAATTAAACACATGGTGTAGGAGGATTCCACTCTACATGGTTCTACTTGTTATCTCATTCTACCTTTAGTGTACTTATCACATTATCATCCTCATCATTGCACATACTTCATTGCATAATGGAGGATGATCCACCTTTGGTGGACATGTGATTTCACCTTGTGTGGGTGATAGCTTATCTTCTCCTTATAATTGTCTATTATCACCTCTCCTATATAAGGAGGCTTATTATGTACATTTTAAATAAATCTATTGGATGTCAATCAAGTCCATTATCAATAATAGAATTCTTGCATCTTCATGCAATTTTCTTATCATTCTCTTGTGGAAGTTAACTTGGTCTTTCATTTGATCCTAGGGGTGTTGTAGTGTCACTAAAAACTCTAACATGGTATTAGAGCTCTAGTGGTGTGAAGACCTTTTCTCAAGAAGTGCAATCTTAGCTTGGCTTACTGTTAATGAAACATTAACAATTTGGACATCACAATTTGGAGGAGATTTTGGGATATATATTTTGTGACCTTCTATTGCAGGTGAAAATTAGAGCTTGTTGGTGCAAATCAAAGGATGACATCAAATAGAGGAGGTTCAAAAACCCCTAAATCGAACTTTTTTCATCAAAATCGAACATCTGAGGCCAAATCTAGAGCCATTTGATTTTTGAAGGTGTGGCAGGGGTGATTCAGAAAAAATAATGTCATAGGTGATTTTGGATCTCTGTCTCTGAATTTTTCTAAAAATCGCAAATCCCATTTTTGCAACTTTCAAGGCTTTGTTTTGCCACATTTGGTAACATTTTTAGGTGCAAATTTTTTGAAAGTGCATGATTTTTCCTCTACTTTCCAAATATGTAATCAGATTTTAGTGATTTGGAGTGGACATATGTCATGTCCCCTTTTCAAATAATTAAAAAATAATAATCTTTGCTAAGGCAGGCAGGCCCAAGAAAGTGAAGTTTCGGAAAAAGGGGGTTAATCTTTGGAAACCGTTGGACTAATAAATGAAAATTATTATTAAAATATGTTTCATTAACCTCTCTTGGATGTGAGTTACAGTTATGCCCTCTTTTAAGGGGTTTGGAGGCATTTTTGGGCGGATTCCAGAACTTGATTTTTGCTCATTCTTTGTTATTCTTCAGAGGCTGCCAAACCTGTGGAGAAGGAGACCCAAGAACGGGAGTTTGCAGGTTTCCAAGGAGACCCAAGAACGGGAGTTTGCAGGTTTCTAAGAAGGCTAAGGATGGGAGTTTGAATCCATTCCATGTGCATGCTCATACAGAGTTTGCCTTTGTGCTGAACAGTGTAGATTTGTGGGTTTTTGGGTGTGTTTTTGCATGAGTTTGGTGTTTTCAGTTGAGCATTTCATATCAATTTTGGTTGCTGCTGTATTTCAGACTTTAAGCTGTTAAAATAGAGCTGAATATATTTATTGGGACGTGATTAAACTTCTGAGATAGTTTATTAGTGTTTTTGTGGTGTTTCCGAGCATTTTTGTGTTAATTTCGGGAGCCCGATGAGCATAGTTTTTGTCCTACATTTGTGAGCTGCTGTGTAAAGGCTATATAGATCTGGAAATGTCATTTTGTAGGCTTTTATGCTGCTGAAATTTCTGTAAAAATTTCCATTTTCAGATTTATTAATAATAGGTGAAGCTGTGAAGCTTTTGGCACCATTTCTGGCATACCCGATTTGGGGTTTCTTGAGAAATTTGGAGGATCTTTGTGATATTAGTTGTTTGATCTTAAAGATCTGATTAAAGGTTGGATATATCATATAAAATCAGAAAAGGGACATTTCAGTGGTATCAGAGCCATGATCTTGCCAGCCTGAGGGTTTGTAGAAGTTGCAGGTCAGTTTTGACAACTACCCAAATCTTGCATGTCAGTTTTGACAAATACCCAGATTTTGCATGTCATAATTTATGGTTGCATGTTTCTTCTAATCAGCTGCATGTTAAAATTTATGGTTACATTCTACTTCTAATCATTTTCATGTTATTTCTTGGTGAATTTGGTGGTTGTAGAATTTTGCATGTCAGTTTTGACAACTACCCAGATCTTGCATGTCAGTTTTGACAACTACCCAGATCTTGCATGTTAGTTTTGACAACTACCCAGATCTTGCATGTCAGTTTTGATAACTACCCAAATCTTGCATGTCAAAATTTATGGTTTCATTCTACTTCTAATCATATGCATGTTAGTTCTTGGTGAATTTGGTGGTTGCATGTTGCTTCTAATCAGCTGCATGTCAAAATTTATGGTTGCATGCAACTAAGTGAAAGAGAAAAAAGATATTTGCAGCGAGAAAAGAATAAAGAAATTTTGATCAAACCTCCAGTTGAAAGTAAAAGTAAAAAATCCAAGGAAGGGAAAAGTATGGCTGATCCAGATGAGATGGCAAAGAAATTCTTCCAAGACATCCAAAATACTCAGAAGCAAACAGTGGATAGTTTGGCAGAAACTAGAGAGGCTTTGCGAATATTGACAGAAAAACTACAAGGAGTTGCATCTATTAATGAGAAAGGGAGCACTTCAGAGGAGCCAAGAAATTTGAAATCCACACCATCTAAATCAACCAAAACTATTTTCTTGCCTGCAGATGAGCCACCAGTACCAAATCCAGCCATTAATCCTATGGAAGAGGTTACAGGTAACTTGATTACTTTAAGAGCTACTTATAATGGCTTAGATGATGAATTTTGTAGTTCAGTTCCTTTTAGAGAATATGTGGATATGATGAACACTTTGATGCCCAAGAAAGAGTACAGAAGGGAGCATGACATAAGTGGAAGAGAGCTCAAAAATAAAATAAGCAAGTTTATAGCACCTACTTTTGATGGAACAAATAAAATTTCAGCTAGAGCATGGCTACAAAAATTACAGACCTTCTTCACACTTAACCCCATGAAGGAGAGTGATGTTGTTCAAATTGCAAGTCTACACTTGGAAGATGCAGCCTATGATTGGTGGTATCATGCAATGACTACTCAAGGTCATGATCAGGTAACTACATTTGATGATTTTAGTCAAAGAGTGATAGATAGATTTGACCTCAAGGATGATGATTATGAGGATGTTGTTGTGCATGATGGTGAGATACCTAGTAGAGATGAGAAAACATTGAGCATTCATGACTTTGCTGAGAAAGAGTACCAGGCACAGTTAGATGCTTCATCACATGAGGTTGAGGCTGGTAGTACTTCACATGATTTGTCTAGCCAGTTGAAGGTGAACAAAGATAGTATTGTGACTTCATTATCTCATCATGACAGGTATGTGGATTTAGTTGGTATTGGTCATATTACTTAGGTGAGGAGTTTTCTTGAGTTACCAGTTGATTCTAGTTTACGGATATGGACTCGAGATTGTTATATTGGTGTTTGGGATTCAGTTGACTGGAGATCTTTAACACTTTTTGGTAGCAGTGTTTGTTTGGGTGCTATCATGGATTTGATTAGTAGATTACACGGTGTTGTCTTTTCTTGTGCCAGTATCTTGTTTGATGTTGGTATTAGTTTTTATACACCGATGTTGGGCTTTGTTCATATATCCAATCGACCATACTTGCTAGAATGTGTTGATGATATTTCATATTTGGCAGTGTGTATAGATGAGTCCCAGGATCATATTGGCATTGATGACATCCAGGAGGATGTAGTGGGCAGTTTTGAAGACTTAGTTTCCTTGGGTATAGAGGAATTGGACAGCAATGCTAATGTTTTTGATACTCTGTATGTTGATATGAGCTTTAGATTTGATTCACAGGATATGGATGGTAATACTCTAGAGACTAGTAACTTTGAGGATACACCTTTAGACAATGCATCAGAGGAGGTTTGTAGGAGACAGTCAAGCCAGTGCCATCATGTGTCTAATCAGTTGAGAGTTAGTGACCGAGACATTGCTATCACTTGCCAGCATTTTGATGCTACTCGTCAGTTGTTAGCAGTTTATGGATGGGGTTCTCCTACTAGTGATGAGCAGGAAGGTAGTTATCTTTCCTTGACAGAGATCCACTCTCTATGGGAGGCTATTCGAATTTTGAGACAAAATTATATGCAGTTGGTAGCCGACAGAGATTATCTTATGGAGTGGGGTAGTACAACATATGATGCATTGTTGGCCAAGGAAGATGAGGTGAGTGAGCTTATTGAGCAGCTTGAGGTGACTTCTGAGATTCTTGAGAGTACACGGTTGGCTTTCAAGGAGTCATAATTTCATTTGGCTAAGGTGACCATGGAGTTAGAGCAACTACAGTCTTTACCTGATTCTATACAGTCACAAGCTGTGGTGTTTGGTGATCCGAGGATGACCATGGCCGAGATTGTCAGAGACAGTGGAGATGGGGATGCATCCATCCTTGATACTAACATTAGCATATCAGGTTCATTCCCACTAGAGTCAGGTTCAGTTGAGTTGGGTGTTGTAGCAGATTGTTGTATGCCTGCCATGGTGGTGGCCTCTAGTACTAATGGCACAAAGACTAGAGATGTATCAAAGATCGTGTGTGATGTTGGTGAGTCAACAGTTGGCATGGTTCCTGCTAGTAATACTACTCCCTTGGTGATATCTTTGGAGGTAGTAGTCAGTTCCAAGATGGTTAATGATCAATTGTAGTTAGTTTCATCTAGATTACAGTCTGAGCCACTAACTAAGATTGGCGCATTCTATCAGCATTACATTGTGAGGTACGCTCATCAATTTACCTTTGATGACCATGTTGATGAGATTATGATACAAAGATGTACTTTGGTTCCTATTGCTTATCATCAGTTATGGAATAGTTTGATGCCTTGGGATGAGAGTTGTGATAGGCACGACATGGCGATAGGTCCTGCAGTTGATAGCTTGATAATACATGACTTAGAGCAGGAGTTTTGGAGTGATGCTTCAGCAGGTGTTGTTATTGATTCTACTCCTTTGGCTATGACATCTCCTGACTTAGCTAGTGATCAGTCACAGTGGGTTATATCACTTGTTCATGGTGATCTGTTGACCAAGGTTGGTTTTTTTAATCAACATTATATTGCAGGGTACATACATTAGTTAGCAATTGATCCTTGTGTTGAGGAGTTGATGGTAGGAAAATTTGGTTTGGGTTCCATTTCTTGTTGTTTATCTTGTGATGGCTTTTCACAATCAGGGGTGCATGGGAGTTATGGTTATGAGACAATGGTTGATGATCTACAGAGTTGTGTTGACTGCAGGAGCTGTACAGTGTGTGGATTCTCCATACTTGGTATAGTTTCATTTGAGAGCATTCACCAGTGTTGCAGAGTTGGATTGTACATTCCGTATAGGCCAGTGGAATGCATTGATGGTATTTACTATGTTGGTAGTCCACTTTACTTGGGTTTTGATGTTCTAAGAGTTTGTCTCTTGTGGTTTTTTGACTATGGAAGTTGTGATTTTGGAGTTTGGTTGAGCTATAATTGTCAGTTTGATTATGGATTCCTCTTGGTCATATTGCAGAGGATATTGCAGGAGCCTATGTTAATTGGTAGTAGTATAGTTCATGACCACATTTGGGATCCAGGTGGATTGATTGGTTTATTGTTTAGCCATTGCTTGAGGACAAGCAATGTTTGGGAGGGGAGGACTTGTCATGTCCCCTTTTCAAATAATTAAAAAATAATAATCTTTGCTAAGGCAGGCAGGCCCAAGAAAGTGAAGTTTCAGAAAAAGGGGGTTAATCTTTGGAAACCGTTGGACTAATAAATTTAAATTATTATTAAAATATGTTTCATTAACCTCTCTTGGACATGATTTATAGTTATGCCCTCTTTTAAGGGGTTTGGAGGCATTTTTGGGCGGATTCCAGAACTTGATTTTTGCTCATTCTTTGTTATTCTTCAGAGGCTGCCAAACCTGTGGAGAAGGAGACCCAAGAACGGGAGTTTGCAGGTTTCTAGGGAGACCCAAGAATGGGAGTTTGCAGATTTCCAAGAAGGCTAAGGATGGGAGTTTGAAGCCATTCCATGTGCATGCTCATACAGAGTTTGCCTTTGTGCTGAACAGTGTAGATTTGTGGGTTTTTGGGTGTGTTTTTGCATGAGTTTGGTGTTTTCAGTTGAGCATTTCATATCAGTTTTGGTTGCTGCTGTATTTCAGACTTTAAGCTGTTAAAATAGAGCTGAATATATGTATTGGGACATGATTAAACTTCTGAGATAGTTTATTAGTTTTTTTGTGGTGTTTCCGGGCTTTTTTGTGTTAATTTCGGGAGCCCGATGAGCATAGTTTTTGTCCTACAATTGTGAGCTGCTGTGTAAAGGCTATATAGATCTGGAAATTTCATTTTGTAGGCTGTTATGCTGCTGAAATTTCTGTAAAAATTTCCATTTTCATATTTATTAATAATAGGTGAAGCTGTGAAGCTTTTGGCACCATTTCTGGCATACCCGATTTGGGGTTTCTTGAGAAATTTGGAGGATCTTTGTGATATTAGTTGTTTGATCTTAAAGATCTGATTAAAGGTTGGATATATCATATAAAATCAGAAAAGGGACATTTCAACATATCACTTTCAGAAATAGGTCTTTTTTGGCTATATTTGCACTTGGTGAATACTTGGATTTTGATTTTCTTAATTGAATCAGTAATTTAAAGGAGTTATCAGTTTATTTTAGTCATCATTTGATTTCATTATGGATTTTTCAAAAGTTCCATTGCTCACTCCATATAACTATCATGAATGGAAACAAGTAGTTTCTAATCAATTGATGAGTATTGGATTGCTTAGAATGATTCTTGGATAGGATCTAGAACTAGCTACAAATGCTATAGAAAGAAGGAAATGGTTTGATAGAAGGGATAAAACACTTGGATTTCTTAGATCTATCATCTCTAATGATTTACTATATCATATTGCATCTTGCACACATCCTCACGATGCCTAGACAACATTGAAAGGAATCTTTGGTAAACCTGATAGAATAAGAAAATTCAAATTAGAGAATGAGATTCTAGGTCTAAGTCCATGTAATTTTGGCAATATTAAAAATTTTTTTTTCTAAGTTCAATTCCATTAGATTGGAGCTTTCTAACTGTGACATTACTGAAGATGATGAGAAATTGATATTATCTATTCTTTCCAAGCTAGGTCTTGAATATTCAATCTTTATTTTCACATTCTATGCTACTATGGATGCTTTTGGTAGTGCATAAAAAATGCCTTCTCTTGATAAATTTGTAGCTTAGCTCATAGGGGAACAAGAAAAGTTAGCACACATGGGTCAATTGAAGCCTTCCAAGTATCAAGCGTTGGTTGCAAATGACTCCTCTCCAAAAGCTCCTAAAGGAAAGGGAAAAAAACAACACAACAATCCTAAGAAACATGACAAAGGTGATGACTCTCCTTCACAACATAATATTGAATCCAAGTCCTCTTCAAGAGAGGAAACATCTAGAAGAAAGAGAGATAAATGTGCTTATTGCAAAAAGTTAGGACCTGATGAACATAAATGTTTCCATAAGAAGCTTGATGAGCTCATCACATTCTTCAAAAAAATAATATCCAGTTGACCTCATCAATGTCTTCTCCTTCTTCTCAATATCAGGTAGTTGCTACATCTAAATCATCATCTAGAGGCTAAGGACAAGCACTTGTTGCTTCCACACATTCTTAGCAAGGTAAATGGCTTCTTGATTTAGGTGCATCACATCATGTGACATCTTCTATGGATATGTTTTCTTCTATTGAGCCTTGTACTTCTCCACCTCTATTGATGGGTAATAATAAATATATGAAGGTTTCTGGGAGAGGTTCTATTCCAATGGGAGAGGGTACATTTAATGATGTTCTTTGTGTACCATCCTTGACCATTAATCTCCTTTCCATTTACCAAATTATTCATGGGGCACAAGGTAAAATTATTGAGTTCACTCTTGATTATGTCTATATTAGGGATATGGAGATTAGAGATGTCATAGCTATGGGATATTTTGATCATACATCATGCTTGTACTCTTTTACACATTTTGTTGATAATGATGATGATATTCATGATGTACCTAACCCTTTATCAAGGGTGAATAATTCATGTGAGGAGAACATTGTACACTTGAATCATTGTGTTCTTGAGACAAGTGTTGAACTTCCTACTCCTCCACCTCCTGCTTCTTTAGACATGAGCTCTACTATTCAGGAGGATGATCTTTATGCTTCAAATCTTGCAGTGTGGGATGAATTCCTGGATGCTCTTTTAGATGAGTCTCATAATGTAGATTTGGTTAATACATCTAAGGGGTTTTTTCTTCGAGATACTTCTTCACCTTCTTTGGAGATTGGATTTCCCAACTCTTCATGTTCTCTTGTTTTTTCACATCTCATAGCTTAGCTTGATGGTGTGACAAAATCTTTGAGCTTGGAGACACCTATTCAGTCTTCAGAGATGCATACATGGAGACCTTCTTCCTCCTTCCTCACTTTTTACATGGAGTGGCTTCTTCATCATTTGATATCTCTTCCTAAGAGGAGACATGTTTCTTGTAGGCATAAGATTATATTTTTCTTACATGTACTCTTCATCTACATTGAAGCTTCTTCATTATGGGGGGGGGGATATCATGTCTCCTTATTTCCTTCCTATGGGGGAATCATTCTTTTTATATACATGATGTATGCAATTTTTGGAGGATCTTGAGTACTCCATCCATCCATGCATCTTGTTTTCATCTCTCTTTTTGGAGGAGGGTTTTTCCCATGAGGTTTTCTCTCTTTCTCTACTTTATGAGACATTATATTTCATGTATTTCATTGCATATTGTACATGGGTACCTAAAATGGCCTAGTAGTTGAGACCTATCTTGCATTATGATTTTAAGTGCATTACCCTAAGTTTCACTTAAGGGGGGGTGTTGGTGTAATTAAATATTCACTAATCACAACTACTTAAGCTTACTTAGGATAATGAATTTTATACTAGTTTATGATTGAGACACTTGGGAGTTTGCACCTCAATTAAACACATGGTGTAGGAGAATTTTACTCTAGGTGGTCCTAGTTTTTATCTCATTCCTCATTTAGTGTGTTTATCACATTATCATCCTCATCATTGCACATACTTCATTGCATAATGGAGGATGATCCACCTTTAGTGGACATGTGATTCCACCTTGTGTGGGTGATAGCTTATCTTCTCCTTATCATTGTCTCTTATCACCTCTCCTATATAAGAAGGCCTATTATGTACATTTTAAATAAATCCATTGTATTTCAATCAAGTCCATTATCAATAATAGCATTCTTGCATCTTCATGCAATTTTCTTGCCATTCTCTTGTGGAAGTTATCTTGGTCTTTCATTTGATCCTAGGGGTGTTGTAGAGTCACCTAAAACTCTAACAAATATGAAAAGTGATTCAATACTGTTGGAAGAAAGGCCTGTGAAAATTTTGCTACAACAGCAAGGTCATGAAGTGTTTTCCATTTCTTTGTTGAAGAGTCATGTCTCCCATTAATGTTTTATTCATTTGCAGTAGTAGCTTTGAGGGTTGAGTGTAAATTGTGTTGTCACTAAGAGAGTTCAAGATTGTGTTCTCACCAAGAGAGTTCATCTTCAATTAATTCAGATAGTTTTTGTTATCAAAGTGCTTTTGTAAAATTAGAGTCAAGAATGAAGAAAATATTTTGATGTCTTTTTAAGTTTTTAAATCTCCAAGAGTGGTTTGATGATTTGCATTTTTCCATAATCTAAAAGTTTGGTCCAGATTTGTCAAGTGACAAATTATGTTTTATTTCTCACAAATGTGAATGGTGACTCTAAATCTTTGTACTAGTGTTCCTAGTTGATTTCATATTGTATATTTTGAAGGACTTTCAGCTTGTGGATAGATCTGAAGCTCTTGATAGTGGTTCTTAGAAAAGAAGTATAAATTCTTGATAAATTTTTAGTGTTATATGCAATCTGCTATTGTAAGAAATTTGAATGTAAAAAGTGAATCACAATAGTGATTTCATTTTTCCTCTTCAAGGAGGTGATGGTTGTACATGGTTTTTATGAATGGTGTAAAGGACTTTCATGTTTACATCCATGCCAAATCAGCAGATCAAAGTTCAGCACAAGAACTTGAACATATTTTGATTTTCATGTTTTCTTTCCATGGAAGTCAAATGTTAGAAATCAGTGCCTCTATTTAGTGATTTTTAGCACTAGAATAAAGAGATACAAATTTTGTTTTAAAATGGAATCAGATCTTAGATCTAAATTTAATCTACCAAATTATGAAAGTGTAGTTCAAGATATTGTAGAGATAAGAAAGGGACTCTACAATCAGATTGTCATATTTGTAAGAAATACTAGAGGAAGTGTTCAAGGTCTAAAGGATGATCAAATTTATGTAAATTTTAAATCATCACTCATGGATTTGCACTTATCTTTAAGAACAAAGGAATCCTCATGGCCTATTGTTTTATTAAATATGTTTATGCCTTATTTAGTTAATTGGCTAGGACATTTAAGAGTACAAAATATTTTGCATGTTGAGAGTCTTTTCAAGAAATTTGAGAGTGATTTAAGTAAAAATGAATATATTGAATCCTATAATAGCAAATATGAATGTGCTAAAAGTAAGAGTGAATCTAGTGAGTCCATAGGTAATGACAATGTGTCTTCCAAGTATGAAAAGATTAAGTCTAGATCTATTGAATTAGATGATTTTAGTCAGCAAGATGAAGATGGTTATGTAACTAAAAATGAATCATGTGATAGTATGTATGATACTATAGAAAGTTCTAATAGCAATATGGATAACTTTTCTTTTGATAAAAATGAAAATGATACACCTAGTAAAGAGGTATTGTGCAAAGAAAATGTAGTATGTTGTAGTCATGATTCTAATTTTTTAGAATGGCATTGCTGCTATAAGCTTTTTAGAATAGCCAAATTACAATCATAGCCATAAAGAACATATTTGTGATGAATTCTTGTTGAGTTTTGATGAAATTTCAAAACTAGTAGCTCATGATCTCAAAAAGTATTCAAATGTTTCTCTAGTTGTTCATATTGTCCCTTATTATGTTTCTTCTCATGACATAGTCCTTTCCCCAAGGTTTGATGTTAAAAGTGATGTAGAATCAAAATATTCCTTGTCAATTTTTGGAGGTGTATGTGATAATGTTTCAAGTGCCAATACACATGACAAGTTGTCTTATGTGAAGAATACCGTTAGGGAGAAGTTTCATATTGTTTCAAAAAAATTTCATGCTGATAATATTTAAGTTGTTTTAAATTGTTCATATGACAAAGATGAAAAGGTTAGGAGTTTTAAATTTGATTCTGAGTTTCCCTTCTGTGCTAATGAGTTTGTTAAGTTCAAAGTTCACTGTAATGAGTTGTTTAATGAAGATTATGATCAGCACATTTCATGTTAGCACTTTCATGAAAGTTTTTCAAACTTGGGGACTAATTAGTTGTTGGAATGTGAAGGAATTTCAACATGTGAAAAATCTTATTGGATGAGTAACAAGGCTGGAAATGATGAGAAATTGGATTTGAAATGTTCTTCACACCTATTTCTACAAGATAAGTTGCAAACTTTTGATACATTCAACTTTTTGAATGAAGTAGAGTATGAAGCGTTCATATTTCTAGTTGATAGTATGCATCAGTCATTTATAGATGATAATTTTTAGATTGATTCTATTTTATATGAGCATGTTGATTCACTCTTTCTTAGTGAGCATGATGTATAAGTAAATATTGATTTGTATATGCACTATGAGAGTGAAGTTATTTTGTTTTGCCAAGTGAACTAACGAAGAATGTTGATTATATTGGTGAAACTAATAGAAGTGATATTTTTAGCTTACCTCCTAAAAATATAGATGATACTCATATATATGGTAGAGGTAAGAAATTTTGATAAGTTTCAGTGGTGGGCCATCGTTTGTACAATTTAGGAGTAGTTGTCTTTACTTTCAATAAGTTGTTCGAGAGAATGTTTTGGAATGGTCTGTTTCTTTCAATGATTATGAATACTTGCCATGCCCACAAGGGACACACATCCCTAGATAGAGCCACTAATGGGACTCAAAATTGTGTTCCTAATTTGAGTACATTCTAAGTTTTTGAGTCATTTGAGCCCCTTAAAGTGCATTTAATGCATGTGTACCTGGATATCTTTTTGAGGCCTAAGAGGAGTTTAACATTTATAATACCTTGAATTTAGTATATTTGTGTGTTCCCTAATGATAAATTTCCATTCTATTTCATTCTATTAATTTTTGTTTTGACAAATGTTCAGATTTGCATTTTTGTCAAAGTGTCAAACAACGATAGGAAGCCTAGTTTGCAACTAAATATCTTGCACCTAGTTATGTTTCATGACTCACCACTTTGGGAGAATTTAGTACACACATTAAAGAGCCTATGTTTCATATTTCAAGTCATTTTGATATGTTTTGAATAGGTTTTGAATCCCTCAAAGTTAGTTGATTATTGTTGTCATGCTGATGTAAATTGTTCAGAATTTTACAAGGCCCTATTTGACTAATTGTAACTTTGACCAATTGACCAAAATGAGAAAATTCCTTTTGCATTGTATTCTAGAGGTTGAATACATGCTATGTTTCATATTTGAGCTTATGAATAATCTATTTGATCAATTTGCAAATGTGATTCCAAATGCAATTTGTAAAGTTTTACTAGTGCCAAAGTTTAGATTGATCAGTACCCCTATTCGGGATGTCATAACTCTAAACACATGACTATTTTAACCAAATGGATTCTACCATTGTGTTCTAATCTAAAAATAATTTAAGTATGCCAATTTTAAAATCTTGATGTATCTATTTGCACACTTTCCTAGGTCCATTCCATTTGAAAAAATCAATATCTTGCTAGTATTCCTTATTCTCTAAATCCAAGTACCCTACTTTGAACGTTCACCAAATGAGCCCTATTATTATTCATGAGCCTTGATCATAGATTTATTATATCCTTGTGAAAATGAACCAATGCCCCAATTTTTAGGCCCTCAAGTATCAGTTTGACCTATTTTCAAAGCCAAAATTGAATGTGTTTTATTGTTTTCTAACATGTTTTCTTGCAAGTAGTTTCATGAAGGCAACTTTGATAGTCAATATCTTTTGAATTTGAATTCATCATGAGGCAAGATCTGATAGGGTAAGAGAATGTGGAATATAGAATCAACATGTTAGTTTTCATAGCCCAACTGTTAGATTCAATCAATTTTTAAGGCTAGTGCTTGTTGATGCTTTGAGTATTGAGGTTGATGGCAAACAACCCATTATGGACCAATTAGCTGAAATTGTCCACAAATTTAATGAAGATTTGAATGGATAGGAAAAACTTCTACAAAGACCTGGAAGAAAATTTGAGAATAGAGTGTTGGAACAAGTTGCACAAAGAATTGCACTTTGGCACAAAATTGGCAATTGGCAGAAAAGGTTTAAAAATGAGTTTTAAAGGTTCAATCAATGATGCAAATTAATTTCAATTAGTAAAGTAAGATCATTGGATCAATCTAACTTTTTTTAGGTGTTTTAGTTTGAATTTTTTTAACCAAATCTACTTTGGGACCCGACTAATCCCATTAGACTAATAGAAACACATGTGGGTGTTGTTATGAAATCTCTTAGCTTTATAATCAATGGAACATTTATAATTCAAGATAGACAAAGGAGCATTTACTTGTGGAAGCTTTTAGAAGATGCAATACTTTAAGACACCTCAACACTTTATTCAAACATCTAGAAGAGGAATCATTTGTCAAGATAGATGAGTGTGGTGTTATTTAGTGTGGAGCCTAATCAGTCCCCAAGTGGGAGATTGTTAGATTGTGGTGACTGATCAGGAAAGCACTGTACATACTTCATAAATTCTTTAGGCTAAAAAAAATTTAAAAAATTAACCCTATTTTATCAGGATTTTGGGCTAACATGTAATTATTAATTATAACCCTGAAGAGGTTAAAATACTTGTATAAAAGGGCTTAGGGTTACGGATTGTTTCATAAGGTGTGATGTGAAATTGGTTCTTGTGGCAGTATTGAGTTGTAAGGGATTATAGATTGTAATCAGGTTGTAATCACTAGTTCATAAAAATATTGGACTTGTTTTTTGGTAGATGTAGCCCAGGGATTAGGTGAACCATGTTAAATCTTGGTGCCTTGTGTTATTTTATGTGTGATCTATTATTTTTTATTATTGGTTATATTTGCATGAAATTGTTATTTCAGTCCGTGGTTTAATCCTAACAAGTGGTATCAAAGCCTAGTTGTTTTTCAGTTATCCTCTGTAAGAAAGTTTCATGGTTGAGTGGGAGTCTCACAGTTGAGTTGGAGCAATGGCAGATGAGGGTAAGCTAAGGGTTGCTAGGTTTAATGGGTAGAACCTCCAATTATGGAAGATGCAAATGGAAGACTATCTGTATCAGAAGGATTTATGGAAGTCATTGAAAGGCAAAGCCAAGAATCAGGGATCTATGTCAAATGATGAATGGGATCTTTTGGACAGAAAGGAACTTGGAAGCATTCAATTATGCCTAGCACCATCAGTGGCATTTAATATTACAAAAGCAAAGACAACAAAAGAATTGATGAAAACCCTAGCAATACTGTATAAAAAGCCCTCTACTTCAAACAAGGTATTTCTCATGAAGCATTTATTTAATATGAAAATGGCAGAAGGTGGATCTATTACAAATCATTTAAATAAGTTTAATACTATTACTAGTCATTTATCTTCTGTGGGTATCAATTTTCAAGAAGAAATTAGGACTCTCTTGATTTTGTGTTCTTTGCCTGAAAGTTAGAATGGCTTGGTAATGGTTGTGAATAATTCTGTTCCTGGATCTAGTACCCTAAAATATGATGATGTGATAGGTGTTATTTTGAGTGAGGAAACTCGTAGGAAAACCTCAGGTGGATCCACATCAGGAAGTGCTTTGAATGCACAAAGCAGGGGCAGAATGACTGAGAGAGGAAGTAATTCTAGAAATCTTGGAAAATCAAGAGGAAAGTTAAAGGGGAGGAGGTCTTAATCGAGAGGACCGAATGATTTTTGGTACTATGAGAAACTAGGGCACAAAAAGAAAGATTGCTGGTATCGAAAGAAAAATGAAGGAAATAAATTCAATGGAGCCAAGGAGGCAAATGTGGTAAGTAACAAATCCAAAGAGGATGCTTTGCTTCTATCTTTAGAAAGTATTGATGATTCATGGGTTTTAGATTCTGGTGCTTCATTTCATGCTACACCTCATAGAGGTTATTTCATTGATTATGTCCAAGGGGATTTTGGGCTTGTTTATTTGGGGGATAATGAACCCTATCAGATTGTTGAAAATAGAAAAATTAAGATTAAGTTGCATAATGGGAATCATTGGCTACTACATGAGGTAAGACATGTTCCAAGGCTGAGTAGGAATTTAATTTTAGTAGGGCAACTTGGTGATTAGAGTTGTGTAGTTACTTTTAATGATAAAAATTGGAAGGTTTCAAAAGGTTCCCTTATAGTAGCAAAAGGTGTGAAAGTAGGCACCTTATATCTTTGTACAAGTCATATTGTTCCTTCTACTTCAATTGTTTCAGAGAAAAATGAATGTTCAGAAATAATTGTTAAAGTTGAGCAGGGAGAACAAATAGCTACTGTAGATTCTGATACAGCGCTATGGCACAATAGACTTGGGCACATGAGTGAGAAAGGTATGAAAGCACTTCATTCAAAGAAATTTTTACTAGATCTAAAATGTGTTAATATGGATTTTTGTGAAAGTTGTGTGTATGGAAAACAAAATAGAGTGAGTTTTGCAAAGACTAGGAAGGAAAATAAAAGGGAGAAACTAGAGCTTGTGCATACCAATGTATGGGGACTAGCTCAGGTATCTTCCCTTGGTGACTCTCATTACTATGTTACATTTATTGATGACACAACTAAAAAAGTATGGGTTTATTTCCTTAGACAGAAATCTGATGTATTTCAAACTTTTAAGAAATGGAAATGCTTGGTTGAAAATGAGACTGGTAAAAAATTAAAATGTCTCAGATTTGATAATGGTGGTGAGTATTGTAGTCATGAATTTGAAGATTATTGGTCCACTAATGGTATTCATAGACATAAAATTGTTCCAAGGACTCCACAAGAAAATAGAGTGGTTGAATGCATAAATAGGACTATAATGGAATGTGCAAGGAGCATGAGGTTGCATGTTGGGTTGCCCTTATACATGTGTGCTCAATACTGCTATATATTTTACTAATAGAGGTCTATCTATTCCTTTGGGTTGTGGTATTCTAGAGGAAGCATGGACTATAAGAAGGTGAATTATTCTTTTCTCAAAACCTTCAGTTTTGAAGCATTTGCTAACATAGATTCTAAAAATAGAACCAAGCTAGAAGCTAAGTCAATGAAATGTATATTTATTGGATATGGCATTAATTAGTTTGGTTACAGGCTTTGGGAATTTGAAAATCATAGAATTGTAAGAAG
This sequence comes from Cupressus sempervirens, assembly GCA_028749045.1. Taxonomy (NCBI): domain Eukaryota; kingdom Viridiplantae; phylum Streptophyta; class Pinopsida; order Cupressales; family Cupressaceae; genus Cupressus; species Cupressus sempervirens. Next base: position 145,318,569 of record CM053783.1, on the reverse strand, counting down.
CAGAGATGTCATATTCAATGAGAAAGTGTTGTACAAAGATCTATTGCAGCAACATGAGAAGAAAGAAGATAATTATGTAGTGTTGGATGATACTCCAAAAGTTGATGTTCTAGCCATTCTTTATGATGTGCAACAACTGCAACAACAAATAATACACACACTTGTGAATGTTAGATAGTCAACAAGGCAAATTAGACCTCCAAAAAAAAATTCTCCCTCTTTGTATTCTATTTTACTTACTGAACCTGAAAGTTATGATGAAGTTGTTACCAAAATTTCACACATGCTGAATTTTTACTTCAAGTGACGACACAGAAAGTATTGCAAAAGAAAGTATTCATTTTCTATTCATTTTTATCATTTTGCAATCATTTGTGAAACCATGCACAAAAGAGATGCAATGTTCATTGTATAGATCATCACTAATATGTACAATTTTCATTTTTACAATATGAAATGAATTAATGTGCTGAATGGACAAAATCTCACACAAGCCGTGAGGATAACTAATTAATTTTTTTTTTCATCAAGAAATACACTAACAGATAAATATATACATGAAAGAAATAGGAATAGAGATAACCAGTCATTGCCTGTTGCTTTGACTAGTTATGGTTTCTTTTCCTACCGCACTTGTCCAGCTCCGAGCTCCATGGTCCCCAACAGCTACAAAAAACATAAGGCAACTGATGTTAGATCCCGAGGGATCTAAGCAATGACTACCTACCTCTACGACTACATATTCTACCTATCAATGCATCTCGTCGTGAAAGAAAAAAAATAGTGATATTGGCATTTAATGTTAAAAGAAATAAAACCATTTGTGAGTGTCACGAGCCCATGCTCGAACCTCATAAGATATGCTATGAGATAGAGAAGATGAACAGACTAATAAATCTATATTATGAAGCTACTTATAGACATGTGCAACAAGCAAACATGGATACCGAGGAATGTTGTTTGCATCTTTTAAACATGCATATCAAAGGACAAAACAGTGATATAATGGCAAGAATGACTGTTTTATAGACAAAATGGAATAGAAGAGCTGGCTAAATTCATTGAGAAAGGAAAATACGATTTGCTTTCATTGGTGCTGACATTTCTACATCATGAGGTGGCTAACTTGAGGTTTTTAGATTTTTCAGCATAAGATTCACCTTCATAAACATTGTCAATATAGAGCTACAAGGTCGTGAATACATGGTGTGAATAGGGCATAGGAGCTAGAACACCAATTTCTGTAAATGAAAAAGAATCTTCTCCTATAAATTCATTAGCAGGATTAAATGAAATTGGGAAAAGGAAGTGTGGTTTCCAAATGTCCATCTCATACTTTGAAGGCAGCAGGATACTCTCAAGATTGCTATCAAACAGAAGCTGATGCTACAGGAGAAACCCCGTTTTGTTTTTGTCTTTGAATATGGAAACAAATATGACTTTCAGAATTAATCTTCCAGCACAACCTTTTAAAAAAAATGATAAATGCTGAAACATACACCTACATTAGCATATATGAAGCACACACAAGAAAGCTCATGTCAAACCCCTGCAGCAAGCAGCAATGTTCATCCAAATGTTCAGAAGATCAAAAATAGAAAATAATTATGACTAAATATTGAGTCATGAGCTGATGGGACTTGGAGGCTGGAGGAGTTATTGCATTCTTGAGACTTTTTAGGGGGTCTGCAGGAGTTTTGGGGCTACATTTATGAGGGGCAGTTCATGATATTATCAGACCATGCCCTTTGGACTTTTTTGTACACCTTTTTGAAGTCTTGTCAAGGACTCAAGTTGGCCTTTGGGGTTGAATCTGGCCCAGCATTTATAACTCTCTAAATGCAGTTGGGTACTTTTGTGCATAAGTATGAGTTGAAGGCTCATTTGTAAAGGTTCTGATTTGTGTGGATGGAAGTTTTGTGGCTATTCTCTAAGTCCTAGACTTCATTCTATAGAGTCTGTAATTCATTTTTGGAGATATAAAATAGGTTGCAGCAGTGTGATTATGCTTGGTGAAGTTATCAGTGAGCCCTTTTCCTTCCTACAATTTCTGTGTGCATTTTAAATGATTGGATAGGTTAACTTGTGAATGTTTCATTATTCCTTGTTTTTCTATCTCATTTCAGCACCTTTGTGTAGAATAGTAAGTTTTTTTTGTAGGTTATAACATGTGTTTTTAGGTGAAATTGGTCAAAGGGAGGTATTAGTTTATCTTTCTCTTTGTGGTTTCAGTGGAAAACCTTATTATAAATCATTTGTGCAAGCCTTTACAGGAAGTTGTGCTTCATCTGTGTTTCATAAAGCTATATTATCCTCTCTGTTACATGTGGGTTACATTTCCATATCCCTCTTTGGTGTATCACTTCCTTAGTTTAGACTTAAGGTTTAGGTTTTGGTTTTCAGTAACTTCTTCCCCTTTTCCCTCAAGTTTTCTTTAAGTTTTAAGAGGTTATCATTGAGAGATTCAATAGGAGCTGGCCTAGAATCTGGAAGTTTCATCTCACTATCTAGTCCCATATAGTGAAGTGAATCCCATGTTAAGTAAGGGTTACTGAACGTTTTCTAGTTCAATAAAGGGTGCAAATCCTAAAACTTAACAGTTTTGGCACGCCCGGTGGGACTCGAATACATTTTCCAACTGTGCTAGTACAGCTAAAAGCCATTTTTCAACTAGCCAACAGGGAAGATGAATTTATGAGAAAGATACAAACACGAAGTTCTAGTTCTTTTGAATATCTGCAGCTAGAAACTCCAAAAGGACGTGGAAGGAGTCTTGCTAGAACGAAGCCAGCATCAAGAAGGTGCCTGGTCTTCGTGTATACAGTAGAGCACGTCAAGGGAAAGTTAGGCATTCAGCAAGTCCATCAGTTAGTGATGAATCATTTGACATACCTGTTGACTCTGCTAAAAATTTAGCAAACACTGGTTTTATACCAGCTAGTACAACAAATACAAGCTTTCAACAGAGTGTTCCTGCTTAACAACAAGTTGTACAGTGACAACCAGTGCAGCAGCCTGTACAACAACCTCCACCAATGGTGAGACAATTTTCTTTTGTGCCTTTTAATCAAGGGATTCCCTTGAATTTTTCCCAACATCATGACATACCACTTACAGCATTGAAGAGTCTCCCAGATTTTATTGGAGAAAACTAGACTAAAGCTTATGAGCACATAAGAGATGTTGCTACTTTGTGCAATGTACATCATGTTACAAAAGAGGATGTGGCTACTAACCTATTGGCAGTATCTTTAAAAGGGAAATCACTACAATGGTTCAGAAATCTAACTGTTGGCTCCATAGGCTCATGGGATGCTTTGGGTGACGCTTTGATGAAGCATTTTGAGGACAAATTCGACTCCTTGTCACTGGTAGAGCAGCTCACAACTATAAAGCGGGTGCCACAAGAGCAAATGATGGATTTCAACAATCGATTTCAAAGAACCTGGACTAGAATACCCATTATGGTAAGACCTTCAGCTGATCATGCTTTTCTTTATTATTTGAGAAGCTTAAATAGTGATATATCAGTAATGATTCAATCTATGGGAGGTGTTTCACTGCCTCAAGCTTATGATATCACCATTAGAGTTGAAAATAGTCTTATCTAGGCTGGTAAAATAGCCCCTAGGCCTCCAATGCCCATTTTTCTAGACATACACCCAAATATACCATTGATAATTCCACCATTTGACCAGTTACCTACTATTCCCAGCCAAGAAATTACCATGGCAGGCCCTTCAAGTATTGTAGGCCCTTCACAAGAGCTGCAGGAGATAAAAAATAGTCAGCTCAAGATTGAAAACATGATGCAAACTTTTAGTAATGAGCTGGTTAATCTTAAAAAATAACAGTTCTAGCCTAGGCTGCCTTACCAACAACAAAATCCAGTTGCAAACCCACCTTACCAGTAGCAAAATCAAGGTCACGCCCAAGGAAATAGACAATCATTTCAAGGTAATGCAATGGGTTATAGACAGAATATCAATCAAAGGCCTTTCTGACCTTATAACCTGGCCCCTCTTAATGTAGCAAATCCAGTAAGAGACATAGTCCCCATGCAAAATAACCTTGCAACGGATTTTGAATGGTGTTACCCCTGTAATGAACCATATAATCAGGCCACTTGCACAAATGGAATTATAAATTAGGCATTAATGGTACAAAATACGGTGGTAGGACAGCAAAATGCCACTTATGATACACTAGAATAGCAGCATGATGCACCTACTCCTGAGACCAGTTTCCTTAACTGGCAGAAAGATGAGTTTTGTGCAGTTAATAATGACTCACCAATATCAGCAAATACCCAAGCTAAGAAAAGAGCCCTTGAAACAAAGAAAACAACAAATAAGGGTGGACTACCTGATACTGCTGAGCCATCATCAAGTGCCACAAATGCAGTGGGCGACACTCACGTCCCTGTCACCAAGGGAACCGTTCACAGGCCAGCGGAGCATGGTGCTGTTAAAGCACATCAGAAATCACACTTTGTTGCACCATTTAATATTGTGGAGAACATGAAGAAGATGAACGTGTCCATATCAATGTGGGAGACTTTGGCCATCCCTGGTCAAGCGAATATCTTGCAAAAGGCTCTCTTAGATGAAGAAAATCCCACAAGGGTGATGGATGATCCAGCAAGAGTGATGTTAACCAGCGCTGATGAAAAGGAGGAAGATAGTGATAAAATTGCCAAGGAGCCAAATAAGGTAATAAAACTGCCTCCTTTCTATCTTTCCTTGATCATTGGTGATAAACTAGTCCATAACTGTATGGTAGATAGTGGAGCTACAAGCTCAATCATGCCAAAAAAGATAGCTGACCAGTTAGGACTAAAATACCAACCCATTGAAAAGGGTTTTGTTTAGCTTGATGGAACATCCATAGGTACTATAGGCATGATTAGAGATGCAAGTGTCACCCTTCATGCCTATCCTAATTTTGCCATTCAGTAGGATATCTATGTTATAGATTTACCTCCATACTTTGCCATCTGTTTGTCTAGAGATTTCACAGCAAAGATTGGTGGTTACCTGTCATCTGATTGGTCCCACATGCTTTTTAGGACTAGATATGGCACAAAAGTGACGATTAAATCTGAGTTACTTGCAAAAAACCACATAGAGCCTTATGTTTCTAGTGTTGTCAATGTGAACCTGCTCGCATTTGACCAAGCAGAATGTCATACAGCTGTTGAAAATTGAACCCAGCTAGATGATGTCCCAGATATTCTTCTTGATGAATGGGTATCAAGTCAAACCTATGAAAACTAGTTTTACCATATGACGAATGCTGACTTAAGGACCTATATTAAACATGAACAAAATGAAGTTATTCCCAATCTGGTCAGACCAATGAATCAGTTGGGAGAATCCCAAGATCATCTATGGAGCATTTTTTTGATGGTTCAAGAGGTAAACAAGGTGTTGGTGGAGGTGTCATGCTAGTTTCACCTGACAATGATAGGTACTATGCCGCTTTCAGATTCAATTTTTCTTGTACCAATAATACAACAGAGTACAAAGGGTTAATTTAGGGATTAGAATGGGCAAGAAAATGCGGTATTAAGTGCTTGAGGGTGTATGGTGATAGTGAACTGGTAGTAAATCAAATTAGATGTCTAAATGCTCCAAAAAATGACATTTTAAAATCTTATAGACATCGTGTTTGGGATTTACTAGAAAATTTTGATGCATTTAATATACTGGTTGTTCCTAGAAAAGAAAACTAGCATGTCAATAGAGTGGCAGCTATAGGAGCTAAATATGACATTGTCAACAGTGTGTCCACACATACTGATCAGCATCATATCAAAATCATCACCAGGCCTTCTGTTCCTGATAATGATGTTAGTTGGCAAGTTTTTAATAGTGATGAACAAATTCTACAATTTTTGCTAGAAGAAGACGTTTTTGCCAGTTCTAACCAGCAGAGATATAAAGATCAGTATGGCAATCAGGTGATACAACTAAAAAACAACAAGTTGCCTAGGGGTTTAGTAACGCTAGAAAGCATTTTTAATTCAGATGATCAGTTGAAACCTGGAAAAGCCAACTTGTTGGTCAAAGAGAACCAGTATGCAGATCTAGAAATTGCACCGGGTAAATGCCTAAAATTTGGAAAAGTGAACTCAGTAGAAGAAAAGGAGGCTTTTCTTCATTTGTTCCAAGAATTCTGTGATGTTTTTGCTTGGCAATACAGTGACTTAAAAGGATTTGATCCAGGGCTTGCACAGCATACAATACAGTTGGAACTAGCAGCTAAACCAGTTCGACAAAAGCAAAGGCCGATCAATCCTAAGCTGGAACCTTTGATGCAAAAGGAAGTGTTTAGGTTGATTGAAAGTAAGATAATTTTCCCTATTAAACACATGAGCTGGGTTGCTAACTTGGTCCCGGTGAGGAAGAAAATTGGGGAGTTATGGCTACGTGGATTTCAGAGACTTGAATAGAGTCTCGCTGAAGGATAGACACCCACTTCCATCCATGGAGCAGATATTATAGTGTGTATCAGGGGCTGAAAGGTTTTCTTTGCTAGATGGATACTCAGGTTATAATCAAATCCTGGTGAAGGAGGAAGATCAATTCAAGACAGCATTTACAACAAAGTGGGGAACAATGGCGTACAAAAGAATGCCATTCAGATTGTCCAATGCTAGAGAAACCTTTCAGAAAGCCATGGAAATGGCATTTAATAATCTAATGTATAGATTTGTCTTAGTTTATCTAGATGATGTCACTATTTATTCACAAAAAATAGCAGATCATATTGATCACCTAAGATAGATTTTTGAGCGCTGCAAAAGGTTTGGCATCTCATTAAATCCCAAAAAGAGTTTTTTTTCTGTGCATGAGGGTAAATTAGTTGGATACATTGTATCTAAGTCAAGCATCACAGTAGACCCTGAACGAATTGCAGCAATTCTAGAGCTGCCTCTACCACAACACAAGAAAGGCCTTCAAAGTTTCATTGGCCACATTAATTTTGTACAGAGATTTCTGCCTTCTCAAGCCATTAACGGCCATGCTTAAAAAGAATGCAATTTTTGCATGGACAAAGGAAGCCAAGGAGAAATTTTAGGCCATTAAAGATGCATTAGCAGCAACACCCATTCTAATCAATCCTAATTTTGGTAAGGATTTCATTCTTTATGCATACGGTGGTCATGATGTGATTTTAGCTATGTTAGTACAAAAAAATGCAGAGGGATTGGAACAGCCAATCACATTCTTCAGCAAAGGACTAGAAGAATATGAGCAAAGGTACCATTTTTTTGAAAAACATGTCCTCGCTGTTGTGAAAAGCCTTAAAAAATTCAGGCACTTATTGACGCATAACAAGGTCATTTTGCGTGTCACGCATCCAAGTGTTAAAGAGTTCCTCTTGAGTAAAGACTTGAATGAGAAGCACACTGGTTGGATCACACGCGTCATGGAGTATGACATAGAGATCCAGATAACCAAGTTGGTTTGAGGAAAGGGATTGTGTGAACAAATTGCTGATAAAGATATTTCGGAGCTTGAGGAGCAAGCAAATGCTATTTTTCTTATTAGTGTTGCTGGAAACAATGACGGAACAACAAGCTGGTTATAGGATATGATCTATTTTTTGAAAACCAGTCAATGTCCAGCCACCTTAGATCAAGTAAAGTGAAGGTATTATCGCTTGCAATCAGCCCCTTTTGTGTTAATTAACAACATTTTATACTGAAAATATTTCAATGGAGTCCTTCTCAGATGCATAGATTCAAATCAGACTTCTCAAGTGTTGCATGAATTTCATGATGGGCATTCAGGAGCGCATTTTTCTCCTAGAACAACAGCCTATAAGATTCTTCGAGCTAGCTATTATTGGCCTGATTTATTTAAAGACTGTCATGCACATGTCAGAAAATGCACTAAATGTGCCATGTTTGCAAGAAAAGAGAGGCTGACAGCTTTTCCCTTGCAGCCAATTAAGATCGAATAGCCCTTTCAGAAGTGGGGCATTGATTTTATAGGGGCCATTAACCCTCCATCAAGTGCAAGTCACAAGTGGATCATTACGACCACTGATTATTTCACACACTGGACTGAGGAGCAGCGTTAAAGGATGCAAATGAAATAGCAATCCTAAGCTTTTATGATGACATTGTGAACAGATTTGGAGTACCAAATTCCATTATCTCTGATAATGCACTTGCTTTCATTGGAATGAAAGTCACTAATTGGGCTTTTAATCATGGAATCTATCTCAGTACAAGCTCAAATTATTACCCATAAGGTAATGGATTAGCGGAATCTTCCAACAAGAACCTAATAAGAATCATCAAGCACAATTTACAAGAGAATCAAAGAGATTGGCATTCAAAATTGAAGGCTGCCTTATGGGTTGACAGGATCACCCCAAAACAAGTCATTGGAAACTCACCTTATAGGCTTGTATATGGGAAAGAGGCTAGATTGTCAATTGAGATAGAATTACTAGCGCTTGATCTTGCTACACAACTAGTTTTATTTGAGGAAGGTGACCCTATGCTAGTGCGGTGTGCCCAGTTGATGAAGCTGGAAGAAACCAAGAAAAAGGCCATGGAAACCATGGAATATCAGCAAATGCAGATAAAGAGGAGCTTCGATAAAAGAGCTCGAGCTCGAGAATTCCATGTTGGTGACATGGTACTAAAGTGGGATGTTCTCAAGAGCAGACCCAGCTAGCACAGTAAATTCGATCACATGTGGGCTAGGCCATTTCAAATTGCTAAATGTAAACAACACAATGCTTACCAGCTAGCTACCATGGAAGGAGATGTCCTACCAATCCCTGTGAACGGGATCCACCTCAAACCATGTTTTGACGTATGATTTTCAGTCCTGCCTTGTACATAATAAGTTAGTTTCCCTTGTTTTCAATAAGTGCATCTGCATTTTAGTTTTGTTTTGTTTCTGTTCTAGGTTAGTTTCCTATTTTTTTTGTAGTTTAGTTTGGTTAAGTTTCTAGTTTATGTTTTGGAAGCCGTCATACCCTCTCATTTCATTCATGTGTGTGTAAATATGTGTACTCAAATGCACACACATATCCAACATACACATACATATGCACAAATATATTGCTGCAAATAAATGTCTGGCTGCCAGCCATACATATCTACATACCCATGCATATGCTGCATACATGCATCCATTCAAGCCCACACGTCCACCCATATATCAACCAAATGGTCAACTATGACAGTTTTGACTCCTAAAGTTGATACTTGAGTTCTGACCCTGCATACCCATCAATCCAATAAGAGTTTTCAATCTTACTGAACTCATGTAAATGTATTCAAAATTGAACCAACAACTTTAGAAGTTGCTTTTTGTCCGGTCTAGGTGCTAGGAATGCATAATTAGACTCTGCACCTAAGGAATAAGAACAACTAAAAGCAAACTGGTCAAATGTCAAGCAGGAAGACATATAGCAGAAGTTGCCAAAAATGTTACCAAAATTTCCCACATGCTAAATTTTTACTTCAAGTGACGTCACAGAAAGTATTCATTTTCTATTCATTTTTATCATTTTGCAATCATTTATGAAACCTTGTGCAAAAGAGATGCAATTTTCATTGTATAGATCATCACTGATATGTACAATTTTCATTTTTACAATATGAAATAAATTAATGTGCTAAATGGACAAAATCTCACACAAGTCGTGAGGATAACTGATTAATTTTTTCTTTCATCAAGAAATACACTAACAGATAAATATATACATGAAAGAAATAGGAATAGAGATAACCAATCATTTCCTGTTGCTTTGACTAGTTATGGTTTCTTTTCCTGCCGCACTTGTCTAGCTCCAAGCTCCATGGTCCCCAACAGCTGCAAAAAACATAAGGCAACTAATGTTAGATCCCTAGGGATCTAAGCAATGACTACCTAGCTCTACCACTACATATTCTACCTATCAATGCATCCTGTCATGAAAGAAAACAAACAGTGATATTGGCATTTAATGCTAAAAGAAATAAAACCATTCATGAGTGTCACGAGCCTGTGCTCGAACCTCATAAGATATGCTACGAGATAGAGAAGATAAATAGACTAACAAATCTGTATTATGAAGTTATTTATAGACATCTGCAACAAGAAAATAGGGATACCGAGGAATGATGTTTGCATCTTTTAAACATGCATATCAAAGGACAAAATAGTGATATAATGGCAAGAATGACTATTTTATAGACAAAATGGAATAGAAGAGCTGGCTAAATTCATTGAGAAAGGAAAATACAATTTTCTTTCACTGGTGCTGACATTTCTACATCATGAGGTGGCTGACTTGAGGTTTTTAGATTTTTCAGCATAAGATTCGCCTTCATAAACATTGTCAATATAGAGCTACAAGGCCGTGAAGACATGGTGTGAACAGGGCATAGGAGCTAGAACACCAATTTCTGTAAATGAAAAAGAATCTTCTCCTATAAATTCATTAGCAGTATTAAATGAAATTGGGAAAAGGAAGTGTGGTTTCCAAATATCCATCTCATACTTTGAAGGCAGCAGGATACTCTCAAGATTGCTATCAAACAGAAGCTGATGCTATAGGAGAAACCCCGTTTTGTTTTTGTCTTTGAATATGGAAACAAATATGACTTTCAGAATTAATCTTCCAGCACAACCTTTAAAAAAAAATGATAAATGTTGAAACATACACCTATAGTAGCATATGTGAAGCACACACAAGAAAGCTCCTATCAAACCCCTGCAACAAGCAGCAATGCTCATCCAGATGTTCAGAAGATCAAAAATAAGCAATGTAAGGAGGAGGAAGCTGAAGAAAGAAAGTTTGGGTAGAAGGCTTGGAAGGGAGATGAGCATTTACAGGCGAGTTCTCAAAAGAGAACCAGAACAAGCACATTTTTTTCATGGACTGGCATTTTAAAAGGAAAATTGCATATATTCAGCATGCATAGAGAGAATTACTGAATGCAGCAATGAAAAACCCACATGAAAGGAAATAAATAAATAAAATGTTTTAAGTTTTTTAAGCATGCCAAGATAAAACAATGTTTACTGAGTGCATTTTTGTGCCACGAGTTGAGGTGTCTAGTGTTTAACTGCAGCAAAGATGGGGCAGAAATGGGGTCCAGAACCCATATAACAGCAGCAAAGGTGAAGACATAGGTGCCCAAGAGAATCAAGTACCCACGAGCCACATCTACAAGGAAAAAATCATGCCCTTCCATGGAACTCGTGGCTACAATAGAGATGAACAACAAAGTCACCACTCCCAGCAAGGAAGAAATCGCAGGTCTAAGCTTCATGGCAGCTAGGGTTTCCAAATAACCCTGCCATGTTTTATCTTTGCTCTCTCATGCATCCAAAATGACCAATTTCGCCCTTGACTTCCTTTTTATCAAATCCTAAGTTGCATTTGATGGAATTTTGGGTCCATGCATGTATGGAGTCATTTTCTTTGCAAATTTGGCACCCATTTTTAGGTTTTATGTTTTAAACATAGTTTTTCACCTTTTCTCAATACCTTGGTTATTTTATTTGCAATTATAATTTTTTAATTCTTATCAAAAGGTTTATTAAATACTTTTCTTTGAAAAGATAATAATTTATTATAGTGTAATTTATTCTTTGTTTTAATCAATACTAATTATTCTAATAAAATATTGAGTGATTAAATGATATCACTCAATATTTTATATAAAATGATTAATACTTACTAAAACAAAAGAACAGACTATATCACAATAAATTACTATTCAATAAATATTAAATGCCTTATATTTGGTTATGGAATATAAATAATTTAATAGTTATTATTGTGCAGAGAAATAAGTATTTAATTTTCTTCTAGGGGGTTAAAAGTTGTTATTTTAGCAAATCATTATGACTAAATATTGAGTCATGAGCTGATGGGACTTGGAGGCTGGAGGAGTTATTGCATTCTTGAGACTTTTTAGGGGGTCTACAGGAGTTTTGGGGCTACATTTATGAGGGTCAGTTGGTGATATTATTAGACCATGCCTTTTGGGCTTTTTGGTACACCTTTTTGAAGTCTTGTCAAGGACTCAAGTTGGCCTTTGGGGTTGAATCTGACCCAGCATTTATGACTCTCTAAATGCAGTTGGGTATTTTTGTGCATAAGTATGAGTTGAAGGCTCATTTGTAAGGGTTCTGATTTGTGTGGATGGAAGTTTTGCAGCTATTCTCTGAGTCCTGGACTTCATTCTATAGAGTTTTTAATTCATTTCTGGAGATATAAAATAGGTTGCAACAGTGTGATTATGCTTGGTGAAGTTATCAATGAGCCCTTTTCCTTTCTACAATTTCTGTGTGCATTTTAAATGATTGGATAGGTTAACTTGTGAATGTTTCATTATTCCTTGTTTTTATGTCTCATTTCAGCACCTTTGTGTAGAACAATAAGTTTGTTTGCAAGTTATAACATGTGTTTTTAGGTGAAATTGGTCAAAGGGAGGTATTAGTTTATCTTTCTCTTTGTGGTTTCAGTGGAAAACCTTATTATAAATCATTTGTGCAAGCCTTTACAGGAAATTGTGATTCATCTGTGTTTCATAAAGCTATATTATCCTCTCTGTTACATGTGGGTTACATTTCCATATCCCTCTTTGGTGTATCACTTCCTTAGTTTAGACTTAAGGTTTAGGTTTTGGTTTTCAGTAACTTCTTCCCCTTTTCCCTCAAGTTTTCTTTAAGTTTTAAGAGGTTATCACTGAGAGATTCAATAGGAGCCGGCCTAGAATCCAGAGGTTTCATCTCACTGTCTAGTCCCATATAGTGAAGTGAATCCAATGATAAGTAAGGGTTACTGAATGTTTTCCAGTTTAGTAAAGGGTGCAAATCCTGAAACTTAACAGAAGCTATGCAGGTGGATACTAAGATTTAGTGGGAGTCTGCAATGAAAGATGAAATGGACTCTTTGCTGAAGAATAAGACATTGGATTTGTGCAAGTTGCCTACAGGTAAAAAGGCTTTATAGAATAAGTGGGTTTACAGGTTAAAAGAAGAAGGAGGTAAGAAAAGATTTAAAGCCAGGTTAGTTGTAAAAGAATTTGCATAGAAAAAGGGAATTGATTTTAATGAGATATTTTCTCCTATTGTTAAAATGTCTTCTATCCGTACTGTTTTAAGTCTAGTGGCTACTGAAGATTTGCATTTAGAGTAGTTGGATGTTAAAATAGCCTTCCTTCATGGTGATTTGGATGAAGTGATATATATGGCTCAGCCACAGGTATTTTTGGTCAAGGGTAAGGAGAACTTAGTGTGCAAATTAAAGAAAAATTTATATGGCTTGAAGCAAGCACCTTGGCAATGGTATTTGAAATTTGACAGTTTTATGCATGAGCATGGTTATAGCAGTTGTCATTCAGATCATTGTGTCTACTTTAAGAGGTTGGATGATGATAGTTACATTATTTTATGTTTATATGTTGATGATATGCTTGTAGTTGGGTCTAACATGGATCACATTAAGGGGTTAAAAAGCCAATTAGCACATGCATTTTCTATGAAGGATTTGGGGGCAGAAAAACAAATCCTTGGTATGAAGATTTGCAAAGATAGGAAAAATAGAACATTGATGTTATCTCAGGTTGATTATGTTGAGAAGGTGTTGCAACATTTCTCTATGGAGAATGCTAAAGTTGCCAGCACACCTTTACGTAGTCATTTGAAATTGAATAAGGAGATGTGTCCCAAGACATAAGAAGAGGAGGATAAGATGTCCAAGGTACCCTATACTTCAGCTATAGGAAGCTTGATGTATGATATGGTATGTACTAGGCTAGATATTGCACATGCAGTGGGAATTGTTAGTAGGTATATGAGTCATCCAAGAATTGAGCATTGGATGTAATCAAATGGATTCTTAGATATTTGAGAGGAACATTCAATAAGTGTCTACACTTTGGGGGCTCTACTACTAATTTACAGGGCTATGTTGACTCAGATTTGGCAAGGGATATTGATACTAGACAAAGTATTACAAGTTACATCTTTACTGTTGGTGGGGCAGCCGTGAGCTGGGTTTTTAGGTTACAAAAAGTTAATGCTTTATCCACTACAGAAGCAAAGTATGTAGCTGCTATAGAGGTAGCCAAGGAGATGATATGGCTTCAATTCTTCTTGCAATAATTGGGACATCCTTAGAAGGATAATTATTTGTTCACAAATAGCCAGAGTGTCATTCATCTTGCAAAGAATTTAGCTCTGCATTCAAAGACCAAACACATACAGTTGCAGTACCATTTCATTCGATCAGTTTTGGAGGATGGACAGCTAAAGCTGGAGAAGATATATATAAATGACAATCCCATAAATATGTTAACAAAGATAGTAACAAAGGAGAAGTTGCACTCCTCTTCAGCTTCGATTGGTCTTCTAGACTAAACATGCATACAAGAACAACAAAGCCCAAGGTGGTTTGATCTACTGGGAGCCTCATGGAGTAGCAGCATAGCTATAGGATTAGTCTCCAAGAGGGAGATTATTGTTTAGTGTGGAGTTGGATCAGTCCCCAAGTGGAAGATTGTTAGATTGTGGTGACAGATCAGGAAAGTATTGTACATACTTCATAAATTCTTTGGGCCAAATTTTTTTTTGGACCATATTTTATCAAGATTTTGGGCTAATGTGTAATTATTAATTATAACTTTAAAGTGGTTAAAATAATTGTATAAAAGGGCTTAGGGTTAGGGATTGTTTCATAAGGTGTGATGTGAAATTGGTTCTTGCGGTGGTATTGAGCTGAAAGGGATTACAGATTGTAATCAGGTTGTAAGCATTGGATCATAAAAATATTGGACTTGTTGTTTTCTAGACGTAGCCCAAGGATTGGGTGAACCACGTTAAATCTTGGTGCCTTTTGTTCTTTTCTGTGTGATCTTTTTTTTTTTTTAATTGGTTATATTTGCATGTATTTGTTATTTATGTCTGTGGTTTACTCCTAACATGTGGTTGGTTGATTGTTCATGACATAGCCTGAGCAAGACAAAAAAGGATGTCAAAGGAAAACAAAACCATAGACCCTGAAAATTCATATGAATGAATGAAAGATGAAGAGAAACTTTATATTGTCTTGTTTATTTCATGTGATTTCCCTCAAGTATTGCAATGAAACAAAAAAAAAAAAAACATTATGATGAATGGGATCCTTTTCACTTTCACCTGGAATTGTATATGAGCAATGTTAGTATGCTAATAGAAACCAAATTTAAATAAAGCTTCTACAAACTAAACAAAATTCATAAACTTCAAGATAGACTAAGATGAGCTCTCAATTGAGAATATGAGCCATTAATTGACTCTCTCAATGAGAAGCTCTCTTGTTGAGTGGCTTTGTCTAAATAGATAGGATGTATGCTCAAGCTTATGCTTCAAAAATGGCTTCAAATGGAGTTGGAATTTGGGTGTGAGTGTATGGTTTTGATGTAAAATGGCTTCTTAAAATGGCATTATGACTTTACTTCATGGATTGTGTTGTTTTGCAAAGGGGAAGGATCCAATTTATAGGCAAGAAGCTTGAGGGAT
The DNA here is from genome assembly GCA_028749045.1 of Cupressus sempervirens. Classification (NCBI taxonomy): domain Eukaryota; kingdom Viridiplantae; phylum Streptophyta; class Pinopsida; order Cupressales; family Cupressaceae; genus Cupressus; species Cupressus sempervirens. The sequence goes on along the minus strand of CM053783.1, from coordinate 145,303,039 downwards.
TGAGGGCTAAGATGCAAAGATGGAAAAAAGCTCATGGAGGGCTCAGATTGCATGAGAGGAGAGCACATAGATTGTGCTTCCTTACAGCCAATCAAGGAGTGACACATGTCACAGGGTGAGAGGATGGAAGAAAGGGGAAGGATGAGTCAACAAAGGAGGCTCAAGGGATAAAATCTTTATAAAGACCCTCATAATGGCTTGTAAGAGCAATAAAAGGGCTTGGAAGAGTCATTTATGGCCTAGTGGGCTTCATAAAGTTTTATGGTTGAGATATTTTGAGGGAGATGAGAGCAATTTCGACTTGGGCTTGATTAGGAGGGTTTTAAGCTTTCTTAGGGTTGTGCAAATGATTAGAGGATGGATTAGGATGGTTTAGGATTAGCTTAGGGATAGGCAAGTGGATGGCATTTAATGAGGGTGGGTGAAGGAGGAGATATTTGTTAACTTTGGCTTGGGTTAGTAAGTCTTAATCCATGTTTAGAGAATGTGACAAGGTTAGGTGGGGATTAGGATTAGGTTTAAAGACATCTTCTAGAAGAGTCTAGACTTTGGATGAGGATAAAGACTTTCTAGAATAGTCTAGAACTTCCTAGGATGAGGATGAAGACTTTCTAGAAGAGTCTAGAACTTCTTAGGATGAGGATAAATTAGATTTTTAGGAAATAAATAAAGTTTTATTTATTTCAAGGGTTTGGGTTGAGGAGATATTTATTAAAACTTTTTTAATAAACATGAGAATTAATATTTAATCTTAATTAAATATTTTGAGTTGGGATTAGGGGTAGGAAATGATGGGTTTAGCCTTTAATCAAAATTAAAGAAGGATTAGAAGATTTTGGAAGAGGTTACTAGTCTTAAGGAAATTGGCCAAGTTTTGAGCAAAAAATAAATTTTTATTTATTTTGGGTTTTTTGGTCAATTTATTAATTAAATAATTAATAAATAAGGAAATAATGTTTAAATAAGATTTAAACATTTTTGGGAGGGATTCCTTAATTAAATATTTTTAATTAAGATAAAGGGATTTAATGGCATAAAAATTAATTAATTAATAAATGATGATGTCATCAGGACTTTTTCAGAAAATAAAAAATACTTTATTTTCTAAAGGTTTTTAGGTGTCTACAAGAATATGAATGCCAACTCTTCAAATATCGACTATCATTCTATTCTTGTTTATGTGCAAGTCTTACACTCTTGTTTTGAATTGAAGTCTATCCATTTCATTTGTACCAAGTCTATAATTGGACATTAGATGTGAAGAGTAGATGTAGAAAACAAAAAGATGATTACAAAAATCAAGTGATTAAATTATGTGTTAGAGCCTTTTCCCTGCTCTATTTCCTCATCCATTCATGTTGAATGCACATTTGAAAGGGGAAAGGGTCCACATTTTGCCTTAAATGTAAATGGTTCATTCCAAACTTCAAATCTTTCCCAACAAAATATTGAGTGCTCAAGGCAGCTACAAAGGAATAGATATCCTTCCAAATTAAAGTTGTGAGAAGGCTTGGAAGCTCATGTGGGACTCGGAGTGGCACACAGAGTAGGTACTAGTTATGAAGAATTTAGGAGGATCAGGATGTAAAAAAACACTCTGAGGAATGTTTGCAGTTACTACCAGAATGAGAGAGCTCCCTTTTATTTTGTCTTCCCAAACCTATCATGCTTCGAAGGGAGCATTGAGACCAAACAATATTAGATATTTTCTTCAGCATTCATAATTCTGAGAGTTTGATATACTCACATCTAATGAAAGCATCAAGTTGTAATCTCTATATATAGTATTCATAATAGATTAGAAGTGGTCTTGATGCTTGACAAATTAGAACCATGAGAGTCAATTTGAGAGTTAAGACCAAATGGAGAGTATATTGATGTAGTGAAGTTTTCCAAGCTGGATTATGAATTGAGAAGATTGTAGGTGCTCTCCAACAAGTACTCAGCCTTCTATATGTGGGTAAATGTCCCTCCATTTGCATTTTCCTACCTCAGCTAATCAATGGATTTGAATCATTTGATTTGCCTCTTAGCGTGCACTAGAAGGAGTCAACAATGGTCTTGAAATATAGAAAATTAAGTGCACAGGCCGGAAGCTATGGTAGTGGAAGAAAAAATCTACACCCATTTTTAAAATTGAACAAGGTTTCTGGAGGAGTTACAGTTAAATTGTATGCCAAGTGGATCAGAGCTTCAGATTTGTAGGGGAAGTGTAAACCATAGACATGCAAAGGTATGATGCAAATAAATCGATGGAGGAGGGGTGTGTCAAGTGCTGTCAGTTTTGGTTTTGCAAAGGGGGGCATTTGGAATGTTTAGTCTCATATGCACAAGGTAGGGGAGCACTTATATCATTAAATATGTAAACACACAAATTGCTTAGTGTCTAAAAGACATGAGCTTTTTGAAAGTTGTTGCCTCATGTTGAGGACCCCACCCATACTTGAATTTCCAACTAGCATGAAGACCAAAGTTTTGACTGAAACCACAAGTAGAGTAAAGATAGTGATGATATCATCTAGAAAATAGATGACCAAAAATCATGATGTCATTGTGGAAACTGTGTAATCAGAATGAAACCACATAACAGTACAATTAAGGTGGGGACGCATTCGTGGTGGTTAGAGTGCAGTTTGGAGATAATGAGACAATAATGCGAAATGGTTAAGATAGTCGAATTGCAACTTTGCCAGCATTAAATGTTAAAATGAAAAAGTGATGTGATGGTGCAAAAATGCTTATTTTGCAACCTCGCAATTGTTAACCATGGTTAGTTCGGATAGATTCTAAAGTTATAAATTCATGTTGATCTCTAGTTCACAAGGGTTAAGGTCAAGTTGAAGTTAAGAGGTACAATGGTGCAAAATCATGACATGTGGCAGGACGCTCTAGGGCAGTGATGAAGTGGTGATGATTGTGCAGAAGGTCTGACCAATGAGGAGCTAAACATGGTGATCAACCAAGAGGGTTGACTTGGATTCAAAAAAGAGGGCTAAAATATGAAACTGAGAAAAATGGTTTATTATTATTTTTTCTATCAAATTTTCACGTGCAAACCTTTAGACTAAAAAATTTAAATGATTTATAATTATTCTATAGTTTTTACTATATGAAATTTTCAATTTTTCATTTTAATGTTCTAAGATGAAGTAGGACCTAAAACTTCCAACTCATGCCAGAGGGGCATTTTTTATTAGAAATATGCAGTGCAACATGTTGTCAGAACCAAGAGAAGATGAGCTTTTTGATTATGGAATTAGAAAATGCATAGGTGTTCACCAGTGTAGGTTATAAGCAGTTTTGTGGTTTCCAAGGCATTGTCAATAGAATGGGAAAAATTCATGATTGAGCATCATTTTCAATTAGAGATCAGTCACTGAAGTTTGTTGTCACCAAATTCATAGGAAAATGATTCTGAATGTTTTTTTTTTACCTCTAGAAATCATTTAATAGGTGTTTTTGCCCTTGTTGTAAAATCAGATCTGGCATCTTAATCAATTACATCTTCTCAATAATTCTGAAGATATTTTCATGCATTCTTTAATATCAAGGAAAAGGATTTGATTTTTAGTTACAAAAAGAAGGTAGAGAGAGGTTTTTCATTTGCAAGTGGAGGAGTTTCAAGTGGACAAATGACAGCATCTAATCTAATCTAGGAACTCTCCTATCATTATATTCTCTTCTCTTCTCTTTATTTAGGGTTGGTTCTCAATTTCTTTGAGTAGGATCAACAAGGTTTCCACCATTTTGTCAGTAGCTCTCTCATGTAATGAACAAGAAGTAGTGAGAATATGGATATTTCTAATCTATTTAGCAGTTTTATGATTCATTTTCATGCACCTTATTGTATTTGTTTCAAGGAAATGAATAAATGCAACAGCAAGTTAATCTTCAGTCTAAATCTTGTCTCATGTTCATGTTATTTGTGATCTTCTACGATATATTTACAAGATGCATATTTTCCAATTGCAATATATTTTAGATCATATGTGTTGATATGCTTTGCTTTTGATTCAAGGAGTCATGTAAATGCTTGGTTTGTCATCATAGGATTGCAGCTTTCATGAAAGCATAGGTTTATTATGAGATGCACAATTGATGTAGATGTCTTATTCACAAGATGAATTTATAGATTAGGAAGTCTAGATACATTAAGTGTCTCAATAATTTCCAAGGATGTATGTCAGCGATTTCTAGGATTGGCATTGATTAGCTAGAGGATCAAAGTGTTATGTTGTTTATGTTAAGGTTATGTTGAAATCAATATTATAGTCAAATCATTTTCCCTTTTTGTTTAAGAGCTAAAAAGTGTTGCCCTCACTTAACTTGTTAGATTCATATGTCATAATTTTAGCTATTTCATGTCTATGTTATTTGCATATGTGTTAGAAGATTAAGGGTATTATTTGCTTTGTTAGATTCAAGTGTATGCTTTAACACTAGTACCATATAAATGAATCTGAGGTATACTCACCTAGGTTTTGTAGAGCCTAAAGTAGAAGAAGGGTCTCGCCTTAAAGTTGGCCCTGGTGTTTGAATGGGTATGTTGTAGATGGGAAATAGCTGCCCCTAGATGTATTCTTTTCTCATCATTGGGTCTTCATTAAAATGATGTTTTGAAACACCAACAAACTACTCCCTCTACTTATATTGCATTCAACAGTACTACATCCTTCACTTCCACTTTATATGCATCTACTAGTGCTATAGTTTATCCCTCTCAGTAGCATAGCTAGTCAACATCTCATCATACCACAAGAATGCCATATTTATGGTCTAGCAATCCACTTTCATCCCACCCACTATAGATAGTAACTCATTTTCTACCATTCATAACACTACCACCTCGTTTCCATTAGGCCCTTGGAATTTCACACAATCACAAGGTCTAGCTACCAATCTTTTCACTAGTAACCCATTCATGTCTAATTTCCAATTGCTGCCACCATTTTCCATCACACCTACACCTACCATCACGAATTATTTTTCTATGCCACCTCTAGGAAGTAACCAAACCATACCACACTAGTCAGTACTAGTACTAGGTACACTTCCTTACACTAACTATTTGGCTCCATACAACTCCCTATTGCCACCTCAACCAAGCACTCAATCCTAAACTGCAGCACCACTCTATCCACCACCTCCACTCTTCCAAAAAATTCCACTACAATCATTGCATGTTCAAACTTCCATACAACATCCTCTAGCTGGGCAATAATCCCATGCCTATCCTTTGCTACAACAACTGCTCTATCAAAGCTACATCCAACAAACACCACAGTATGTCCAACCACCATTCCAACAACCCATCACTCTCATCCCAGTAGTAGTGCAATCCATATTTAATTTACCACAATATATGAACCAAAGACACCTACCTTCACCTACACAATTAGATATGTACCCTCTACCGGGGGCACTTGTCATAACTCCTATCAACCTTGAATTAGAAGAGATGAAGAGTGCATTAAAAGAAATCAAGGATGGAATAGAGTCCAAGACCTTCAAATTTGAAGATGATTATTTGTACCCATTTGACAAGACTATAACAATGATGTCTTTTCCAAAAAACTTTGAAATCCCAAAATTTGATAAATTTAGGGGGAAAGGCAATATGGTCACCCATGTCAAAGAGTTTTATATGTATTTCCAATAGGTGGCTTACAATGACATCTTCCTCATGCATATTTTCCCAAAAAGTCTAGGAGGCCCCGCTCTTGAATGATTTTGTCACATACCCCAAGGTACAATTAACACCTTTTTTGATATGTTGGAAGCCTTTGTGGCCCAATATGCTCATTTATTCAAGATCGAGTTATATGTAGTGAATCAAGTTCATACCAAAAAAAGGAGGGGAAAGCCTCAGATTACTTACAACAATGGAAAACTCTCATAACTTGGATATCATGCACCATATCTAAACATCATCTTCTCAAGATGTTCATTAACAACTCAAATCCTAGTCTTGCACACCACATGGTTATGAACTGCTTGTAAACATACAAAGACATCAAAGAAAAGGGAATGGGTCTAGAGTAAGGTCTCATTAAGGATGATTTCATCAAAATTTATGAAGAAAACACCTAAGACTGAGGGTAATACAATGACAAACCATGATATTGGAACAAAAATAAAAACATGGTCACCGATGGTACCACCGATACTCAAAAAGTTCATATTGTAGGGGCAACACCTAGTGCATCTAATCCCCCTTATCTATAATTTCCACCAACAATAACCCACTTATCAATAGAGTACATACCAACAAACATATCAATAGCCCCCATCACAACACAATCCACAAGAACAAAGTCTCCTAAATCAGATGAATTTCATTACTATCACGGCTAGCTCTAGGCCTTGCATATAGAGGAAACTGAGAGTATACACCCCTTTGGGGAAACCACTTGATGCCATCTTTGAAAATTTGGCTAAAAATAATCTCATTCGACACCCACAGACTCAACCATTAGAAAACAATTAGTCAAGGGCATCTTGGTATAAGGAAAATGAGTTTTGCAAACTCCATCACGTTAAGGGGCATCCCACCCTCAAATTCATGCAACTCAAAGATTACGTGCAATATGTCATTGATCAAAAGGAAATCATAGTGGGGGCACAAACTTCCCCAAATGCAAGATTATTGATATATCAAAATGTATTTCCTCTACATAACAAAAACACAAGCAAAGCTCATGTGAATGATACTACCACTAACAACACCAACAAATCAAATGATGATCAAACCAAACAAGGTGATAATCACAACAAATCACAGAACTATACCTCAACCAACTTGGACTATAAAAATTTGATCAGTTGCATATCTTAGATAGAGCCTTCTATAAATGTTATTAATATCAAAGGCCCTAATAATCAATGTGCAATTACCACAAGAAGAACTTGGATCAACATAGTTGAACCATCTGTACCTACCCCATCAAGACCACCTCCATCAAGACCATCCCCATCAGGATCACATTATAACATCTTGGAACACCTTGGAAATGTGCCTACTCAAATCTCTATTTTAGATTTCTTGTGCAAAAGCCCACTTTATCATGATATCCTTGATAGTACTCTTCATGAGTCACATGTCCCTATTGATATCAATACCATAGAATTTTGTAACCTAGTAGGCCATCTATCCACATCATGTACATTGTCCTTTAAAACTTTAGACATTCCAACTGTTGAGCCGAATCCTATCCTTCCACTTCACATAGTCGTCATGGTTTCTGACTTTGTAGTCAAATGGGTCATGATACATAATGGATTGACCTTGAATCTATGTACTTTAAAGTTTAGTAAATAGGCAAGAAATATTGAGGTAGACATTCTAAATGAAGTTGTCACTATTATGGCATATGACAATCCAGAGTAGACCACTAAAGGAACTATCCTATTGCCTATCAAAGTTGTCCCTATCACTCAAGAAACAATCTTTCATGTGGTTAATCTTAACCTACCATATAACATCCTCCTTAGTCAACCATGGATTCATGACATGAAGGTTGTTCCCTCTGCATATCATCAGTGTGTTAAACTTTTGAATAATGGTACTAAGATAACCATCCATACTAATCTTGAACCCTTTGCTTATTACAATGTGGTAGACACCTCATATAATAACCATTGCCCCAGAATTGAGATTTGAAACACCATGGCTAGCTCCTCTGGCATTTTCCATGATCTAGATACCATTCTAGCCTTAACTCTTTCCACAGTTAAGATCAACTACCAAGGTTGTAGAGAATATAGTCTTTCATATGCCTTTGTTGTTGGTGCTCTACCACTTGATCCACATACTCGGGCACACCTAACCTATCAAGGGCCAAAGCTAGACACGACTCCTTATCCCAAATAGCTCAGACCTACCACTTTTTTTGTAAATGGGATCCTAAATGGAGATGAAATCAGCCCTAATATCAGTACATGGCTATACAAAGAACCACCTCCCAAAGGTAAAGAGTTCCTTGACTACTTCAGACAAAAATACCCACACTCACATCACCTTACTATTGAATAGTAGGACTATCAAGGAGGTAGCCTAGGTCATGAAGTGTTAGGAATTAGACATCATATAGAGGCATGCAAGAAAGAGAAAAAGAAAGGTCTTGGCTATGGACTCCCTGCAACTGGAGGAACCACAAAAGATGGTCATGCCTTTTCAAACATTTAGAATAATCTCAAGGACATCAATAAGGAAGTAAAAAAGAAAGACTACAATGATATTTTCCTTGAAAAACTTATCTTAAGATCCTCTATGCTCTGTGAACTTTTCATTAACCTCATAGAATTACTACTCACTCATCCCAAACTCATTGATTGGGACCAACCAAATGTTATTTGTGTTGACAAGTTCTCCACGAAGAATGCGCTCCTAAGATTCATGGGAGTTGAAATAGCACACAAGAAACAACCTCCATAATCATCTTATGTCTACAAGTTGGATCCAAAAGGTTACTTCAGGGAGGAGGAGATATCTAGTAACAAAAATTATCAAAAGAAAGACAACAAAAGAAAAAAAGTAAAGCAAAAGTATCCCCTCGTGAAAACTCTTCTGGAGCATCCAACAATGAAAACCTTTTTGAGGCACTTGAGGATGGAGATTTCATCCTTCCCCCACAAGATCATAGGCCTGTAGTGTCATCAATCCTAACAGAGGAAACCAAACTCATCAATATTAGTCTAATAGAGACACCAAAATCACATACATTGCAGTGTCTCTACCACTAGAATAAGTGGACATTCTCGTTGAGGTGCTTTGAGAAAATATTGGTCCCTTAACATGGTCCTATCAAGATATGCCAGGGTTGGACCCTACATTAGTGGTACACCACTTGGTCATAGATCCAAAGGCTAAACTAGTCAAGCAAAAACTCCATAAAATGCATCCCAAAGTTGCCCTACTATTCAAAGTAGAGTTAGAAAAACTACTGGATGTGAAGATCATTCACCCAATTGACTACTCAGATTTGATATCTAACATGGTACCTATCACAAAGCCTTCTAGTGATATCAAGATTTGTACAGACTTCAGAGACCTCAATAAGGCTCGTCCAAAGAATAATTTTCCATTGCCAAACATAGACATGATTATTGATCTCACATTAGGCCATGAGCTCTTATCACTCATGGATAGTTTCTCAAGATACAATTAGATTCAAATAATAAAAGTAGATTAGCATAAGATAGCATTTACTACTCCTTGGGGAACATTTTGTTATAACAGGATGCTAATTGGGTTGAAAAACGTTGGGGCAACCTATCAACAAGCCATGATGGTCATCTTCCATGACCTCATCCACAAAACTCTTAAGGATTATGTGGATGATATTTTAGTCAAATCTCTTAATGCCCTTGATCACTTATCTCACCTTGAGGAAGTGTTCGATTGGCTAGCTAAGTTCAATATGTCTTCAATGTCACATCTAGAAAACTCCTAGGGTTCATTGTATCAAGGTATGGTATAGAGATCAACCCTAAAAAGGTCAAGGCCATCAGGGATATGTCTCCTTCCAAGACACTCAGACAACTTCACTCTCTCCAAGGGAAGTTGCAATTAGTTAGAAGATTCATCTCACAGCTTGCAGACAAGTGTCAACCATTTCCACACTTGCTCAAAGAGGATCATAATTTTAGATGGGATCCTATTTGCCAACACAAATTTGAACTAATCAAGCAATACCTAGCTAATCCACTTATCCTAGTTCTACTAGTTGTTGGATGACCATTGATATTGTACATCACAGTTACCCCAATAGCATTAAGCACACTCCTAGCACAGCTTGATGACAATGGAAAATAGAGGACTATTTACTACATCAACCACACTCTAGTTGGGTATGAGCTTAACTATATACCCATGGAAATAGCTTGCCTAGTTGTGGTTTTCACCACTCAGAAGCTCCATCACTACATGTTGAGTCACACTATGCAACTAATATCCAAGATTGTTCCTCTAAAATATATGGTATCATGCACAATACTCATGGGCCACCTAGCCAAATATGTTATTCTTCTCAAAGAATTTGACATCCAATATGTGGACAAAAAGCCATTAAAGGTCAAGCTATAGTAGTCACTTGGTCAATGTGCCCTTGGTTGTTGATTAACCCCTTATGATGGAGTACTCAAATGAACATCTATGTCTGATATAAGAATAACCCTCTTGGAAACTATACTTTAAAAGATCTTACACATCCCGTGGTTTTGGAGCTGGCATACTGTTGGTCACTCCTTAAGGGGGCTACATTCCTAAGTCTTCCAAACCCTAGTTCTAGTGCACCAACAACATCTTAGAGTATGAAGCTCTTATTACAGGGCTCAAAATGGCAATTGAGTGGAATATCATAGAGCTACAAATCTTCAGAGAATTAAGGCTGATTATCAAGCAATTCCTTAGTGAGTATCAAACCAAGAATGATAAACTTCAGTCTTACAAGGAATTGATAGATAAGTTGAAACAACACTTTACTTAGATCAAATTCACACAAGTGACTAGATTGAAAAACAAGGTTGTAGATGTCATGGCTACTATTGGTTCACTCTTGGAGATCCATCGGGAAGATACACAATATGAATTCTTAGTCGAGCAGCTACATGAGCCCACTTACGAGAATTATGAATCAACATGGGTATGTGTCTTGGTTGGTCCCCAATCTCCATGGTACCATGAAATTCATGCTTACCTACTAAATGACATCATATCTCTCCATCTTACAAGAACCCAATGCTAGAACCTTATTCATAGAGTATCCCACTACACTATCATAGTTAACACCCTATATCATCATGGTTATCATGAAACTCTCTCTCAGTGTTTAGACCAAAACTGATGAGGGCATAATCCAAGACCAAAATGAACAAAATAAGAAAAGGGGAATATTATTATCAAAATTTATATGCTATTAAATTCAGTATAATGAAAACAAACCTGATAACGAGCCCTAGGGGCTCACTATGTTGTTTGATTCTAGAGAAAAACCCTCCTCTAGTACCTTCTCCCAAACTCCACCTAAAACTGCATTTACAATGCCAGAAATGTCCTTAAGTAACCCAAATTAGGTTTAGGATTATGAATACATTTTAGAATTGGCCATTTGGCATCCACTGCCAAAATAGAAGGTTCTAGAAAACTCATTAGAAGTCGGTGTAAAATTAGAAGAATCGACAACTGGGAGGCATAACTTTTGATCTAGGACTCTGATTGACAAACTATTTACATTTATGGAAAGCTCTCCAAGTGCTCTATAGCCCTACAAATAAGATTTTCTTACCCACCATTTTTCAAACCCATAAAAGGCTATTTAGTGCCTCAAATCTAACTTTGAAGTTCTCTTAGGGGGTCCCCAAGCAACTTAAAACTGTAATAACTTTCAAACCGTAAAGCCTTTTGACCTGATTCTTTTTTTGGAGTACTTTAAATTGTAAGTATAATCATACCTCCAACTTAAACCCTCTAAATCATCATAATTATGACTCAATTACAAAATAATCTATTTTCTACATTGGCACATATCCCAAGGTGATCAAAAACTCTAACCCAAAAAGCCAATAGTGGAACTATGAGAGTTGAAATCTCCATTTGACCCAAATGGGTATCCAAAAATGAAAACACATTAAACAAAAGTTAACACTAAGCATATTTTTGGGTAATACAAGATTACCCTTACACCACTAGATGCTCCTGCATCAAACATCGAGGGTAGATTGAAAAGTGACCTTATCACTTTATAGTTGGTAGAGGAAAACACAAATGGAAAACCTCTACTGCAGATATCCAAGTTGAATCTTCTATTGGTCGTCCTTTTCATTTTACTAGGTATTCTTCATACTACCTATTTCTGGTACTCCGGCCCACATGACTTTCTAGAGTTTCTTCAATCTCTTCCTTTTCAAAAGTAGGAATTGGACATGGCTCTAGCATCAACTCCTCATCTGTACCATTATCATGATATTATGTTAAGTCTACAATATTTAAAATAGGAGATATGTGAATCCCATCTCCCAACTCTACCTCATATGCATTTCGTAAGTCATGTTTCTTCAAAATTTTGCAAGGGCCAAATTTCTTCATCTCCAGCTTGTTGTAGATACCCACTGGAAATTGTTCCTTCCTCAAGTATACCATAACCTAATCCCCAACTTGGAACTCCTTATGCCTCCTCTTTTCATCTGCTCTAGCCTTATACTATAGGTTCATCTTGTTAATATGAACATGTACCTCCTCATGTAGGTTCTTGGCATGTTCAACAAACTCTTCTATCTTAGCACTTGTCCTCCCCTTGCTCCATCTTCCTCAGCTTTGGTCCAATCCTTGGATTACTCCCATACACAATTTTGAATGGTGATATACCCGTACTCCTATTCACGGAATTGTTATAAGAAAATTCTACTTGTGGTAGAATCAAATCCCATCCCTTAGGCTTATCTCCTACTAAACACCTTAGGAAATTGCCCAAACTTCTATTTACTACTTCTATTGTCCATCAGTCTATGGATGATGTATAGAATTAAATTCAATTCTATCTTCAACTTCTTCAACAAAGTCCTTCAGAAATACCCAACAAATTTTGTATCTCTATTAGAAATAATAGTTTTTGGGAGACCATCTAGCCTCACCACCTCTTTGAAATACAAATCTACAATATGCACTACATCATGAGTCTTATGGCATGGAATGAAATGCGCCATCTTGGAGAACCTATCAACCAGCACAAATACTAAGTCATTACCCCTTTGTGTCCTTGGCAATTAAAGAACAAAATCCATACTTATGTCCTCCCAAGGCTTCGATGGAATAGGCAATGGCTGATAGAGCCCAATATTCTAACTAAATCCTTTGGCTATTTGATATACTTGATAACTTTGCACAAAATTCTTCACTTCCTGTGACAATTGAGGCCAAAAATAATGTTTTCTAATAATGACAATGGTCTTATTTGGACTAGAGTGTCCTACCATCCCTCCACTGTGCTTCTCCTTGATCAAGTTCTCCCTCATGGAACTCCTTGGAATACACAATCGACTTCCCTTGAACAACATACCATCCTAAATCATTTAATCTATCCACCTAGTCCTGTTTAGAGTAATAGGTTCTTTATAAGCCTTCTAAGCTTTTGCAAAGTCAAGATCCTTACGGTACAGATTCTTGAGTTCATCAAACCCAACCACTTCAACCTACATTACTGTCAGCAACAACTGTCTCCTACTTAATGCATTTGCAACCCTATTAGATATTTTTCTTCTATGTTTCAATACAAATGTATAGCTTTGCATGAACTCTACCCATTTCAAATGTCTTTGATTCAATTTACCTTGGCTATTTAGGTATTGCAATGCCTGGTGATTAGTATACAAAAATTCTTTTGGAAACAAATAATACCTCCATTTCTTTAAGGCCTAGACTATTGCATAGAACTCCTGATCATAAACATAATATTTCTTCTTTGCATCATTCATTTTTTTCACTAAAATAGGCAATGGGCCTACCTTCTTGGCTCAATATAGCCCCAATAGTACTGCAACTAGCATCGTAATCCACTTGGAACACTTTTTTAAAATCTAGAAGTGCCAACACAAGTTGCTCTATTACCTTTTTCTTCAGCAATTCAAAACTCCTTGCAGCTCTTGTAGTCCACTTGAACTCTTTTCTATCCCCTCCCCCCCACATTGTTTTAGTTAGGGGTGCATATATACTACAAAAATTCCTAATGAATTTCCTATAAAAATTACCCAAACCATGGAATGACCTCACGTCAGTGGTAGACCTTGGAGTAGGCCATTCTAAGATGACTTTCACCTTCTCTACATTAATTTTGAGACCCTTAGCTGATACAACAAACCCCAAATAAACTAACTCCCTTTTGACAAAGCTACACTTCTTCAAATTAATCAACAATGTCTCTTCCCTCAACCTTTCAAGGACACTACGAATGTGAAATAAATGTTCATCCAAAAACTTACTGAAAATAAAAGCATCTAGATAAACAATAACAAATTTTCTCATAAATTTCTTTAGTACCTGATTCATAAGTCGTGTGAAGGTGCTTGACGCATTGGTCAATCCAAAGGGCACGACTAACCACTCATATAGACCCTCCTTGGTCTTGAATGTAGTCTTCCACTCATCTCCCTCTTGCATCTGTATCTGGTAATAGCCACTCTTGATATCTATCTTTGTGAAGTATTGAGCCCCACTCAAGCAGTCCATAATATCATCCATCCTTAGCAAAGGAAATTGATACTTGATGGTTATTTTATTTATAGCCTAAGAGTCTGTACACATTCTTCACTCTCCATCCTTCTTTAGTGCCAGCACTGCAGGTACTGCACATGGACTCAAGCTCTCTTGAATTAAACCTTTCCTCAACAGCTCTTGAACTTGTCTATTTAGCTCCTTAGTCTTAGTAGGAGTCATCTTGTGAGCAACCTTGTTAGGCAAGCTAGCTCTAGGGACTAAATCTATTTGATGACTAATTTTCCTTATTGGTAGTAACCCTTTTGGCACATTATCACAGATGATATCTCCATACTCACTTAATAGACATGAATCTTCAAGTAGAACTTCACTACTAGCTTCCTTATCCTTTCTAGGAATTAAAGCATAACACATATGTTGATGCTTCATGCCATCCAAAAATTTTATTCCATCAACAAGACATACTCTAGCACTATTGCATACCTTTCACCCTCCTTTATCAAGTGCTTCAATTTGTGTTGAACTCTATCCTTTGTTAGAGAGTATGTATTTGCATGACCATCATGTATAACATGCCTATCAAATTTTCATAGCCTTCCCAACAATAAATGGCAGACATCTATTGGGATGATGTTACAGATAGCCTCATCATGGTAACTCCCAATCTTGAACTTTACCAAACATTACTCACTAACCAGGACCTTATGATCATCTGCACCTAAGCAATCTGATAAGATTGGGGGTGTTTCTCCCTCTTGAGCTTTAACTTTGAGACCATCTCTTCTGACACCAAGTTTTTAGTGCTTCCACCATCAACAATCACATCATAACATTTACCCTTGCACTTGCACCTGGTATGAAACAAATTCCTCCTTTGTCTAAATTTAGTCTCACCACTCAATAAGACTCTTTCATTAACTATAACCTCTCCTCTTTCTACATCCTCTAAATGTGATGACTGTGCATCATCATCCACATGAGCAACCCTTGCTTGACCATCAAATCTCCTACATGTCCTTCTTTGGCATTGAAGGCATTCATAGGCAGGATGACCTTCTTCATTATAATGAAAACATGTACCACAAAAGCCTCCTCTTCCTATACCTTGTCCGCATCCTCTACCTCTTCCTCTCTGATCTCCAAAGTTTTGATCGCAGGAGTGGTTGAAATGCTTGTACCTCTGGTTTTAGCTCGTACCCACATCTTCATTTTTCTTTTGGTTCTCATTTCGGCCTCCAAATGACCTACCACCACCCCTTCCTCCCTGGTTGTACCCTCTTTGCCTTCCATCAAACTTTTTTTTACCTTCTCCTCAACTCGTAAGGTAAATTGGTATGCCTCTTCAATGCTAGTCATTCTAACCAGACTTAACTCCTCCTGAATGCTAGGTCTTAACCCATTAAGGTAACATGGAACCTTTTCCTTGTTTGCTTCCACATGCTCCACTGTAATAAGGACTTGGTAAAATTCCTCTATGTATTCCTAGATAGATTTTCCCCCCTGCTTTAACCCTTGCATCTTCTTGAACAAATCAAGCTCGTAATCATTAGGAATGAACTACTTCTTTAGTTTATCCACCGTACGGTCCCATCTTGTGATTTTCTCCTTTCCTCTTCTATCTCTTTCCAACTAAACCTCTTGCCACCAAATGTTTGCATGGCCTTTCATTTTGGCCTTCGCAAACTTAACCCTATCAGGGTCCCTAATATCCTTATACTCAAAATATTCCTCTAGCTCATTGATCCAATCAATCAATTCACCTAGGTTTAGATTTCTTAAAAACATGTCGACATCAATTTTAGGTCTTTTTCCCAGCTTGGAAATGGCCCTAAAAAGCTTCTTCTCTATCTGGTTTAGGACTTCTCCATCTTCTTCCCCTTCCTATGTAATATTTTCTTCTTCTTCATTTTCCTCCTCACTTTTGTCACCTACAACAATATTCATCCCTCTATAGATCTCCTCTTGCAATGCCTGAACTTGTCTTTGGAGGGCTCTAACCTCAAGAGAAAAAACTCTGGCCCTTCCACCATGCTCTCTTCATTGAGGCGTCTTCTTACTATATCAAATCCCACAACCACAAAGGTGTAGTGCAAACTGCCTCATAGTCGGCACTCTGTCTACACACTTAGAAAAATCTGCTCTGATACCACTTGATTAGGGCACAATCCAAGACCAAAATGAACACAAAAGGAAAAGGGGAATATTATTATCAAAACTTATATGCTATTACATTTACTACAATGAAAAAAAACCCAATAATGAGCCCTAGGGCTTACTATTTTGTTTGAGTCTGGAGAAAAACCCTCCTCCAGTACCTTCTCCCAAACTCCACCAAAAATTGCATTGCAATGCCAAAAATGTCCTTAAGTAACTTGAATTAGGTTTAGGGTTAGGAATACATTTTAGAATATGCCATTTGGCATCCATCACCAAAATAGAAGGTTCCAAAAAACTCATTAGAAGTCAATGTAAAATTAGAAGAATCCAAAAATTAAAACACATTAAATAGATTTTTGGATGATATAGGATTGCCCTTACACCACTGGATGCTCTTGCATCACATACACACATACATACATACATCTACATATGTAATTTAATCATCTTGGAAAATTGTACATGATCTTTACTCAATCACTTAGAGATAGTATAATCTATAAGTACATATTTCTACTTACTTATATTGGTATGAATAGTTTTGATTGAATTTGTCTAAGGAGAATGAGTCTACTCATGATGACAATGGCTCTATGTATTGGGTCTTTAAAGCAGAGAGACTTACAGAAGATTAGATGTTGTTTCTAGCTCAAATTTTCCAATTTTATGTTCACAACTCAAATGGTCTCCCATGGCCTGAGCTAAAACCCTCATTTCTGCATCTAAAATTAAGGAATAAAATACAATTATGTCCCCAATAAAGAATTGAAATGCAATTTTTTTTGGATTCCATTTAGCACTATGTTGATAAATTCAAGAAATTCTACTACCATGCAAATTAATTTACACTGATTCCAAGGCTTGGGCCCTAACAATAGTCGAAAGGTAAATTGTTGTCAAAGAATGTGTTAAAAACAAACAAGAATACATATTTAGAATGACCATAGATATTGGCAACAATGAAGAAACATATAATCCTCTTATACATAATCAAAATTATGTCAGAGATGAACTGAAGAAATTGAGAAAGTGAGTAATCGAAATCTGACCTTTCAATTACCACACTCTATCCATCATTATAATTTTATCAAACTGTATAGTAGTTCCAAAGATTTATCCAAATAATAAATTATACTCATACTGTGAGAGATAGTCAAACTTATGGACTATTTGGAATTAATACTACTTTACCAGTAAGATGATACTATAATGGAGCCATAGAGGTGTACTTCTGGCTTGTGTATCATTCTTGAAGACCAACTAATATCTCCACTATCAAAATTATAATATCTCTACTCACTCAGAATCCCTACTCACTTAGAAGATAAAAGCCTGAGATGAGATTTGAATAAAATTATTGTGATGTTGTTTTGCAGATAAATTATATGGATTCATATTTAATGATCATAGGCCAAATGTATTCATGTGTATCAAACACTTTTTCATGAAAAAAACCCTAGTTACAAAAGTTACTTCTGCCACTGGAGCAAGTATTCACCCTTGATTGAGAAACTATATGCCACCTGTAAAATCCCTTCACTTATTTGGGACATAGAGCACATTCTATGTTAGTAAAATTTAGGTCTGCAGTTATTTGCATTTTTTTCAAACATATGAACAATGATTGATTAGAATTTCCTAGATTTGTTTCTAGATATTATCCTCTATCATTTCCTTCCTCTGGACATTATTGTCATCTTTAATTTCTCAAATCTATCCATACACACCTTCTTTCTGCCCCACCATAGGCAGGGATTAGAGCTACATGCAACCCTTGTTCTCTAACATGCATATGGTCAAATATAGACATGAATTACACTGGCATTATTTGTTGACCTACATACAATTTTTTATTTTATACAATCCTCCATAGGGCCTATTACAAATATACAGTCTAATTTTAAGAAAAATAATAGTCTTAAATGTATATGATTAAATAAAATAAACAAGAATACTAGTTGTAGCTGTATAATTCTAGTATTATTGATTATTTAAAACAAAATGTTCAATAAAACAAGTATGAAGTAACATAAATGGATCATCTGCTTGATCCTATTATGACTTAATGTGAATGCATATGATCATTACCTAGATGATATTATGCATGATATATTTACTCAATCACCAAGAGATAATATAATCTATAAGTACATATTTATGCATACTTAGTTTGGTATGAATAGTTTCAATTGAATGCAAGGATAATTGCTTGTGTGAATTCAAGACATGAATGATTAATTTAATTTAGCACAAGTACCATGCAAGTGTGTATGTATGCATTAAAGGCAGTTAACATAGTGAACTGATTTAAATACATATATGCACATATGCTTACAATCATCATAATCAGTTATCCTTGAATCTAACCAAAGCTATTATATATGAACAAGAGATACATGTTTAGAAGGAAAAAAGGGAACATTTACATAGGTACCTCTTCTCCCCTTGATGAAATTGCAAAGCAAGGGCACGAAGATCACAAGGGCACGACACAACAATGAAATGCAGCGATCATAAAGCAACAACAAAAAAATCCTAGATCTCCACTGATCTCCACCAACATTCAGAGCTCTCCACCCTCTTTCATGTGCAACTCTTCGCAATCAATCATAACAAAAGGTGAATGCTTAATGTCATGTTTTCTTTTCTTTCTTTTTTATAGTCCATAATCCACAATCCATAAAATCTCTCTATATATGTGTATATATACATACAAACACATACATACATATATACTTATATACATACATACATATACATACATACATACATACATACATATACATACATACATATATACATACATACATGAAAAAAACAATGCACTTTCCAAGAGTTTACAATTGTTAATGAAATTAATATTTTACAACAAAATGCACCTAAAGAACTGTTAGCTTAGAAGCAAGAACATGGTGTTGAAATAGTACAAAAACTGCTTGACATGAGAGGTCTACAAGTGAGGGTGTTGACCAATCTTGAAAACTTGAATGTTGAAATGAAAGCTATCGATAATCAAACACCTATGCTAGAGTTACAACACAATGTGAAGTTGATTTTAGATCTAGTAAAGGCAGATATTCATAAGTTTGGTTATAAAGATTTAAGGCACAAGAGCGAAGGAGAAGGAGCAGCTTTAGAGAGAGAAGGAGAAAGAGTGGCTTTAGAAAAGACTGCACAATAGAAATAACAACTAAACAACATAGAGAATATCATGGGAGCTATTAGATAGAATCCAGGAAAGTGTTGTTGTAGGTACTATGACATTGAAATCACTTGCAAGTGCCTTTGATAATTTACAATCCAAATATCTGGAGGACTAAAAATTGTGCAATTTTTCATGTATTGCATCTGCATTTTCTTATAAGAGTGTTTCAAGTATTGGTATAGTCTCCCTATGATGATCCCAAGTATCAAATAATTATAAAAGTGTTTCAAGGTTGGGAACCACTTCAACATCCTTTGCACGGTTTAGAGGTAATTTCATTGTGATAGAGGCTTCTACAAGGGAATGAGCCTCATGATTATGGCATTTATATAGAAGCAGAACTTGCTTCTTCAACTCCTTACACTCAACTCTTCATTCAATTTATTCTTCTAGCAGCAAGAATAGCTGCTAAAAATTCTTAGGAGCCAAGGAACCCTTAACCTATGCTACATTTTTTGGAGACATGGGATAAGTTACAACTGGCTTCAATACTTCATAACATTCTAGATCATATAGTGATGCCCAAATTAATAGCAGCAATAGATACTTTGGATCCTTATAGGGAGAGTGTGCCAATACATGCATGGTTACATCTTTGGTTTCATTATTGGGCTAGCATATGGAGCCTTTATATCCAACCATTCATTATAAATTAGGGAATGTGCTTCATGCCTAGCATGCAAATGATGCATCTTCATATGCAATTTTATCACCTTGGAAAATTATATTTGATCCTACTAGCTGGGAACATCTTATTTTTCATTTTATTGTACCTAATTTGATGACAATTCTGCATGAATTTGTAATCAACCCAACTAATCAACAACTAGACCCATTTAACTGGGTTATGGCTAGTTTCTTTCTAAAAATATCTACTATGATATGTTTTTGTAAAATTTCTTGCAAACTCTGCCCATTTTTCTTGGTCAACATTATTTTTGTGTAGCATCTTGAGGTAAGTCACTTAGCATGGGTTGAGTTAGTTTTATTGTTTTATTATTTGCATTCAGGAACATGTATGTAGCTAGATCAATTTTTTTGTTGTGCTAAGATGTAATAAGTACCTTAAAAAAGATTTCTAAGATATACATGTTTAGAAGGAAATATAAAGACATACTTGTTTGGAAGGAAAAGAAATGAACATTTACATAGCCCTTGAAGAAAATTGTAGAGTAAGGGCATGACAATGAAATTGTCGAGCAAGGACATGACACGACATCAAAATTGCAAAGCAAGGGCATGAAGAACACAAGTGCACAACATGGCAACAAAATCCTAGAACAAGGGCACAACAAAATCACAGAGCAAGGGCACGACAATGAAATGCAGAAATCACAACAACAAAATCGTAGAGCAAGGGCATGACAATGAAATGTAGAGATCACGGTAACAAAATTTAGTGATCATAAGGGCATGACAACATTCAGAGCTTTCCATCCTCTTTCGCACATAGCTCTCCACAATCAAAACAAATAGGGAATGATTTATGTTGTGTTTTCTTTCTTTTTTTGTTTATAATCAGGTGAACATTGTAATTCCAATGCTAATGTCAGTATTGTGATGACATCAAGGACAATTGCAAAAAAAAAAAATGAAACTCACCATAAATTACACTATCGTAGCAAATTATCGTCTTAATTTAACCCCAAATGTTGTTGTGTCAATTGGCAAACATGAATTAACCATGGTGAGCTTAGAAGGTGATAAAAGATTTGTTTGAGTAAAGTGTTAATTTTATTTCATCTATTAAGCTACCTTTACTCCCTACTTAAGATTTCCCTAAATACACATGCATTGCCATTTAATAATTAAATATTAATTATTAAATGTCATTTACCTCTTAGGGTTTCCCTTTTAGGTTTTACAATCTTCTTCTATAATAATTGATTAATTGTATATTTCATTCATTCTTTTTGGCTGATAATATAGTCTTGCATATTTTCATAACCAAACCCTTGCCTTCTCTTGTCTTTGCTTCTTTGAGACAAGTTCTTACTTGTAGGTGTTCTATTGGATCTATGGATTTGTATTGCTCAAATCCTTCATCGTATAAAAGCAAGATTTGCTGCAACTTGTTTAGAATTTTTTGAAGCTATAAGAAGAATGAAGGTTTGAGTGAATCAAATCTGTGATTTTAAGGTTTTTTATTCAAATAGGGGGATCACTAATTTTTTGTGCACTTTGAGAAAAAAATAGACCTCACAGTTGAGCTCGCAGTGCCCCAAAAACCCTATTTTCATATGAGACACGCCCAATTTAGACACAATTAGAATGTATCGCAAAAAAAAAAGCTCCCAAATTGGGTACATTTCCTGAGGCAATGATTTTAAATTTTATTTAAAATAATAATAATTAGAAAGGATTTTTAAAAAATTGTGCTTCCTTTTTTTAATAAAGGCATTACCTTTTTTTAAAAGTCATGTAAAGGTATGCTAACATCAATAGAGATCTGACATCATCGATACAACAGACATAGTGCTGATATCATCAATTTTTGGGATAAAATTTGGCAGCCTTGAAACTATCATCAATTTAATTTGTTTTATTATAAAGAGTAGTCTACTATTTTTTTACAACATCTTGAGCATACTGTATCAAAATTGGGCAAACGAGGTACTGTCTAAATGCTGATTTCAAGCCTGTCATATCCATGGAGTTTATTATAGAAATTTTTTCCATTATGGTACCTATTTTTGCAGTCAAAGCTAGATGATTGTTCTTGCATTCAGGGGGCATAACTTGCTCAATTTTGCTCCATTGTTTGATTCGAAAGAAGCACCGTAAAGGTCTCTATGATCTCTTTCCAAATTCTTTATTATTTTCATCAAAAAATATTAAAGGTACACATGATTATCATTTTAAGCTTTTCTTCTCTTCTCATTGTATAAACTTTCCTTCTATCATCCAGAGTTCAGATTTTTGCATTGTGGGGGGGGTATTTTTTATTCTTGTTTATGTAATCTACATCAGTAAACTAGAATTATATCAAAACAAAACCCCTTCTAAAAATATGGTCAAGACCTCTTCTTGTCTAGAGCTTTTAACCCCTCATAATTATCACACATGAAAATCCTTGATGATATGACTTCTACAGTCAAAAGGGCTTTGGTCTTGTTTAGACATAGTGTAGTTAGCTTTATAGAGGCCTTTTGAGGTCACACAACATAGGAACAAGATGGATGAGGCAATGGAGTTGATTTCTTTACAAGTATTAAATAGTCTACAATTTCATCTTGATGGATGCAATACCCCTCTAGCTATGTGGACCAAGCTTAACGACTTGTTTGGTATAGTGAATAAGTTCATGGAACTCCAGATTGAGGCAAAGCTTACCTCTCTTGCACCTGATTCTTTTCCTCCCATTGAGGACTTCTTGATGAAGTTAAAACAACAAAGAGCTTTATTTTAGAGTTGTGGGAAGATCAAGACGGACACTGAGTGCATTTACTTGATTCTTTCTAAACTTCATGAGAACTTTCATATTTTTGCTTCTACCTTCCATTTCACCATGGATGCTTTGGGTACTAGATTTACCATGCCATCCTTTGAGGTTTTTTGTGATTGTTTGACTCAAGAGAAAGCTAATCTCTCTTAGTTGGATTCTCTCATAGGTTCACAAATTCATGCATTAGTAGCTTAGATATCCTTTGGAAAGAAGGAGAAAAAACATAAGTCACACTCTATAGAGTTTCAGATTGATTCTAGCCCTCACCTCTCATTAGGACCACCTCCTCATAAGGGAGATAAACCAAAGTTAGATAGACCAAAGTGTGCTTATTGTAATAAGCCTAATCATGATGAGTCACATTGCTATGAGAAGAAGTTAGATGGCTATGCCAAACAAGTTTTAGATTTGATAGCTCTCCTTTAGAAGAGCAACATTGATATTCCTTCTACTTCTCATAGATCTTCTTCATCATCATCATTTCAATCAGATGGTAGAGGAATAGGACAGGGTCATGCATTATGAGCAACTACTACTCCACATTCTTCTATATAGTTCTTGTATTTAGGTGCTTCACACCATATGTCATCTTCTCAAGATTTATTCTCTTCCTTTAAGGCTTATCCTACTCCACACATTTTGATGGGAAACAACAATGTTATGACTGTATGTGGGAAAGGTTCTATTTGCATTGATGATGGTACATTTCATGATGTACTATGTTCCATCTTTGTCCTCTAAACTTCTCTCTATTTATTAGATTACACATAATAAATAGGGAAGATATTTGAGTTTGCATGAGATTCAATGTACATCATGGATAGTGAGACATGCAAAATTGTTGCTATAGGGACTTCTGATCATTCTTCCCACTTATACTCTCTCTTATTTTAGCCCACCATCTCCACTATTGGAGACTCACTCTCCTTCTTCACAAGGGACTACTAAGGTGAAGTCAGGTCACTTGAACTTATGTGTTATTCCTGAGACTAGTGTTGTGACTTCTACACCTCCACCTCATTTTCAGATTCCATTTCTTGCACAAGATTATTCTTCAACATTGACAAACATTGCAGCTCTATTCATTGAGCCACCTAGTATAGTTATTGACGATATATTAGAGGACATCCATCTCCTCTCAGATGACAAATTCAACACACCTATTATCTCACATCCATTGGAGATTCTATTTCAAGATTCTTATGCATTCTCCTTTGAGCATCAGCCAAGACTTCCAACATCACCTTACATTCAAGGAATTCATCCTCCTTGTCCATGTCCATTATTTCTTCCAAATTAGAACCACATTGGTCTATTCATCAACAATACTTTTATCATTCTAGGGGGTTGTGGAGTCTCGAGCCTCTATCATCGGGGGTTTCATTGTACTTATGGTTTTGAGTCTCTTGAGACATATAATTTATACTTTCTTTTCATCACTTTTTGAAGTAGAGTTTTTCCCATGTGGTTTGCTCTATTTCTTCGCTTTATAGAGATTTCATTGTGATTGGGTGCCTCATCAGGCCATGTTATTAGGACCCAAGTTTGCATTCAACATTGTAGTTTCCTTTTCTTGCATTGTTTGTGGCTACATTGTTTCTCATCATAAGGAGGGGTGTTAGAGTAAAGGATTAATTTAATTTAATTTATTAAATTACCTTTACTCCCTACTTAAGGTTTCCCTTTATACACATGCATTCTCATTTAACAAATTAAATATTTAATATTAAATGTCATTTACTAATTAAATTTTAATTATTAAGTGTCATTTACCTCCCAGGGTTTCCCTTTTAGGTTTTATGATCTCATTCTATAAGGATTAATCAATTGTATATTTCATTCTTTCTTTTTGTTTGATAATATAATCTTGCATATTTTTAAAGTCAAACCCTTGCCTTCTCTTGTCTTTAATTCCCTGTGATAGGTTCTTGCTTGCAGGTGTTCTATTGGATCCGTGGATTTGTATTGCTCAAATCCTTAAAGACTTTTTCATGTGCATGTATTCATGATTAGAAAGCATTTGAATTATTCTAGAAATTTTGTGAGTGCAAAGCGTATGGTATATCTTACTGGCAACAAATTGTGTCGAACGAAATTATAATTAATTATTTGAAAATGTAATATATTTGTTATAATGTGTGGGAACCATAATGTAGTGATTGTAATAATGCTTATGAAGGTGTATATGCATTAGCATGGTTCTATGTATTTAATTATTCATTGGGGAAGCTTTAACATGATGACCTAATCAATTATTTGTAAGGGTATAACCGAAATGTTGTTTCCTTAGTTGGGTAATAGTTAGTATGTGAGAGTTTTATATCTTGATACATATGATATGATATTTCATTATAGCAGAGTAAAGTTGATGTTGGTTGATTGAAGTGGACTTCAAAGAAACTATTTTGGGAAGTAAGTTGGAAGTTAGTTAGTTCATGTAATTGGATATGTTGTCCTCAAATTTTTATCTTTCACACTCATTGGAGCTTTTAGGTAGTGTGTCAATTTGTCTTCTCTTAGCCTTTAACAAGGTCAGAACCTTCTAACAAGGGTTCAAGGTCTCCTAATAAGTACTTGTCCTCTAACAAGGACAAATGTAGTAAACGAGTTGTATTTAACTCCTCATAAGGTCACATCTTTTCACAAGGAATTTATATATTAGTACATTATCTTGTGAGTGTCATCCCCATCGAGGTTTTTCCTCTGATCAAGGGTTTCCCTACTTAACAAATCATTGTGTTATGGTGTATGGTTTCTTGTTGTTGTGCATCACTATTTTAATTATCAGAGATTAGATTTAATTATATTTGTTCACAAATTATTCACATTCCCCCCTCCTTTCTCAGTTGTGTGTAGACTTTACTTCCTAACAATCATATTAGAGCATTAGGTCCTTTTTGAGAAGGAAGAGTAATAACTTGAGGATATCTACTATGGCTTACAAGAAGGGGAGACCTAAATTTAATTGCAACAGAAGAAATTATCAACATCTTATTTGAATCAAAACTTATCGAGGTAAAGGAACTTGACCTTGCATGTGATATTTGGGCTAAATTAGACAATTTATGTGAAGGTTATGATTATACAAAGATAGAAAAGTTGTAGAATTGGAAAACTAAATTAGAGAATGCTAGAATGCATGAAAATGAGACTATTAGAGCATATGTATAGAGGATTACTGAAATTGTAATAGGGATAAAGAGGACACAAGGAACTATAATAGAAGATGGAGTTGTTCAGAATATTCTCATATCATATTTAGCATACTCATCTTTCCCTAGACTATTAAGAGATTCTATGTATTATGTCAATATCATTTATTCCATTTCCCCAAGATCTTAATGAATATCACAACATTTGCAATTAGAACCTCATATGTTCTTTTTCAACCATATTTTGAATGGTGATTTATATAAAATTAATTGTTCTTGCACAACATGCAACTTGAACATAACAAAACATGAATGCATTGCTAAAAAACTCAAAGTTATTCATATATATTAGTAACTTAATTTAGGAACAATCTTACTAAATTAAGCCTTCAATTATAAATATAAATATCGTTATCAATTAATTAATGGAGGTTTTTGTTTGGCCTTCACCCTTGAATTGTGAGGGATTGTTCAAAGGACTTACATGTCTTATATATAAAAAAACTTAATTGCCACACACCAATTTATCAAAGTCTCTACCACCATGGTATACAACTTTAATGTAATCTTCTACTCCTCAACAAAGACATCATTCTTTTTGAATACCTTCTTAGTCTTCTCATATCTCCTCTTATTGTGTATCTTACATATCACACAACTATCCTTCCATGTCACTTGTTGGCCTATAGTTGCATACTCTTAGTGTTATGCCTCGTATTTCCTCTTGTTGAGGATCCTTTTCCTTAGAGCTCCTTTATATTGCTCTCCAACGTTACATGTGAACCTATTTTATATACTATCAACTAAAGTAGGACTATCACATTTAACATGTCATTTTGCAAGCTATGATGTCCTTGAGGATATTTGAACTTAACATCCAAAACTTGAACCAAGTAGGGTTGTACTTTGACCACTTTATTCTTGGCAACATAAATAAAAGTTATTACTATTTACTTTTAAAATTTGAACTCCATTAAAAAGTACTATTTTAGAATTTAATCAAGGACCTCAAGGCATTAATCTGATGCTTGACTATACATCTAAATTGAATTTCTAAATGCTAGTTATCAGTTTAATTTTTCTTGATGAATATGAATATTAATCTTCCCCTATCTAAGTCCAATACTAGAGACTCAATTATAGAATTCTAGGAAAGCAAAATGAAGAAAACTAAAGTTCAAAAACATAAAGTAAAAGCTCAAGAGTTGCTAAATGATGGAACATAGTAGACCATAAAGCTTTGCTCACTAGAAGCAAGAGGAAGTTTCTAACAAAACATTCTTTAAGCTTTGAGAGTGGATATGATCATCAAGGGTTCATCTACCCTTGTTTGAGAGGTTATGTTTTTTTTTTCACTTCTATTTGACTTATCTAAGAGTCTCTTATTTCTTGGCTAGCTTACTTTTCTTTGCTTTATGTTATTTTTTAAAAAGATATTAACTAATTGACCTTATGGCGGAGAAACTTGTACTTTTCAAAGATAGGTGTCAAGGTCATATTCTATAGGGAATATGGTATGTACACCCCATTTGTAGCAATGTAAGGCACCACTTGCAAGGAGTATGTAATAATCCCATACATTATAAGCTATCTATAAAATAGATCACCTAAAATAATAGACTATAAAAAAATGTGAATCATTATTTCTTTTTCAACATGCTCTCTCTCTCTCTCTCACACACACACACACACACGCGCGCGCGCGCACACACACACACACACACACAATTCCACACATGAGAAGAGCACTAGGTACCACCATGTATGTTTCAATTGCCATTCATGCCTTTCTTTCTAGACCCCACAATTACTAACTCTAAAGAAACACAAAAATGGTATTTAAAGCCCATCAATAAATTTCACATGTACCAATAACCACTCATCTATACCTTAGTACTTAATGTTTTTGAATGTCAAAGGAGTTGTGCAACTTTATTGAAACCCATAATACATAATTTAAAATAAAAATAAAAATGGCGAAAGTGACATAGCCACATATATATTAAAATGATATCCCAGTTCAATGACTCATGAAGGGAAGAAACCAGTAAGAAAACCTTCAATCCTAGTCCAACTACAAATATACTATGAATTACAATAAAGTTCTAATAAAAATTCATAAAACATCCCACTAATCAAGTTTAACACCAAAATTAGACAAAGCATATAACCCATAACACAAAAAATACCCCCATAATTTATCAGTTTATTATTTACAGATTCATTACATTGCTGACTTTATATATACTTTATACATAAATCATATATCATTCAAACCGACTCCATTTCATACATCATTCAAACCAACTTTATTTGCCTTGTCATACAATGCAATCTACTTTCAAGCCCTTCATGGGTACTTCCAAAATTTGCTCTGAACAAGCTACAAACAAGAGAGCTTGATTGTTGCCCACCTTCCCATTACAACACCAATAACAAGAAAAACATTAATTTAAACTTCAAAAAGGTCTATACGTTGACCATCATTGCTTCCTTAATCATGCAAAAAATTCAATGCCAATATATTATCACTGTTGGTGTTTTGAAATGCTATGGCTTCAAATTACCCCAATGAGACAAGATACATCTAGGGGCAACTAATTCCCATCTTCAACATACCCTTTCAGACATTGAGCCACCTATAAGACCAAACCCTTCTTCTACTTTAGGCTCTGCAAAACCTAGGCAGGTGTACCTCAGATTCACTTATATGTTACCAATGCTAAACATATTCTTGAATCTATTAACAACAGATGCAACCCTTATTTCTCCTGCTAACTCATGCAATAACATAGATCTGCAATAGCTAAATGTAAGAAAATGCAATTCATAAGCTGAGTGAGGGCATTCTGTTTTAGCTCTTCAAACATAAAATATAAAGATGATTTGAATTTAATTTGATTTTATGTGGATGGGGGAAAGCGGATGAAAACCAAGTATGGACAACAAACTAATGATTTTATAGTTGATCAATGCCTCATCCATTGGGCAATTCACAAATCTCTCTCATGCATTTTGGATATCTAAGACACATATCCTATGCCAAGACTCTAGATCTATCCATTTACCTTGTAAGTTGGATATCAATGTTCAATCTAAATCTCATTCTTACTTGATATCCTCCTCAATAAACCTACAACCCTGTTGATTTCTCTAAAGCATTTACATAACTCCTTGAATTATAAGCACCAATGAAACAATATATAGCCTTAAGGGACTGCAACTATGATCTAGGCTCTTTGTTCAAAGATCATAAAACATTACACATCACTGAGAAAGGAGACAAGATTTAAAAAGAAACTCAACACCTGCTATTCTGTGTATTGATTTCCTTGAAATAATACATGAAAATGCAAGAAATTGACTCACAAAATACCTAAGAAATCATACTGTACAATATACATATGCTATCATACAAGAGAGAAAATGGTAGGAATGAGAAACTGATGGGATGGGAAGGGGGTATCATAGCCATAGCATAGCTTCATGGTTTGGAACCAGCACATCCTAGATACTTTCTAATAAGAATTCATCAATTACACAAACCATTTCTGCTAAATGTTTTCATTTTAGAATTTCCAATTTTTCCAACCTCCAAAATGAAAAAGCAAAATTACATATATAGGATGAAAGAATTCAATCATCACCAATAGATATTTTCCATTTTTTATTTTCCTTCCAAAAGATCTGATTCTTTAATCATGACTCCAACTTTAATCTTGAAATTCACCATAGCTAGAAAACATAATATTCTCAAAATTGAAAATTGGAGCCAAATTATACCAGAATGGCATAATATTCTCAAAACTAACCCAATAGACATTTTACCACGTTCTTTTACTAGGCCTGTAACTGTGTTTTCAATTTTCACCAATTTCACTGAGAAGGCCCAAATTTTACATGTTTGCCTATAACTTAAACCAATGACCTCCTGTGCAAAAAAAAAAACCCCTAGAATTAGAAATTTCATCTTCTCCCAATTTCAGCGATATATAATATGCCTATATTCACTTATCAAGAACTCCCAAAATCTCAGTTTGAAAAATCAACTCTTGTTAAGGCCTCAAAACTACATTTGGACAAATATTGAAAAATTTCCTGAAGTTTGTGATGTCATATCTCAAAATTTGTGATAGGTGAGATCAAATGGATTGTACCACTTGTTGTACTCTGAAAATACTTTAAGTGTACCAATTTTCAAGGCTTGACGAATCCATCTGCACACTTTTCCAGGTCAATTCCATTTGCAAAAAAATGTTTTTATGTCATTGTTTCTAGTTTGCAAATTTGAGTAGCTCACTTTGACCATTCGCCAAATGCATCTATTTATTCATCATTAGCCCTAATCCCATATTGTTGTCCTCATGATAGTAAACAAGCACCCCAATTTTCATTTTCCCAAGTATCAGTTTGCCTTGTTTTCAGAGCCAAATCTGAACGTGTTTTATTGTTTTCTGATATGTTTTCTTGCAGGCAATTTTGAGAGGGCAACTTTGATAGCCAATATCTTTTGACTGAGAATTCATCATGAGATGAGATTCAATAGGGTAAGAGTATGCAGAACAAAGAATCAATGTGTTTGATTTCAAAATGCGATCAGGTGTTTAGATCAGTTTTTAAAGTTGATCAAAGAACCTCTTGGCACAAAGTTGACAACTTGCAGAAAGAAATGAAATGAGTTTTAAATGGTGTTTTAGTGTTCAAGTTTGATCTTAATTACTCTCAAATGTTCAATAGGCCACTCTAAGGACTCAAGTGCTTGAAAACAAATTTTTTTTAGCCGAGCCTGCTTTGAGGCCCAACTAATTGCATAAGATTGATAAAATGTGCGGATTTTAAATACTATAGCATCCACATAGTGAAAATGGTCTCATACTGGTTATTGAAATGTGACGAGGATTTTTATGCTACATGCTGCTAATTTTTAAGGCAAAGTAATATGACCAGGCATAATGGATTCAAACCTAATTGTAAAATCACTATTAGAGCCCCAATTGTACTTTTTGTACTTCCAAAGGCCTCCAAATTGAAAGATTTACATCACCTTTTGTTTTTCTATTGGTGAGAATCCAATTGAGCCTCAGATTAACTAAAAATATGATTCTCTCTACATTTTTCTTCCCATTACTTGAAACTGAAAACAAAGTGCCATCAAAATTACAAGGAAAATCTATTACCAATGGGGACATGGTGGATGATCTGCAGTTTATGTTATTATCAACACCTTGAATTTTCAATACAACTTTGGAATAAGCTAATTTACTATGTAATGGATATCTACAATAGAGGCAAAATTCGACAAAGTGATTGAAGAGCAAAAAAGAAGGCCATATGAAATAACTCTTATGGATAAAAATGCTCCAAATGAAGAAGTATGAGCAGATAAGGAGGCATGGATTTTTAAAGGAGGCACCGGCAAGAGGAAGGTGACCAGTCAAAGAAAAAAGGTGTATACTTCTATTTTGCCTAGACAACAAATACAAATGGCAGAAACTTTGACACGTGTTATTTGGAGACTCTGACTACCGTCCTCCTGTCACAGTTGGTTTGCTCCACATGGGTTTCATAGAACTTTATCGCCCAAACTGTGGACAAAATGTATGCCTCATTATAAACATCTCCCAGCCAACTTTAGGAAACATCATCAACTAGTTTAGAGTTTGAAGGCATAGTTATTATGGGAGGTGGAATTGTAAGGCTTGCCACAGTAGTAGCTCTGCACAGGTTTGGGTTGAAGAGCTTGGTTTTGGTGAAGATGTAAGGGAAGCTCCATTAAAAATCTTAGTTCATAAACTACAAAATGCCTTATCTTCTTTAGAACACTTTCCTGTTATATTAAGCCACTCTTAGATTTTACGTGGGGGGAGTACAAGTGTATTAGGACTGAGTGCATTATGACAACCTATTAAACTATGCCTATGTAGAGGAGAAGGAGAAACATCCCTTCAAGATTACTCATCAAATGTTGTACTCATTGATTCTTCAACTAATCTTGTTGCTGTTGAGGAATTCCTTTGGCGTAGAGTTCATAGAGCCGAGAGTAGACTTGTAAAGGCAGAGGAAGCCATTAAAAGGCAAGTAAATCAGATGAAAAGAAAGGCTGCGATTTCAATGGGAATTTCCATGGAATTAGGAGTTCTCCATCAGCATTTAAAGAGAGAGGAAATTGTAATTGGCAGGGAGGCATCCCACACACTGCAATAATCAAAAAATTGTGTTTTGCGTTTGGTAATATGCATGAACAGAGGCTCACACAAGTGAATAAAGAAGCCGTAGCAAGAAAAACGCCTAGCTAGAAGCTTCATGGTTGGTACAAACAATGGATTATTCGATATAGTGTTTGATATTGCTCCAATTGGTCGTACATTACGATTGCTACAATTTCCTTCCACTTTAGAGAAAGGGTTACGCAAAATGATGGCGCTTAAGAACAAATTTGGAGGTTTAATAAGCCAGGTATCTGGACTTTTTGACAAGGAGAATGTCCATGCATTTGGAAACAACAACCATGGCAAATACAGATCCTCACAATGTTGAGGAGAGACCATGCAAACAGAGAAGACGCCCACATGCAAAGAAGAACATACCAACAAGCAATAACCCAACACAAATTTTGAATAGAGTGAAGGGAATAGTTATATTGTTTTATCCCACATTCGTTGGAATATGGCTCTTTTCAATCTTTAAATCCAAAAGCGATCAAATGCATCGTGTCTATATGATCGTGGGCTTTATTGCACACACCTGGTGGGGCTCATGGTTGGCCGACTGAAGGACCTAGAATTTTGAGCCAAGGTGAAGTTTTAAACAAACCAATGCATGTGTTGACATGGCGGGCCAAAAGGCAGAGGCATAGGATTGCACCACGTGGCACATCTTGTGGTGGGTGCTTTCCCACTTGGAAAAGTTGCTTGATGGCTAAACAATGTAGGAGTGCACCCGGGTGCCACGTGGCAGTGGGCCCGAGGCACATGGTGATGTGGCAACCCCTGTCAGTAGGTGAAGGAGTAGTTGGGCAGCCAATGATAGCATGCCATGTGGCACATGTTAGGGCCCAGGTGGATTAAGAAAAATAAAATATTTTTAATTGTCATTTTAAAAATGTTTTTCAAATATATGGACGTGCAAATTTTTTTTAAAGTTCAAAAGGGCACATTTCTAAAGTTTAAAAGTTGCAGTTATAGACCCCTGGCAGAGGAATGTTTTTCAAATCGACTTTCAAGGGGTTTTCGACAAGTGAAATATGCACTCCAATATACCGTTGGAATTGGGAAGAGATGAGCTACCCATTTTTGGATTTGGTTTTTACACAAGTGGTCTCTGGTGCATACTACAAGGGGTTTTGTGTTTTCAATAAGATGCTCAATTACAGGCAATAATTTCATCATTGCAATTACAGAATTCAGTTGGGATGCATTTGATATGTTTTGTTTGCTCAATTTATTCGAAGTTTGGTGCATAATGATGTGTTTTACTTCAAGTAGTTCACAATTTGCTTTATTTTGATGGAATTCCTTAGAATTCTTTGTATTTTGCAATCAGTTATGATTTCCATCAAATATATGAGATACTTTATGCTTTTGGAAGGCAAAATGATTAAGGATTTGATTCACCAGTTGCAGAGAGAGATTAGAGAGATGTGTTTAACTTCTTGAGAAGGTTTTCCAAGTGGACAGATGTCAGACATAGAACATATCCAAGAATTCTTTCTCTCTTATATCATTCTTTCTCTCTTTCAGTGTAGGGGTTCCAGTTTTGGAGAAGCTTCTCACTACTGTGATACTAGGTTGTTGTTGGTTTTACTTCCTGTCTAATTGAGCAAAGCTCTAGCAATGAAGGCCACACATCCACTCTTGTGCATATTTCATTTTATTTCATGTATTGGTTCTGAGATAATGGTAATTGATGCTAGATCATGTGAGGTATCTTGAGTTGCATTCAATATTACCAATTTAATGTATTTGGTCTTTCCAAGGATAAATACAAAAGAGGATTTACAATGAATTATCTTGGTTTCTTATTCTGTCTCTTGATTTCTTCATATGCTATTGATTTTGTAATTGAATGAATAAGGTTCATTTGATTTAAGGCAGCTTGGATGAGTTGTATGCTAGATCTATTGTTTCTTTTGATTCAAAGAGTCAAGTAAATGCTTCAATGTTCTAATAGGGTTTCTGGGTGCATGGAGGGGATATTTTGTAAGAATATAATTTAGGGATTTCAATTGACAAATTTAATTGTAAGGCAATTAAGTTAGGTCATCATGCTTGTAATGACTCTATGTTGCAATGGATAAGGCATTGATCACTAAATTAGATGCAAGCTGATATGAAGTTCATTTGCACAGATCATTTTAATCAAATAAATTCAGTTCTTCATGTTTTGTAGTGGGCTGGAAAGAATTAACCCTCACTTAGCTTATGGGTTCATAGGTTATGATCTGTAGCTATTTCATTCCTATGTCATTGCATAAGTATTATAAGATAAAAGGGTTTCATCTGCTGTTATTAGGTTCAAATTATATGTTTGATTGCATTGGTACCATATATCAGAACCTCAAGGTTAACCCTCCTAGGTCTTGCAGAGCTTGAAGTGAAGAAGGAGTTATGCCTTATAGTTGGCCCAAGACTGCAGTTGAGTGTATACATCATAGGAATTTGCTAGCCTTAGATGCATTGGTCTGGTTTCTTGGTTATTTTCAAAACTGTTGAATCAGGAGCCAACAGAACACATAGAAGCACTGAATACAAGGTGTTAGAAACATTAAACACCTCTTAGGCCTTGCAAATATAGTCGGACACACCTGCATCAAAAAGCATTTATAGGGCTTGATTTTTTCAATGGTACTCAAAATCAGGGCTACAATTTTGAGTCCCAACAATCACAATCCTCCAAAAAACCTTCACTCATTCCTTCAACTATATGTCAAATTTTACATCTCCCAATCCATTGAAATTGGTCCCACATCATCGTCTAATTCAAGACGTTCCAGAGGCTTCACAATCTGCATAATATTCACATCTCAATCACTAGAAACAACCTGCATCTCAACGTCTCCATTAAACCCACCCACCATTACTTCTCTTTGGTCAAAGTGAGGATGATTCATCATATCTATTATGGCCAACACTTTATCTCTGATGTTTCCTGTCACATTAGGAGGAATTCCACCTTGTAGTCTCTAGATTACTTGCTCTTAGGGCTTAATGCATTCCAATTTCAGTGAAGCCCTAATCCCATTCATGACCTGTGAAAACTCCTCTACCATCCACTTCAAATTATTGCATAGAACACTCCTAATTGGAGCATTCCATGAGCTTATATCATATTGTTGAATGGATTTCTCAATTCCTACATCCAAAACCAAACTTCTACGAATTGTCATTCTCACCACTACTTCTATCTGTTGCATATTCTAAAGAAGATCTACAACATTGGATAAAAGGATGGAAACCAACCAGGATGGGAAGATAACCCTACCTTCACTTGGAAATAAAATTTGAGACCCCAAAATGCGACTAATACTCCATTTGCAAATTTTGTATTCCGCCATGAACACCTCCTTCAAAACTTGATCTAAAATCCAACCCTCCAATGGTATTTCCCATATTATTACTAGGATGTAAATCTTGAAGTTTCGTGGCATGTAATCCATTGCCCTATATAAGCTTGCTTAGCCTAACACAAACTATTCTGCTAAACAAAGCCACAATGCCTTAAATAAACTATTTACTCCATTATCAAATGATAATAAATGCAACACGAATGTAACTTCCAGGTTCACACATGTGCTGCTATAGATTTTTTCCTCTACACACTCTGCAAGAATCCACGGTATATCTACTATTGTACTTTCTGATATCTTTTTCTTTTTCCGTGGTTATCATCATTTATAGTTCATACAAATATCTAATAATCCCATCATATATTAGTAAAAAGAAATCTCAATCCTTTAATGTCGCATGTGAACTCGAATCCTTTGTCTACAAATGATTATAATCATGTACTCCCCAAACTAAAAGTGCATAACCCAAATGCTAGTAAATTCTACTTTAGTAACATTTAATAATATCATATTCTCTGTTTGTCTTGTTTGATTGCACTGAAGAGTTGAGGATATATCTCAAGTTGAAACATTCATAAATCTTCCTCTTCTTCCTTTTGATCACATCCCAGGTTTGACAAAATATCTACAACATTATTTCCTTCCCTTAGAGTATGGGAATATAATTTCACTTTAGATGAGTCTATAATTCTCCATGCTTGTTGTAAAATATATTCAAATTTCCAACTTCCCGAAGTTCTATTTATACATGCATTGATTACTACCATTGAATCTCCCTTAATATGGATGCGATTGATGTTACTTTTTTCACCATTTCTAATCCATACAATAATGCTAGAGCCTCGACTAC
This sequence comes from Cupressus sempervirens, assembly GCA_028749045.1. Classification (NCBI taxonomy): domain Eukaryota; kingdom Viridiplantae; phylum Streptophyta; class Pinopsida; order Cupressales; family Cupressaceae; genus Cupressus; species Cupressus sempervirens. The sequence goes on along the minus strand of CM053783.1, from coordinate 145,266,456 downwards.
ATTATTTGTACCTGATAGATTTTTTTTAGCCAACATTGCCAATACATTCCCTTGATGGTCTCTAATACAATCTCAAATCCTTGAGGCCCTTGGGTTTCCTCTTGAACACCCATCAAAATTTAGCTTTAACATCCCAACATTAAGAGGAATCCACCTAACGTTAGACCTATTTTCTCCCACTTTAGGTCTGAAAGCTATAAATCTATAACTTGGAGAAGGCAAGTTATGCCAATTATTTGCCATCAAAATATCCCACCCTGTAACAACTAATTGCTCTGAAGCATTCCTGATATAAGCCAAGGCCACCTCTACCATTGATGATTCCATTAAAGACAACGCTACTTCTATAATTGATTTTTGGTTTCTAAAAGTCATCTTATTCCCCTCTCACCATATTGCCCAGATCACTATGGCTGGAATACATTTCCATAAACATGAATAAAAAGAATGACCACCTGAGCAAGGTCAATCTTGAAACAGATACCACAAAGTATTTGGTAATGGCATTACAATCTTAAGTCTTTGGAGAATGAATAACCAACATTGTTGTGCAACTTTACATTGAAGCAATATAGATGGTCTACTATTTCTAATTGTTCCATAAACATGACACATTGCAAATTGTATGCAATATTTAACTTTTGTAATTTATCTCTAGTCAAAATCCTTCTTTTCAGGGAAAGCCATGCAAAACAATTAGCCTTCAACATTACAACTAGATTCCAACCAAATTTGTATGCCCTTGAAATTGGTTTTTCCTCAATTAAACATCTAGCAACCTTATAACCCAAAATTTTATGGTATACCTACCATCCTGTTGGGGCACCCATATCACCTCATCCTTTTGATTTGATAAAATAACTACTCTTGAACTACACAAACTGATAAAATCTCTCTTAATTTCATCTAGGATAGATAGCTGATCTATCCTCTTCCATATGACTTGTCCTAAAACCCTATCCACAACCTCTACATAGTCAACTACACACTTACCACAATGGTCACAAAAATTCTGACTCCATTCCCTTAAGGAACTAGATAATTTTGTAGGTGGATAACCATTCAAAGAATCCTCCCAGAATAGGGACCTCTCTCCATTATTGATTTTCCCTGAGATGTATCTACTAACTAGTTTTCTTGATGCAATCATAAAGTTCCGAATTGTAGATCCTTTTGGAGGGTCCTCCACAATGAAAATTCTTGAAGATTCTAAAGTATCAAGATACTTCCTTGGCATAATTTTACACCATTTTGTCTCTGCTTTTTCATACATGAACTAGATCAACTCTTCACCAAATGCCTTATTCTTTAATGACAGATTTGGAAGATAAATACCCCCTTCTAATCTCTCAAAAGATAGGTCTTTCAAAGAGATTAACAAAATTTTACTCTCTCCCGACATTTTTCCAGTCTAGAGGAAACCTCTAATTATTTTTTCAATATGTTTAATGAAGCATCATGGTGCTAATAGGACTAAGAAGAAATAATTAGGAATTGCAGCTAGCACTGACTTAATTAAAAGAATACGTCTAGATAATGACAACCATCTAACCTTCCATGAAGCCATCCTAATTTTAATTCTATCAATAATAGTTTTCAAATATGACACTTTATTAGTTCCCATAAAGAATGGAATACCCAGATAGGTTGATGGGAGAAAATCCTGTTCAAATTCCAAGATCTTACAAATCTTATTAGCTATTACAGTATTGGTGTTGAACATAAAAATCTTGGACTTGGCTGCATTAACTTTCTGGCCTGATAGACTTGTATATTGATCCAAAACAAACTTGATGTGCTTAGCTTCCCTCACATTGGCATGTCCAAACAACATGTCATCTGCAAACAAGGAATGGGTTATTGCCAAGTCCTTCATCCCATAATTTATTCCTTTCCATAACTCTAACTTCTGAGAATGAGAAATAGCCCTACTAAAAGCTTCTCCCATAAAAAATAAAATGACATAATTACTAAAATATTTGTACATAATTATTTACAATTTTTGAAGTAGATCTTTAACTAAATATTAGATAACTTGTTAGTCCTTGATACATAACAAAGTTAGTTAGGTACAATGACTATGATATTCTCTTCGCTCATATATTTTATGTGAAGTCTCCTTTTACCTTAATTCAATCATTCAACGGTCAAATTTAGGATTCAATAAGGAAAAATCCAATTTTAAAGGAATAGAACCGTTACGCGTATGAAACGAGCTTTCTCTGCACTTTTTACCATATTCGAATAAACTTTCCCGCTCTTCAATTGTGCACTTATACTATACAAACCGTGCGAGTCCAACCAAAGGCATAGTTCGGAACAACTAGAAATGGAGGATGAAGACATCAGCAGAGAAGATAAGAGTAAACCGAGGAGCGTCAGCTTCTCGGATATCACTTCTGTCCATTTCTTCGACAGAGATGATGATTACCAAACCCCTCCAGAAAAACAATCTCCAACACCACACGAACAACGTATTACGATTGCTCATCTCAATTCTTAAGAGAGATTTTTAGTTAGATTTTTTTGTGGCTTTAATTAAATCATTGTAAATTTGGGGCTTTTTAGTTTTAAATTTTCGTCTATTGTTTTTAAAAATCCTCTTTGTGCTTCGATTTCAATGGCAGTGAAAGAATTCTTCGGGCCTGCGTCTTTGTGGCATATAGGATCCGAAAGCGCTGCGCGGTCTCCCCCAGAACATGACATAACGTTGGATTCTGCTGAATTTTCCCAGCATTTCTCGAAGCTGGCGTCGTTGGAAACGGAAAATTTCAGACAAGTGAGCAGTACACCCACGAATGAGAGCTCCCAGGAGGATTTCATGATCTTGACCAATAATTCGAAGCCGAACGCACGGCCAGGTTCCGTTCAAGGAGCCATGGATGACGATATTGCAGGTTAGGAATTTGGGATTCAGCGGAATGTATGCTTAAATTTTGTGCATTGAGGGTTTGCACTAAGTTTTTTTTCTTTTTCTCTGGAGAATTTTCTCTTTTGTCAAGTTTACCTTGGATCTGCACCGAACTTTGTTCGATGACGTGTTATATACCTTGCTGTAGTATTTTGCCATCCTGTTACTTAAATGCTGCATTTTTCTTACTTTGCTTTGTTCTTTAAAATAAGCAATGCTCCGTGAGTTGTCGAGTTTAACGAGGTATGATACCCAATTCTGCTTTACTCTTTACAATGTACACATTATCCAGACGTCGAATTGCTGTTATTCACCCACATTTGCAATTTGTTTTTGATACACCAGTTCAATGAAATGGAGAATTGGATGTCTATGTTTTACCCAATTTTGCTTCATCAAGTATGGCACACCACAGCTAGAGAGCGAGTCGAATGGTGTGTTATACAGGATTTCAACATTTGAGCATATCTCTCGGGGTTTTGGACATTGGGGTCTGTTATGAAAGCCTTGATGATTGCACCACTTGATCTCATGCCATTTCCTTCTAGTATCTTATATTTTAATCCCAGCTCCCTTCTTTCGAACTCGCACTTTGTATCTATGCTGCTGTTGTTACGATGCAAACATGGGCTTTGTTAAACTTATCTGCACTCTTGTGAAGTCTGTTTTTCCATATAAAATTTGTTACTAACGAGTGCGAACACTGTATGCATTGGCAGAGGACATGGATATTACTGGTCGAAGTTCTTCCGAGTATAATTGTGCCACAATTTCTCCCAATTTAAACTCTCTGATAGCAGAAACAATGTGTCGAGTCCAGTCCAACAAGAAGCCTGGGTATACTAAATTGGGCTTAAGGAAAATCAGTGGGGTTATGGGACAGGCCAATCTGTTTACTTCAGGTTTCATGGTCAACAAGTCAGAGAAGACGAATCACCGATACAGTATTGACTTGAGGAATGAACAATTTACAAGTCAAGGAACAAATGGTGATCACGACATGTTGAGTTCTAGTTCTTCTTCTCAGGCATTGAAGGATGTTGATACGCGCGTCTCACGAGTCTGTAATGAAATGGTGGCAAGTGGACCAGTAAAGTGTGCAATGTCTGTTTCACCGAAAATCCACGATCTTATTCTTTTACCTTCTGATCATCTCTCTCTTCAAGAGTGTCGTAATTCTGTGATTTCTAGTCGGGTGATGTGCCCTGAGAAGGGTGAAAATCAACAATTTTCAGGTGAACGGCAAGACAGAGGCACAGTAAAAAATTTGATACCACTTCCTTCTTCTTCATCTGGTTGTATGGCGATAGAGAATGGGTATTGTGACAACCCAATAGGAGACACATTGAAGGTGAAGAAGAAACATACTGAAGAATTTTTGACATCTGTTGAGCCAAGTACTGCAATCGACAAAGCTAGCTTAAATGGTGCTGATGAATTTGAAGTCAGTTGTAATTATCATTTAACCTTTTGTGATGAACTGCCCAAGTGTTTGAAGAATGAAAACACAGATCCTTTGTTTAATGTTGAGTTGAAAGATAAAGCCAAAAACACTGCACTGCACACAGAGACCTGTCCCGATTCAAATCTGAGTGTTGCTTGCAAGTCAACTGGCCGTACAAGATATGCTAGGAATTATGGCGATCTCACAGTTGCTCTATGTGCTTCGTTAGGTAATGGAAATATTTCCTTAAAACGTTCTATACTTGCTCCCATCTCATTAAATGTAGCAGAGACAAGACCTTTATGTACAACGACTGAAGCCAAGACTCCAAGGAAAGGACATGAATTGAAAGATAGAGTTCAGAAAAGGATGACAATGACTACAGATTTAATGAATAAAATGTTGGCTTTATCTCCATTAAAAGCAAACTTCAGTTGCGAGCAACAGAAACTCTCAGGGCAATTAACCCCTTGTTTGTCTAAGGAACTGATGATAATGCAACAGGGTGGACAAAACATATATCATCAAAGAGATGATGGTAAGTACATTTTAGAAACAGATTTCTCTAGACTACGACCTGATAGCAAGGGAAATTATGGTAAGCACAACTGGATTCAGACATTAGAGCTGCATGAGGGAAATCCTTCAATAAATATTTCTAAGGACGACGGCTTATCTTGTGAGAGTAACTTAAAAGAAAATAATATCATGGAGATATCCTTGGAGTGTATGAGTAAGTGCTCTGTTCATTCAGCTGAAAAGGAAACTGCGGCTGGAACAAGTATGGATGTACAGAACCATACAGAAATAGCTTCGGCAAAGTTGATTGAGGTTAATTACCATTACCAACTACGAAATGTCATGTACTATGTTTTTTGGTATTGATTTTTTCCCCTAAGTTTAAGATAAATTTTGTCATGAACATTCAAAGCAAAATCTCTTTAATTAATCTTCTGAATGAACCAAGGGGAAATTCTATATTTGTACAGGGGCTTTGCCTGCCGGTGATCACTAAACCCAAAACCCTGCAACAATGTTTGAGTTTTATATATGCAAAAAGGCCACAAGTAAGTATTATTGTTTAACCTTCAAAAATGACATAGAAGTGCTTTTCATTTGATATGAATCACTAATATCTGAAGCTGAATTTTGGCTTTTATTTAGATATTCTCTTTTGTTAGAAATCAGTGTCTTAAAGATCTGGTTTATGCCAATTATTCAATTAAAAAACAGTTTTTATCATTTTTTTTAATATGCAATTAGTAGGCAATCAAGGATGCTTTTAGTTTCCTGATTGGTTGACATTTTTCAAATCCTAAATGAAGTTGGCATATTTTAATGAATACTTAATGTTTTCCCTTCTGATGGATTGCTTATACAGATTTCTAGTAATAGAATAAATACAATTTATAGCAAAAGAACAGCTAAGGATGTTGTCGTGTTCTATAATGTCTTTTAAGCTTCAAAAGACTTGAACTGAATTTGTATGGACAGATATGCCTTTTAGAAGATACCGTGGAACAGCTTCAGAAAGATATTGCAAACATAAGGTCTCTATCCAATATGAAAAATCAGGTTTGCAATTTTCAGGTTCAAATTTAGAAATATTGATTTTTTAAGTTTAGACTAAGTTCAACCAATATATTAGCAATTTGTTGAAGAGAATGGTTAATGTATTTGACACACTCAAAACTATGGAGAAGTGGTGAAGGTTTGATTGATTGGATTACTATTTGCAAGATTGAAATATAAACTCATGCTTATGTTGGAAACAGAAACAGTTCTATACATTTGTAATTAATTTTATCTGTTGACTTATTTTGATAGCTAATCGATGAGAAGAATCCGCTTGCAGTGAAAAATAAATCCCATCTTCTGGAAAGCTTCAGGTTCATTATGCTCTAAACATTTCCTTCCTTTTTTCAATCTTATTATGAGTTAAAAACACGATCATCGTAAAACTTACTCTTTGGCCATGTTGCTTCTTAAGAAACAGGATCCTTTTTCTTGACACACGACAAGCATTAATTTTGATATACCATTTTTTGTACCTTATAGAATGGGACATATAAAATGGTTGCAGCAAGTAATTGTTTACGAGAAGTTGAAGTCCCAGTTGCTGCTGGCCAAAGAAGAAGAACTCAAGGCAAGAGTTCTATTTTAAAGTTTCTTTTTGTTTGCATTCAATCTGTGTAATTGGTTGACTTACTTTCTTCTCTACTGACAAATATTCACCATATGCAGAAAATAGTTGAAAATTTACAATTTGGGTTACAGGCAGTGGATAATTTGAAAGTGAGAGCACTTTGTTTGGATAAGAAGGCTTTGTTAGAAAAACGGACTTGTTGGTCTGTAAAGACACATGCAATTGATGATGAAAGAAATGATCTCATTCAATCAATTAAAGTAGAAATCGAGAAGCAGGTATGGTGGTGTAACACACAATCTTGATATTCGCTCTCTATCATTCTTATACATAAAACAATCAATTCTTCTCTTAAGATAGCATTTATGAAATTCTTGCTTGCATTTAGAAAGGTCGTGTCATTTGGCAGGATGATTTTTCTTAATTTTTAATGAATAAATGTTTATAAAGTGCTTATAAAATACTATTATATATATTCACAAGAAAGATGGGTTGAAGAAATTCACATTCCTAAAGTGAAGACAAGGGCTTGTTGGGATAAGATTTTGTACACCTTGCATGATGTTTATAATGTTATTTTATTATTATGCGTGTGGTGCACCTAGGGAAACCTAGATGGATGAACATTCTTCTTGAGGTTGCTAGAAGTACATGGGCTGGAAGTGTAACTGATTGGAAAAGCACATCAGGTTGTTGCTTCAGGTTGGGATCAGCTATGACCTCATGGATTAGTAGGAAACAGTCATCAGTTGCTCAAAGCTCTACAGAAGCCAAATACATTGCAGCTTCTATGGGAGCAAGAGAAGTAGTATGACTTAGGAAATTGCTTGTGGGATTAGTTGGTGAGACCTTGAATCCTACCATTATCCATTGTGACAATCAAAGTTGCATCAAGCTTTCAATGAACCTAGTGCTCCATGATAGATCAAAGCACATCAAAATTCCTTATCACTATGTTAGAGACATGGTGGAAAGGAATGTGATTTAGTTAGAATATATTGGTACAAGTGATTAGACAACAACATTCTCACCAAACCTTTGTCCAAGGTAAAAGTTGAACGCTTTCGGAAAAAAACTTGGTATGGTTGAAAATGTAAGTCAAACTTGAGATTGATTATCAAATTATTATTTATTTGTACTAATATATAAAAAGATTTTTAATGTGTAAACTCTTTTGTTGTCATGCGTGTGACTCCGTGGGCCCCTGTGGACATTAATGAAAGGTGATGACTCTTCAAATAATGAACACTTGTAATTGACATTGTAAGGTGGCGACTTTACAATGTTTTGCTTCACTATCATGATGGATATCATGTGACTTGATATCTGTGGATAGGTCATAATAATTAATATCTTTTGGACATTTTGATAGATATCATGAGACTTGATATCATTTGAAGATCATAATGATCCTTAATAGATAATCATGGTGGATATTCTATCCATGGATATACCATAGTTTATTATGGTAGACATCATGTGCACATACCATAATATGGATATTTGGGTTATGAAGAATGCCATGTGACTTGATATTCTTTAACATATTATATCTTTTGATATCACGAGTAATTTGACATTGTTGTGATCTATACTTGCTTAGATTTTATCTTCCCTAGCTAAGAGGGAGTGTTGAACATGATAGCTTTGGTGAGGTAATTATGGATGATAATCATCAACAAAATGATATAATGTATGTATATTTATCAATGTACATTATATATATAAATTCTTAACCAATATCATTGTCTTGATTATTTGTGAAACTAATTATTTGCCATTATATAGATCAAATCATCATCTATTTTGTTTCAAGTATAATACGATTTGCATATTTGTTTTTGGTAATTAACATTGTAGATTATGTTCCAAATTTAATATCGATCTACATTTGATTGATAGTGTTGAGATACACATTAGATCGAGTTTGATATCATTGCTTGTACAAATCGTCAATTGTGTTATCAACTAAATAATGAATTGCCATTGTTACTTCTTGTGTAAACCATTGATATTTATCAGTCTTGTTTAAACTAATGAACACACACCAGTACAGAGACATGTTAATGAACAAACATGTCTCCACTTTTGTGGAGATATGTCTATTCATTAGCATGTCCCCTAGAGGATGTACAAAAATCAATTAGTGCATAGCCTCTTGAAGTTCCATCACTCTCTGATAATCATATTCAGATTGGCAAAATATCTCTTCAACATTTGATGGATACCACGAACCTTGCAGAGCACTCTCTGAGAGACTGGCATAGTACTCTCCGAATTGCAAAAATTGGCCGAGTTTTCTTTCTTGACTAGTTTTTATGACTTTTACTAGTGCCAAAAACTTGAAGAATCTTTAGGAAGAACTTTTCGAGTACTTACTAATTTTTTTTTAAAAACTTGGTCGTAGTTTTATAACAACAATTAAAGGCAAGAAACGGTCCAAATTAGTTTCATTTTTCATTTCTTCTCTTGTATTATGCTGAGAGGGGATAAGTCTTCCAAACATTTGCAAATTGATTTCGATCGATTCAAAGTGGACTTGAGGCGGGTTTGAAGCACATTTGCAGTGGGTTTGGAGCAGAGTTTTTGAAGAGGATGACATCAATGGTTTGAAGAGGCAAGCTATGGAGGAAGGCGTAGATTTGCTTTCATTTTGGATGACATTGAGTTGAATGAGTAGTCACTGCAAGTGGCAGGAGAAGCTAGAGGTAGAGCTATATCTAGGGTTGGGGACAAGCCACAAAATGAGTTAGACATACCATGCAAGAAGGCAATCATGGCTAGTGCAAACTTCTAAGATTAGATCCTCTAGTTTTGCCTCTCCCTTAGATTTTATTAGAACTCAAAAGAGGAATGTAACAAATGAATTTTCTTAACTAAAAGATTAGGGCTGAAATCTGATTTCAAATAAATATGAAAGTAATATTTCAACTATACAATCGAAATAAAACATCTTTAATTCCATTTCATGGGATAATAATTGAAGTAACATTCAATTGAATAACTATTAACAGAAATAATTGCCAATTGAAATAATTGTTTCCTATCATCTTTACTAAAGCAAATTAAAACATTACCATTCATACTGTGATATTTGATATTCACAAAACAAGGTAAATGCATAGCTAAGGATAAAGGAAAGAACATACAAAGCTAATTGGAGAGTCTTGAATTGGTTGTGCAAGCCTAGACTTTCAGATAAGAGGAGAAGCATTTGCTTAGGCTTAACCTCCCAACTGCAGACCATATCCATCCTTGCACAATATTTGATATTCACAAAACAAAGTAAATGCATAGGTAAGGATAAAGGAAATAACATACAAAGCTAATTGGAGAGTCTTGAATTGGTTGTGCAAGTCTAGACTTTCAGATAAGAGGAGAAGCATTAGCTTAGGCTTAACCTCCCAATTGCAGACCATTTCCATCTCCACACAATATTTTGAAAAGAAAGGCCTTCCCCACCTCGGGGCTAGGCTTGGGGCACTGCTAGTCTAGCCATTCGAGCAATATCGGTGTTTGGAATGTCCGTACAGTTATGGAGAGACATGTCTGAATAATTGATGCTACTGACATAATGTGATCTTTAGAAGGCAAACATGCCTTTAACGACCTTGGCCAAAGTTTTTGGATGGTTTTCTAATACCTGATCACCACCCCTCGACTTGACAACAAGATTAATTAAGTGGACATGCGTGAGCTATTTAATGATTCTTTTAAAAGTAATAAATTTATTGTATCACTTCTGAATTTGTTTTCATGTTCTTGTAGATTTTTCTCTCACCTCTTCACCCTCTTTCTTGGCCATTCAATCGGGCGAGTCCTAGGTGTCAAATCTTAGAGTAATTCAACTCTTTTGCTGAACCTCAGTTGGTATAAAGAATAATATAAATTCATTATTGTCATAATACAATTCTTATGGCCTAAGAACTTCTCTTAATAATTTACAAAGAAATAGCTTGAATTTGGAATCCGACTGAATACAAGAGGCATCTTGGCATAACAAATACATTTGATTTAGACTTAACATGGAAAGATGGACTCATCGAATGTATTATTTGATATCACAGTCAAACAATGATAGATCGAAATTATTGACACAATTATTACATCTGTATTTTTGAATGCATATATAAAGCAAATATGAATTGAGAAAGCTGACCACTTGATCAAGAGAAGTACAAAGCTTGGGCTTGACTTTGTACAGTCGACTCTTTTGAAATACGTATTCCAAAATGCAAAGCTCAAATCAGATAAAAACAATGTCTTGGATTTCTCCTCAATCCAAATGCAACAAATAAGGGTGAGAAGAAATGAGGGAGTAGAGGTAAAATGCAGAACTTGAGTTTTTGGTTCTTTCGACTTGTATTTGCAAGAAGACACACAAAAGAGATATAAAGGCTCGGAAGAAGCTGCGACTCTTGCAGCATTTATAAAAAAAGAAATTGGTTTCTTGGTCCACTGATAAAAAGAGTTGCCAAGTATTCATTCTTGTCTCTTATCAAGACAAATAAATATGAGGAAGAATTTGAAGGTTACTGAATCAAAAAAGATAATTTATAAAGTTATACATGTATATATATTTGGACATGTATATATTATTTTGAATGGTGACATTATATTATTATCATTTTGTCCAAGGTTATACCTACTAAGGTATGCATATCCAAATATGTGTATTACTTGGAAGATTATTTTATCTTCATGTCTTCTCAAGGTAAACATATATTTAGGTATATGTATTTTAATAGATATGAGCTTGTATAAGACACCATATTTTTATACCTATGTGCACATACATATATACGTATTATTTGAAGTGATTAGAATGTCAATATAAACCATTAAAGGTATATACTTTGATTAAGTTAAAATGTTTAATGTTTTAATGATTGTCCAATAGCTCATGTGTGTCCAATGACTATACCTTGTTATGCAAGTCATTAGGTCTTTACCAAGATAGTTAGAGGTCATACCTGTCGATCAGAAAAATGGACTAAGGTAGTACCCCATTTTTGTAGATCCCGTTAAGCAATGATTCTCCCCTTCGTCTACTCCTGCAATCACTTGTGCAACATTTTCCATAATAATAACAAGTTCCTATGATAAATTCATATCAACAATTAACATAGGTAATAGTAAAGAAACTAGTTAATAACCATAATTTCGAAACCAAGCAATTGCTAACTACTATCATCAACATTTGACAAGTAACGGTTAATGACCATCATAATTAAACGGTTATTCATAATAATTGATAACAACCAATTTCATAGGAAACAACAATTACATATAACTACCTTTTTCACATAAACAAGAAAGAAAAATCCATTCAACTCAACGACTATAATAATTTTAACTAGGTCAAAATTTTGGGATGTAACATACCATTCCCCTTATGTTTTCATCGTCCTCGATGAATATCACAACAAAACTTAAAAGTAATATCTGTCCAAAACATTACAACTATAAAAGAAATGAAATAAAAAGATCAGGCTCTAGCCTTGGAGAAAAGATGGGCGTATATTTGAAAAATCTCATTGTAGTCTTCCCAAGTAGCATTGTCTTTTGCATACTGATCCCATTGGACCTTGCATTGAGTCACATCTTGATTTTGTAGGCGTAGCTTACGTACCTCGAGTATTCTGAGTGGTTCTATTTCCACCACCCCTGGATCTCATACCTGTAGTAGGTTCTAATCAATTATATGATCATGAGTGATGTATTTCTTAAGATATGACACACGAAAGATGTCATGCATCTTGGCAAGAGTTGGAGGTAGGGCAATTCTGTAGGCTATCAGGTTCATGATTTCGGACATTTCAAAGGGTCCCACATACCTTGGGGCTAACTTGGCATTCTTACCAAACTTGATGGTACTCTTTTGGAGTTTTACTTTTAGTGGCACCTTTTCTCCTACTGAGAACTCTCTAGGTTTCCTTTTAGCATTTGCATGACTTTTCTGTCTATCATTGGCTTCTTTCAATCTTTGACGAATTTGTATTACTTGTTCTTCCATTTCCTTGAGCATTTCGGGTCCAACAATTATTCTATCGTCTACTCGATTCCAGCTTACAGGAGTTCTACATTTGCGACCATATAATGCCTTAAAGGGGGCCATTTTAATGGTGGATTGATAGGAATTATTATAAGCAAATTCCACCAAGGGTAGATACATTTCCAACTGGTACTGCTGATCCATACAGTAAACTCTTAAAAGATCCTCCAAAACTTGGTTTACTCTTTTTGTTTGACCATCAGTCTTGGGATGATAAGCATCTGGAGGTTTGCCAAAATCTAGATGTTATCCTAGCATCCCTATCTGAGATAATTTTCTCTCGAATTCCATGAAGTCTAAAAATCTCTTTCATGAACTTGTGAGCAATTTTTGGTGCTCCATCGGTTAGGTTTCCTGGTATGAAGTGAGCAACTTTAGTTAATCTAACCACCACCATTAGGATGGTGTTGTGTTTGTTCCATGTCATAGGTAGTCCTTGTACAAAATCCATGGAAATTATCTGCCATTTCCACTCTGGTACATCGTTTGGGTATAAGAGGCCAGTTGGGTAACAATATTTTGCTTTTAATCTTTGGCATTCCAGGTATCCTACCACAAAATCTATTATCTCTCTTTTCATTCCTTTCCAAAATTATAGTGGTTTTATGTTTGACAACATTTTAGTCACTCCAAGATGTCCTGAATAAGGTGTTGAGTGGAATTCCTCTAGAATCACTCTTCAAAGTTTGGATTTGTTGGGTTTTGTTGATGTCAGTTTTGTATCACTACATAACTAGCGATTGAATACTTGACATAGAATATCAAACACTCAATCCCTCTCTTGAAAAGTAAATACTCATGAAGACATGAGAAAAACTCCAATGTTCCTTACACCTGTTGATACCAACTCAGTTATATTAATGTGATTTGCTAGTTATTCACGTAGACGGCCTTACATTGTTCATTCAAGGATTATCAAACTCTCCTTGTGATGGTGATGATGCCTGGCTTTGCAAAGTATATGAACACCAAATAATGTTCACAGTGATGATGATGGAGGGTATGTGTACTATACTACTATACTACTTGCTGACTTGCTCCTACTCCTATGAATGGAAAGATTAGCAAATGGACAGGGATCAAATTTGATGAAAGCTTACCAGTGGCTCTACCTCCATAGATGCAATGATTCAAGGAAAAAAGACTAGATTACCACGCAAGGCTTCTTAATAAGTCGCTAGGATGCTAGTGGCCTAGTTTATAGATCCCTATTAAACATCCACTAATATCACCATGTAACTATCCATCTACTCTTACTCTTACTTAACAACTTTTTTGAAATTGAATTTACTTTAACAACCATGCAATAACACCAAGTATTCTTAATCACCATGCAAGTCACAACAATGATAAAGAGAGGCAATTTTGGTATTATCTTAAGCAATAATTTTCTTCAACCTTTTACAAATGAGAGCAAATGGCCTTATATAGGGGCCAAAATTACAACCAACGGTAGAGATTAAGAGGCAAAATCAACGATCCAGATTGAATCCCAGAAACTCTAATTAGGGTTGCCACCCTATCGGCCAATGAGAAGATGCCACCTCATCAATGGACCAATGAAAAAAAGGAAAAGTAGCAACCAACCAGAAGGCACCAAAATGGTAGCCAATCAAAGTTAGACACCTATCCTACCCAAGAAGAAGGAGAAATTGCCACTTGGTCTTACATCAAATGATCTTCTAATATAATTCTACTGTTTTCTTTCATCTTTTTAGCCAAGGCAATGAACTTGGCTAGCGTGTCATTGACTTCCTTCATGGGAGGGTAAAGCGTGTGCTTAATCTTGAGCTCAGCTGAATTCATCATTTTGGTCACTGCTTGCAGTGTCTTCTCATGATCCTTCTCACATTCTTTCGCACATCTGATAAAGGCATTGAGCGAGGCAAGGGTGCCCAAATGCTTCTTCTTGATGACAACCTTCCCCAACTCATCCAATCTTGATCCAAACTCTGTCTCATTGACATTCTCCTCTTTGATATCTTCAAAATCAAGTACAGCCCCAACATGCTCATCATGGTTAAAATGGAAGTGTCAACACCTGGGCTTTGCTGTGCAACTTCATTCCGTATTTCTTCAAGTATCCTCAATCTAATGGTCAAGGCAACGAACCAAAACTCCAATGTACTCATTCCTCCTTCATCTACCAACTTGGTTTTCTCCAAATATCTCTCTGGTAGCTCAATAAATGCCTGTAGCCTGGGGAATGGCTAAGTCCTTGATTGGAAATAAATCCTTCCACTCCCCTTCAAACGTTCTGAATTTGTCTCTAATAGCCACCAATGACCTGTACATCGAGATAAAGGAAGGCAAGAAATTTTGCCCATCTTGAATTATATCACTGGTCCAATCCTTGACTTAGTGCAGCTAAGTCGATATCTCTTCTATATTGCTTCTGTTGTCTTGCGGAAGAGTTGCTTGGTGCAATTGTTGGATAGGTTGGCAATCTCTCCAATACTTGTTCTCGATCTCCAACTTTACAATCCTCTCGTTTGCCTTCCTTAACCTTTCTCTAATTGAAACCATGCCTTTCTGGATCTCCTCACATTCCATGTAATCTGTGACTCTTCCCAAGTTATGCTCTACTATCTCATACTCTTGAGCTACAATCTCGTCCATTGCCTTGCTAACCTTTGGTATAACAATCTCAACTTTTTGGTGACCATTATCATCGCTCTTAATTACCTTTGCCACCGTTTTTGCTATTTGTTTCTGTTTCTTGCTATCATCCCTTTCCACTAACCCTTGAATATCTTCAACTATTCAGACAGTCACCACCTCGCCTCTTGGCAGTAGCATTTGCCTTAACCATAGCGGTGCAGTGCATCTTCCCAAATCTGAATTTGGTTAGACTAGCAAAGCATCACCGATAGCTTCAGGCACATAGCTTACTTCCTCAATATCAATTGGCCTATCCTCTTCTTCACTAGTGACTGTCATATCATCTCCATGTTGGTTCTTCGAGAGAGGAGGGTACTCGGTACTGTCACTGTAACCACTTGATTCCGAATTAGAGCTCACCTCTACCGCGACCCCTTGTCCACTTGTATTATCCTCTTGGCCTCTAGCCTCAATTATGCTCTCCCTTGACGATGCTGCATTCCATCTCTTTGCTGGTGGTTCCTGATGTTCTTTACTTTTCTCAACCTCCAAATTTCTCTTCTTTCCCTTAACTGTTCTTTGTTGTTGGCTACTACCCCCACCTTTCTGTTCCACTAACATCGTTGGACCTTCTTCCTTCGGTTTCATCTTCTCATAAGTAAGGCGTACCTTTTGACTTTGTAATTGCCTTAACTTCTCATTGTACCATGACTCAGTGTGTAAATTAATTCTCCTTGTAATTGCCTGAAAGGAAGGATCCTGATGATCATCGTAGTCCACTGGACCCAATTCTGTTCCATCCACTATATCATAATCCTCTCTTAGCACATTTTCATCATCTTCAAGTTGATCAGGAATATTAAGGCCTCTCCATCTCATTGCCCTCATCATGCCCACTAACAATCTTGAGAAAGCTAGCTTTCTCACATGAAAGTCATCTTGTGCATTGGCCCAAAAATCTTCTATAGTATGAATTTGTTTGAATGTGTTTTTGTGAGATGCCTTGATAAGACCATTAGGATCGAATCCTCATCTTGTTTTATACCATCCTAAATGATACCATTCTAATTCTTTCTCCGCAACTGCAAAACCGATGGGATTGGGGCAAGTATCATTGCCTATTCCAAATGAGAAGGTAATCCCTGTCTCACCTTTAAGTTTCATCATCTTGTCATAATGCTCAAGTTGCCTAGCCAACTCCATCAAAACTATCTTATCGGGTGGGTACCTTGGAAGCCTCTTGGGACAAACTATACTTCCTGCCACTCTAATATATGTGAATTGCGGAAATTGGATGAACCAACTCCCATACTTCTTAACTTTTACTTATGCTTTGGTTAAGAGCCTTCTAGCAGGTGTCCCTTGTAATATCCTTATCGTCTTCAGGGCAAAGGTCTCATAAAACATCTTATAATCTTTGGTGTTGTGCAAATGAAGCTGTGGATAGCACTCATGCACAAAACATTGCCCCGACCCCTTGTCGATCACTCCTAAGGCCTTTAGTCCAGGATTTTCATATAGTCTCGCAATCAGATAGAAAAGATAAGATCCCACATAGAATTGCTTTTGATTTTGCATTGTCCTAAGTTGCAACTCTAGATTTTCACTTATGATTCTAGCCCAATCAAATTTTCTCTTTCCATTTTCAATTTCATTCAATAAAATAGTACATCTAGTTCTCGAATTGCATATCTTGAGCCACGCCCATGATTCGACTGAGAAGCACAATAAGATCATCGTACTCTGATTTGAAATCTGACTTGGTGAGCTTTGATGACTTAGTGACTCGCTTCTTGCCTTTGTGTAACCAATTTTGCTTTAGATGAATGAAGTAGGCGTCTTGGTTATTCTGAAATAACTTAGCCGCCTTATCCATCATTACCATTGTCATGCCTTTATGCTGGGGAATATTGAATACTTCTTCGACCACTTGTCCATTGATGTTAGCCAACACTCTCTTCCCTTCACCAAAAATGATGGACTTGGTCACACTATCAATCTGGGATGCACATTCCATTACCAATTCCATACAAGGCAAGGTAGGAGGGAAAGTTGCTGTGTGTACAATTTCGCTCTTGTAGATCTTCTTTGCAATGGGGGATTGTCCTTTAATTGTACCATGTTCACTGTATTGAAATTGGTATCACTTATTCGCCTCACTTTTGAGAAGAAGGTGGTCTTAGGTATCATGTCTTCCTTGTCTTTTTTGGTATTTATTCCCTTTGAGTTCTTGCTTACACTAACATCTACCATCCTAAACACGTAGGGCCCGTTTGATGAGCGAAATAGGAATATGTATTCTGGAATAGAACGTATTCCTGTTCTCCGTTTGGTTCAGCCAATATTTGATGGGAATTCGCGGACCCGAAAATTTATGTTTTCTAGAATTAAAAAAAATGGAATAGGAATACGTATTCCAATGACACCTATTTGGGTGGAATTGCAAAACCCCATTTTTGGGCCAAAATTGGAATACGTATTCCTATTTTACTTCGTATTCCAATCCCGTTTTGGTGCATCCAAACAAGGAATTCAAAATTTTTGGAATACGTATTCCTATTCCGCTCACCAAACGGGCTCTTATTTCTGCCCCTTCGTTTTAAATGATATGGACTACACTTATCAATCTCCAACCTTCTTTCTATTGATGGAATCTAGCTTATTTCCGCCTCTCCAAGTCCTATCTCTACACTTATCAATCTCCAACCTTCTTTCTTAGGGATGGGACTACCACTTATTTCTGCCTCTCCAAATGTCCTATGATGAAATCTACACTTATATCTCCCAACTTCAGCCTATCAATGGAAATGATGAAGTGGTGGATGATGAGTGCAAGAAGAAAATAAGGGAAACAAATTAAGCAAGAACAAGGAATAGAATCCGCCTTTAAAACCAATCTCCACCTCTAAAAATGAATAGAATTTTACCTGAAATCTGCCTTTACCAATAATCGGGCCCTCTTCAAGTTTGTATCAGATCTTAGAAATTTCAATCCTCCTTGCAAACAATGATGCCCTAGCAAAAAATCAGAATTTTGACTTTCTTGAAATCGCCCACACTTGCCAAAATCAGACCTTAAATCACATAGTCCTTTAACCAGATAAAATCTCCCAATTCTGGAAGAGAAATTGCAGCCAAAGATGGAGAGATTGGACTTCAAAAAAAGTCGCCCAAGCTGGAAAAAATTAGATCTACTCCAAAATTGCCCTAGGGCAAAAATTCACCCAAGCAAGAAGGAGAAAAATGCCGCTAAGAAATGGAGAAAATCTGTCCCAAAAATTGCCCAAGTCTGAAATTCGCCTCTAGAGGAAAATCGCACATCCAAGGAGGAGGAGGAAAAATGAATGAGGAAATAAGAGGGGGGAAGCCCTTCTTATACCACACTTTTTGCCTCTCCAAGTGGGCCGAATTGCCTGGAGGGAAAGCAAAATTAAATTAGTCCCTTAATTAATGGCTCAGATTTAAATGTAACATTAAAATTACTTAGCCCTATAGTGAAATTGACCCATTTAATTGCTAGTTTTGATTAAAAATTGTAAAATAGAAACAAGGTAAGCCTAAGAGATGCCAAAATTTCCATTTAATAATATTTTGACAATTAAAATATCATTAAAATCAAACCTAGCAAGCCAAAATCAATTTTCGATTCCAAATTACCAACTTCCTTTAACATTTCTAAAATCCTCTAGGCAAAATTTCAACCAAAATGAGATTCTGCAATTTAATCCAATTTCAAATTTTGCAATACACTTTCAATTTTTTTTTAGCAAAATAAATCCTTTTGCTAGCAGTCAAAATTCAAATTCCAATTTCAATTTCACTATCAAAAATTTCCTTTTTCACCAAAAAATTCAAGATTTTTTCGAAATGACTAAACCTAACAAATTCATTTTGAAAATGCTCAAGCTTATACAATTATTTCAAATTTTCAAAAATCCATCGAAGTCCAAAAATTTGCAATTTTATCCTACCAAGTATTCATTTTAACCATTGAAAAAATGTTGTTTTTTGAATTCTGTTTGGCCTATGGATAAAATTACATGTTCTGTAAAATCAAGTTTTGCACCGGGTGAAAAATAAACCAAATCAAATCCCTCCTGGCCCGAAGGCATCTAAGGTGTAAAACTTTCAAAATTTGAAACCTTTGAACGACTCCGAAAGATTTGCTAAGGCAATCGAAAAATTCCAAAAATCCACGAAAATTGCCAAGGCTTGCCCAAAAAAGGGGGTCCCTAAAGTTTTGGGGTGGTGGTGTGAAAACCTCATAATAGGTTTGTTGGATATGTAAATCCTGTCATGATATCTTAACAATCCATCTTCTTACTTTTTAATTCTGAGTACTTGGGATCTTGTGGGTCTCTGATGAGGGCTTGGCTGATCTCTGCATAAAATTCATCATGCTCTAGATGTTGTAGTACTTGGTCCTTGAATTTGAAATTTATGACGGCCATCACAGAAATATGTCTCCTTTTGCTTAAGGCATTTGCTACCTTGTTTTCCTTACGCTTAATATAGTTAATATCAAATTTGTAATCCACTAGAAATTCCAACCATCCACTCTATCTAGGATTAAGGTTGGGTTGAGTAAAGATATATTTTACACCATGGTGATCGGATCGAAGATCGAAAGGTTGTCCAATCAAATAGTGTCTCCTCATTTGGAGGGCATGCACTATAGCTGCTAGTTCTAGATCACGAGGAGTGTAATTCTGCTCATAATTCTATAACTTCCTTTACTCATATGCAATCGCCTGCTCATCTTGCATTAGCACACCTCCTATTCCTTCCCTTGATGCATCAATTATAAGTACAAATTTCTTTTGTGGGTCGGGTACTCTTAGTATAGGTGCAGTAGTTAAATTTTCTTTCAAATAATCAAAAGCTGATTGACATTTTTCAGTTCATACAAATTTCTTTCCCTTCCTCTAAAGTGAAGTGATCGAGTAAGCTATCTTGGAGAAAATTTTGACAAACTTCCTATAGAATCCTGCCAATCCCATGGAACTTCTAACTTCTGTCATATTCTTAGGTACATGCCATTCCCTAATTACTTTGATTTTTGAAGGTTCTACGGTTATTCCTTGGGCTGATATAATATGTCCACTGGATTTCCTTTTGATAAAAAGCGCATTTAGACAACTTTCTGTATACTTTTTGTTCTTTTAGCCTTTCTAGGACTTTTTCTAAATGCTCCTAATGTTCTTTTTCATTTTTTGAATAGATTAGGATATCATCTATGAAGATTAGTACAAACTTATCCAAATAATCTTGAAATATGCTGTTCATCAAATTCATAAAAGCTGTCGGAGTGTTGGTTAACCTGAAGGGTAATACTGTGAACTCATAATGCCCATATCTAGTTCTGAATGCAGTTTTGTGAATGTCTTTAGCCTTGATGCGGAGCTGATGATATCTCGACCTTAAATCAATCTTCGAAAATACTATAGCGCCTTTCATTTGATTAAAGATGTCGTCTATTCTAGGAAGTGGGTATCGGTTCTTGATGGTGACCTTATTGAATTGAAGACCAAAATGGAGACCAAATTATTTTTATCCTTGGTACAAATAATACTCGAATGAGTTGAAGAGATATGCCTAATTTCAAATTTATGGTGTAGGTTCCAATCCCTTTTACTGAGTAGTTAGAATCATCCCCAATAGTTACTCCCTCGTCATAATTTTCCACTTGAGGGTCTAGATGTTCTCTGAATCCTGTACTATGGTGTGAGGATCCACTATCAATCACCTAAGTGTTGAGTTTATTTGAAACTTGACTTGATAAGGCTGAATAGAAGATAAGTTTCTCTGAATCATTTTCTATGCTAGCCGTTCCAACTTTAGCGAAGGGGGCTTGTGGTTTTGTTCTATCAAGATAATTTATGGCATAATGTCCATATTGATCACATCTAAAACATTGTTTTTGAGATATGTCCTTCCTCTCCTTTTCAGGTATTTTTCTTCCTTTTCAAATTCTTCTTCTTTACTTTCTTATGACTTATGAGAGTTAGTGTTTAATACATGAATATCTTTATTTAAATCATTTTTGTTGTTCGCTCTAATGATCAGTCTAGATTCTTCTTGTAAGCAATCTATTTTTAACCTGTCAAACTTAGGGAGTTTTGACCATGCACTTATTCCTTGAATAAATGATTCCCATAATGCTGGGAATCCACCTAGAGCCATCAATGTTAACTCTTTATTGTCAATCTGATGACCAATTGTGAAAGTTGATTTCTTAATTCAGTCATCCTCATGAAATATGTTGACAACTTCTCCCTTATTCATCTTCACATGATGGAGTTGTCTTTTCAATGTGAGAGCTCTGCTGGTGTTGTTTATTTCAAATGTATTTTCAAGTGATTTGAACATGTGGTACGTAGTATCACATTTTGATATAATTGAAACTATATGGTCCCTAACTGCATCCACAATTAGTTTCATAGCCTTTTCATTCTTCTTGATCCATTGAGTTTTCTTAGGATCATTCTCTAGTTTATATGAGTTTCCTTTCACAAATGAATCTCTAAGTTCATTTTCTTTCAATATTAGCATAATTCTAAACTTCCAATATACAAAGTTAGATGCGCCTTCAAGACAATCCTCAAATCTGATTACACTTGTCATTATGAATAATGGAATGTGATTACTCTTTTAAGATGAAAATTATATTCTAGGTAATCTGCACTCTCAAATCTAATTGGATCTTCTTTACCAAGGCTTTGATAGCACGTTAATGTAGATTAGACCAATTACAGATTAGAATATAGATTTCGTTTAATTTTTCTTTTCTCTTGAACAATATCCTCATTGACTAATAATATTTTGAAGGTTATAATCAGAATGAAGCTGTAATTATCTTTCACAAGTATTGTAATGATTCTGAAACACTAATACTAAATTTTGATTATGCAGATCTGATTATGTAGATTGAATGCTTATGAGTTGTACTTATGGATTTAGGTACCTTTCATGATCAGATCTGCATTGGAATATTTATATTTGACAAGACATATCGGTGGATAGACATGTCTCTCCACCGATAGTTATATCCCTTCATGATTGGTGATTAGTATATGCACTGTTTCAAACAAATAACATATTCTCTCATCCCCAATAGTTATTGACAAAATTACAAGGCTTAATCAGATTCGAATCTGATTCTTAATCAATTTCATTTTTCTCTTTATCGATTAGGTATCGATACTTATAAATGGCAATGACAATGCTTAATAAAAATCGATCAAAATGCAGATTGAAAATCCAGATTATACTTGGAAATATAATGATAATTAGATCATTATGGATGATAACTAGTTTTGCAAATATGATCAATATAATGATATATGATTAAACATTTTAATATATATGTGTGCATACACACACACACACACAATGTATATTGATAAATATACATGCATATAATTATATGTCATTCTATTGATAATTATCATCCATGGTTATTTGATTGAAGCTATCATTTCAATACATATGATGATCATAGCACTTGCTAAATTAAATACAACCATAGCATAGAGATGCATGAAAAACAAACTGCAACAGCACAAAGAAGTCTGAATATGAAACACCCGATACACAGTAACAAAAAAATTGAGAATTCACGAAACAAAACATGCTCGGATAAAATAAATGAACTGGACTGAAAACAGTTTCATACATATTGTTGTAACCTACTGCTTTCTTACAATATCATTTGCATGTCATACACTGAATGGTAATAATGTTCATTCAATATTAGTAAGTAAAACTATTGCCAGAAGAGAACCCAAAGGTGAATACTTGAAGGAGACCGACACTACGCCAAGAATCTTGACATGAATTGAAACAACAGTTACAACTAATGTTGTTCAAGAATGAGAATAAACACCAACAAATAAATATAATTATGGATCAACAAAATATTCGATGGTGACAAGGGGAGGTGAAAACAATAAAAAGACAATATCAAAAGCCACGAAATCCATTCTTTGAAAACACACAAGCCATCCACCAACAAACAAGAAAACCCAATCCACATCAATATAAACATGAAGAAATATGCATTGATGGTAAAAACCAATTGCTGCCACATTACAAAATGTTTTCAGTATCAAACAAATACAATAGAAACACGACAGAGACAAAACATAATATGCAATTCACCGGATACCAATATAATCTTTTCTTATGTCTAAAATAAAACTAATAAATAAAGACTCCTGACAATAAATGCTGAACATACAATCCAAGACTAGGCAATAACAAGACTAGTTGCACAAAGAAATATAAGAACTAAACTTCTTCAATAAATGTGCTATATGCTGAACATAATATCTCATCTTTGTGTAAGACGATTGCACACTATGCTTTGAACTAAGCCTTAAAAAACTCATCAAAAACCAAAATGATAAGCGATTCATTTACATATGGCAAACAATGTAAAATTGAAGAGGCATGATTGACGAGAACAACATTTGTTCATGAAAACAAACCAAGACTAATGAACTGTCAATAATAATAAAAAATAATCACCGTTAGCAAATGAAATACCATGTAAAAGATGATAGTGTGAAGAAGACAATAAATGCCACAAAGGAATAAAACGAGAATAAAACAAAAGGAGCTTGGTAGAAAAAATGGTTGTCGAAAAAAGAATCGATGCAGAATCCTTTGACATAGGAGATATTTGTCATGAAAGAGCTTGAGAACATATATGAGCAGAAAAATCTGAATAATATACACAACATAATCACTTCAAAAGAACTATCAAATGAAATTATCCATAGATGAGTAATTGGAGCCAAAAGAGAATTAGGTGAAATTGCAACATCAGAGATAAAGATTTTTAGTGGCTACAAATTCAACACATACAAATTGCCTACAAAATACTTATTCAATTTGCAACAGATACATGAACTAGGGAACAAGAGAAACTCCCTTGCTATTATCTAACTTGGATTAGGTGCCATGTTAATGTTTTACCGAAAAATAAAGATAAAGAACAATAACCAAGATGAAGAAATAGACACACCAACTTATCCTAGGAAAATCCTCCAACTTGAGAGTAGAAGCCCAACCATAGAAAAAAAAATTCTCTTTTATTAAATAAAAGAAGTTCAAGTACAAAGCTTTCAATTAAACACAATGCTTATCACACAAAGCAATTATGCATATATTGAATTGAGAGTCTCTTCATATCATAACAGAGAGTCATTTCATTTTTCCAAATGCAAGACTCTTCATATTTCCAAATGCATGTCTCTTTTTATGTCACATATATTCATATATTAAATTGTTAGATATTTAGGATGAGACGCCTAGTACACCTTGAATGCCGCATTGTGCTCACTTGGTTATACAAAAATATTGTTATAAATCTCTTTTCTTGCAATAAAAGATCTCTATTGTAGCTATAATCTTCAACAATTTGACTATAAGAATGAGTAGGTCTACATGCATCTACATAACTTGCACATGAACATACTCAAACTTCCATTAGATACTTCGGTTTATAACAACATTTAAGTTAATAAGCTATGAGACTAAGGATTGTCCGCTTCGTAAGATATTACGCTCTAAAACTACATCATTTGTCTCAAACTATGGCAATTGGAAGATACTTCCAAGATAAATAAAAAGATCCTTAACTATAGCTTAAGAAATTTATTCTTTTAGACTAAAGAAACATACAGGGAGATGATTTTGAAAAGGGCTTCATGTAATAATTCTTTCAAGAATAGATTTGAAAAAGACTTCTAACATGAACTCGAGAACTTAGGTGCACTCTGAACTATGAAGCATACTTTTCTATTTGTGCGTGAACTCAAGAAGGAGCTTTCTTAGGCATATTACAAACACGAAGAGAAAGATTGGCTTGCTTGTAAAAAGTGGTAGAACTCAATGAAGAGGATTACATAGACTTTCTCTAGCTGCTAATGCTGCCTAGACAATCTCTCAACTTCTAGTGAGCTACAAATGAATATCAACTTATTATGGCTTCCTTTACCTCTTAGTTTGGAGCTTACACCTTTCCATCATACGTCTTTCTACAAGATTGTCATGCATGAATAAAATGAGAGTATTTCTTTCCTTGTTAACCTTGTGTGAGCCACCTTATGTCCTGATTGTATAAGAATGGAAAATTGTTTCTCAACTTTAATATATTTCCCAAAAACTCAACGTCAAGATCATTGTTCCATTTCCAATCTGTGTCGTTCGTATAGGATGACTTGGCTGTAAATTTTTGCCATCCTTCATCCTGGGTGATGAGATGGCTTTTTTGCCAGCTTTGCTTCTTGATTTATATTTATTTACACAACTTCCATGCCAAATAGTTGACATATTTTTAAAGAATTTACAAATGTTTTGTTGATAGTTAACTAGTCAATGTACTCAACAATGAAGCCATATCATAACTTTTGCAAAGTTCCTTGCCTTATAAAATTAAACTCAATCTGTCAACTTCCGGTGAGCTACAAATGAATAGCAACTTTTAATGGTTTCCTTTACTTAGTGCTGAGATTGCACCTTTCCATCATAAGTCTTTCTCCAAGACTGTCGTGCATGAATAAAATGAGAGTATTTCTTTCCTTGTTAACTTTGTGTGAGCCACCTTTAATCCTGATTGCATAAGAATGGAAAACCATTTCTCATTCCTAATATATTTCCCAAAAGCTCAACTTCAAGATCATTGTTCCATTTCCAATCTGTGTTGTTTTTATAGGATGATTTGGCTCTAAATTCTTGTCATCCTTCATCGTGGGTGTGTTTTTGCAAGTTTTGCTTCTTGATTTATATTTATTTACACAACTTGTTTGCCAACAATTTGACGGTTTTAAAAAAAATTTACAAATGTGTTCAAGGTGTTGAGAGTCAACTAGATAGTGTACTCAACAATGAAGCCATATCATAACTTTTCTAAAGTTCCCTACCTTATAATATTAACTCGATAATGATCTAAGATGGCTGGTTGAGTAAAGTTTTCATTAGATAAAATTATCAAATATTTCTAATTACAACAATGAATGATTATTACTTCAAAAAGGAGATACGAAAGTCTCATTATCCTTAACAGTATATATATAAATGTGTTCAAGGTGTTGAGAGTTAACCAATCAATGTACTCAACAATGAAGCCATATCATAATTTTTCCAAAGTTTCTTGCCTTATAAAATTAAACTTGATCATGATCTAAGATAGATGGTTAAGTCAAGTTTTCATTTGATAATGCTATCAAATGTTTCTAATTACAATAATGAATGATTATTACTTTTAAATAAAAAAGACAAAAGTATCATATATACACACACACACACACATATAGATATATATGTATATATGTGTGTATATATACATGTATATACATTTATAGATATGTGTATCTATATATAATGTTTAAACACGAAAAGGCACACTATATACATGTAATTAAATACGAGACAGTGATTTATATCTTGTGTAAAAGTTTGGCTTATCATTGTTTAGTGTAAATTCAAAGACAAGCATGATATGTCTTAACGCAACAATTTACATAATCAATTATTTGGCTATATAAAGGTAGGAATTTTTCCTTCTAAGAATTTTTCCAAGCCCTCAGAGCTAGACATACCTCATTTGGGATCAAGAGGATCAAGGAAGGTCGAGTTCTCCTTTCTGAGCTTCATGACATTCTCCTAGCTTTTGTTCTATATTATGAGTAGGTATTCACCATGTAGGGAAATTCATTTACTAGAGATCAAGCTTTGAGAGATTGCCTTGTTGTTGTCCCTTATTGGCTTGCTCTTGAACACAGGGCTTTATTTGATTAAAAGCTCACTCTGCAGGACCTTAAAGAGTTTGTTTTTTCCATGGTAGATGACAAGGTTCCAAGATGCAATGGCTTCCCTTGCAAATTTTACAAAGCTTTATGAGAATTTGTTGGTCTTGACCTCCACAAGGTTTACCTTGAAGCCTTTCATTCCCAATCCCTGTGAGAAATTGTCAACAGAGGAGTATTAAATTTATCCCTAAGGCAGGAGAGCCTGAGAATATTTACAATTGGAAATCCATAACCTTGCTAAATGTCTCTTACAAGATCATAGGCAAGGCTCTTGCTCTTAAAATTCATCATATCTTGCCTTTATTGGTTATCCTCAAGTCGATCGGTTTTATCGAATCTCACTGGATTCTGTATAATATAATTGCTGTTTAGGAAAACATGGAATGGCATAGGAAATCAAAACAATCTGCTCTCTTTCTTAAGATAGATTTTGCTAAAGCCTATGACCGCATTGAGTGGCCTTTCATCTTAGCCATGCTTTAAGCTCTTGACTTTGGCCCTACTTTCATATAGTCTGTTCAAATGCTCTCTGGAGATGCCTTTGCTTGTATTACATTCAATTGTTGGTAGTCTCGAGCTTTTTGCTGTTTTAGGTCCATCCGCTAGGGGTGTCCCTTAGCTCTTTTATTATATGTTCTTGTTGCCAAAAGGTTTGGATACTTACTTGAAAATGCCATCTTTCTTGGCAATGCTAGAGGAATTTCACTTGCTCAACTTGTCAATGGGCATTTTGCTGATGACTCATTCCTTAGACTCATTGATGATGAAGAAAATGTTAAAGTGACACTTTAGTGCCTAGACACTTTTTGCGTTGCTTTTGTGTCGAATATTCAATGACACAAGACCCTTTTCTAGTGGTTGTCCTTCCTCTCAACTCCTTAGCTTCTATAGTTCGGATAGAAATGGATCCAACATGGGGAAATCTGTCTCTTTTTTGGCATCCACTTTGTCTTTCAAGCTAATCTTGTGGACCTTTGGAATGTTGTTCTTGTAAGAATTGAAAAAAAAAAACTCGAGTACTAGATTAGCAAACCTCTTTCTCTTGCTGGTAAATTCCAAATTTATTCCAGAGTTCTTGTTGCATTGCTTCTGGGTCGACTATTTAAGGGCACAAGACCTCCCAGCTCCTTGGCTTCTACAGTTCGGATAGAAATGGATCCAACATGGGAAATATTTCTCTTTTTTGGCATTCCCTTTGCCTTCGAAGCTAATCTAGTGGAGCTTTGGAATGTTATTCCTTTTTAGAATTGAAAAAAAAAGTTGACTACTTGATTACCAAATCGCTTTCTCTTGCTGGTAAATTCTAGATTTATTCCAAAGTTCTTATTGCTATTCATGTGTATTATTCTTCTTGTTGGGCTCCTTCTAAAGCCTCTTATATGAAGTTGGAACATCTCCTTAGAGATTTCCTCTGGGCTTCTAGCGATCATCATGGGTTCCACAAAGTTGCTTGGGAGTTTTGCTACCTTCCCAAGGACTCTGGAGGTCTTGGCCTCTTGTCTGCCCAAAAGCAAGGGCTAGCTTTATGCACCAAATGGGTCATATGAGCTTTAACTAGTAATAAGGCTTGGAGAATTCTTCTTCGCCATTGTATTTCTTCAAGCTTTCTAGTCAACAGACCAGCCTAGAAGGGGATTAATTTTCAAACCTTTCTTGTTATGAAAGAGAGTTCAAATCCAAGGTACTTTTGTTGTCATAACCATTGGGTGAGCCTAGGAGGCAGCCAAGCCTTGGATTCAGTGGGTTGGTGATGGCTTTTGGGATGGGCTTTCCATGAATCAATAGAACATATGGTGGTCTCCTCTTTTTTAGGTTAAAGGCTTTCCCCTTGTCGAGCTTCAAGGCCTCAGTGCTCTTAGTTTTCACAAAAGAGGTATTTTGTCTCCTAAAGATATATTTTCTAGACCTACTATGTGTGTGCTAAAATGTTGACACACTTCTATGAGTCATTATATCTAAGATTTCTCAAGAATGAGATCTCAAATGATGACTCATAGTCTCTATTCATGGAGTGCACGGGTTTGTAATGGAGGCCCTCAATTTAGACCTAGTTTGTGCCCATGCAAAAGCATCATAAAACTAGAGATTCAAAGATCAAAATATGCATGCAAATGAAGATGCAAGCTAATCTAAATGCTAACAATGCAAAGCAATGCAAGAAAGGAAATCTAGTCTATGAAAGAAAATAACAATGCAAGATTAATCTATGAAAGCAAATATGACTCCAAGCTAATATAAAAATACAAGGATGAAGCATGATGATGGAAGCCATGGATGCATGAGAGAAGAAGACAAGAAAAGAGAAGTTGCAATGAAGCTCCAATGTCCAATCTCTAAAGCTCAAAACTCCTCCAAAATCGCTCCCCAAACCTGCAGCATAACAATAATATAGCAACTAACATCTATCCAAATGAGAAGGAGAGGGCTTCATATAAAAGAAACTGTGGAGGTGGGAGGCTTCTCACAAGAGCAATGTGGGATAAATCCCTAAAAAGATAAGTAAGAGGAAAAAGCTCACCACTTAGAGATTTTTGCAAAAGAAAGGAACCTTTATTCGATTTATTTCCTTTTTTCATCAAAGAGTGAGCTTTGAGTGGGGATTATTTATTTAATTAAAAGAGGAATTTTCTTTTAATTAAATAAGATAAGATTATTTAATTAAAAGGGAGATGTTAATTAAATAAGATAAAACTATCCAATTAAAAGAGAGATTTTCTTTTAATTAAATAAGATAAATCTATTTAATTAAAAGAGAGATTTTTTTTAATTAAATAAGATTATTTTATTTATTTAAAATGATGTTTTCTTTTAATTAAATAAGATAAGATTATTTAATAAAAAGAAAGATTTTAATTAAATAAGATAAAACTATTTAATTAAAAGAAAGATTATCTATTAATTAAATAAGATTATTTTACTTATTTAAAAGGATGTTTTCTTTTAATTAAATAAGATTATTGATGAAATGATCAAACCTTAGGAAATATTGAAATAATTAAATTAATTGCAATTTTATTAAGGAAAATGATTTGAATTGATTCAATAAAATATTGCGATGCATTGATTCAAGAAATTGATAAATTGAAGAATTGGAGCCCATAGTCTAGGTGACCATTTTAGGGTGCATACACTATGGCCCTTCGTTCCTGGGAGGATATGCAAGTCTAGTATCGTCTATCTCATCTAGATTGACAAACTTTTGACTTACTGGTCTTTGCCTTGCCACTACAGTTAATTCGCAAACTAGGTATTGCTTCCGTTAAACCTTGGTAGTGTTAATGTTTTGACTCAAAATTATAGGTAGGCAACAATCAAGGAGCATAAACAATATACAAAAGATTTATCCTGGGAAACCCTTTCCACTTGAAGGGAAAAACCCAACCGCACTAGCAAAATATGTCTTTAAATGATCAAGAAATGTTCAGAGTACAAGGCTTTCATTTGATTGCCTTACAATACACTAAGCAATCATATACATAGATTGAATTTATTCTTTTCATCGTTCTTACAAAGGTCTCTTTGAATCCCAAAAATAAGACCTTTTATATTTCCAAATATTCAATGCTTCATATACCATATGCATGCCTCTTTGCATGACGCATGACATATGTCCTTTTATATAATATTAACTTAAATATTTTCACAAATGTTTCTTTCAGTTGAAGGTGACCATAAGGATCATAACAAACATATTTCCACTTTAAAAGAGTAGATATAAAAATCTCTATTGCAGCTACAAACTTCAACACTCCCTCTTAGCAAGACAAAAATCTTTAATGAGGCAGAAATACATAGCTGCAACCAAAGATGTCAAAGATATATTCTCATCACATAGCATATGTTATCTCAGCATAACATAATTTACCATAGTTACTTCATAAGCACATAAAATAAGAGTCATGGAGTCACATGCATGACTTTCACCATGCCTATTCGCAGAGGGTGTTCCACCACACCTACTCGCAAAGGGTGGAAGGAGGGCTTTCACCTCAGTTTTCTCGGAGAGGAATGCATTTCCACCATGCCTACTTGTTTAGGATGGTCTATCGTACCTAGTCGCAGAGGGTGGAAGGAGGGCTTTCACCTTAGACTTCTTCCATGAAGAATGCATTTCCATCATGCCTGCTTGCAGAGGGTTGTCCACCGTATCTACTTGTAGATGGTATAATGAGGGCTTTCACCTCAAACTTCTCTTAGAGAAGAATGCATTAATAACTGAGATTTTCTCTTAACAGAGACTCCCTATCAGTAGGGACAACTTTAATAATTGTTTTCTTTAACAAAGACTCCGTCTTAGTAGACACAATTTTAGTCACATAAACTCCCTCTCAATAGGGACAACTTTAGTCACCACAATAGGATAGCTGGCAATATCTGCCACTATCATGTAATCTCCCTTTGAAGTTGAACAGTCTCTCTCTCTAAATATGATCTTACCCTTTTTAATAAAGTCCCACTAGTTTAGTATCAAGACTTCAAACAATATTGCATAGTCTTTCACCATCTCATTGCATTTTGCAACCAATAGATATTCATAAGAAACTTTTATCATAGAGATCAATGCAAAGATGTACACCCTATTTACAACTATATAGAAACGCCATAAAATACTTGTCTCTTTGGAAGTCTGATCTCAATACACACACACACATAAGAGATTCTGTCTTGTCCCTCTGTGAATAGCTTTCTAAAGGAACACCACATGCCTCAATATTGTGGTTTATGAAGTCATGATTAAAGATACATAAACCATATATACAGACAATCCCCAAAACAAACAAGCAACTCTTGGTATACACACATGTAGACAACTCGCAGTAGTACACCAACTTGTAAACAAAACCAAGAACACCTAATTGACATAAAATTTCTTTAGAGCAGAATAACAGATATAAATTCCTGAACATAACCCTATGATTTTGATACAGAATGACATACTTTCTTATTAAGAAAGATATTCCACAGATCACAGTCTCAATTGAATATGCATATGATAAAAGAAAAAGCCATAAAGCAAGAAGACGACTCTAAAGCGATTGTCTGACACAACAAAAAAACTCACTCTTTTTGAGGCTTATGTTTGCTCATCAATACAACAACTAGTAGTCAGTCAAGGTACTGCTATACCTTCAAAGTTTTGAAATCACACATTAATCATAATTTTAATTTCAAACTCAGAAATAATCAACCTATAAATAAGAAATGAGATTAACTTTAGCACTTGGTATAGCATTTGATGAAAGACGAGTTCACCTTAGAGAGTGGTTACCTAAGATGACAGTGCTTCCATAGCAACAACCACGGTTTCCAACTTTGGTTTTCGAGAACAAACTTTGTTTTATGAACCCATCACTTCAACAGAGAGAGCTCTTTGTCGCTGCTATACTCATGATGACAAATGACTCCGTATAGAGGAGAATGTACCTTAAGTAATTATTTAGATAACTCATGAACTCTTTGCAAATATGAATATGATGCACAAACTTTTGCAACTTGTGACAAACTCGATGCCCCACAATCACAAGATACATACACTTGGAAATCAACCTTCGACAATGTGTTTGATTTCGAGAAGGCTACTGTGAAAATCAAAGAAAAAAATTTCTGATTTCTTATTGCCATGTATATCATCGGTAAAACGAGCAGTTCTTCGAAAGACAAAAAGTCACGGTGTTACTAACTACGGGAATGTGAGGAATAAAAAATAAAAATTGAATGCCAACCAAGAACGCACAAATGACAATAGAGAAGATAATCACAAGTTGAATAGAGCGGTGACAAGAACATGAGACTATTCATGGATGAAATATATCAAGGCAAAGCAATAATATATCTCGAAGCCCGAACATACCGAATATACCATTAGAATAATCAAATCTTGAGGTGAACAAAGGATATGTTGCAAATGATATAAATCCTTCATTATCGATGACGAACGTTGAGAATTTTGGCTTACAAAACTTCTACTCCAAAGATCTGATAGACTCCCAACGCAGGTACACAACACATAATTGGGGCATTTGTGCCATCGACCTTCTCGATGAGCTCTCTTGAAATGAATTTTGATGGAGGAGAGCTCACATGAATGTTGACAAAACAAGAGTAAATGCTATCTCATACCTCTCACAATCATCTTAGCCCGATGATACTGAGCGCCCCGAATTTGCATTTTACGAATGGTATCTTAAACGAAAACTAATGTGCTTGAATGATAACTTCAAAAGACTCCCTCACTTTGCCATAGGCCCACAATATTGCATGCTTGCGCTTGGCCAAATTCATCCTATCAAAATTGATGGCGTTGACAGCAACAATCTATGCACTAACATACCGCATTTCTGATAAACCGAGAATACTCAAAGATAAATGCTTCTCGTTTAAGAGATTCATAGATTTTGTTTGAGAATTTTCTATCCAGGGATTCAATAAAGTGTTTAATCGGAGTTTCTCACTCATTCATCCTGTTTCTTTGACCACAATAAAGAATAGAAGACAATAACTGCTATCTTTAACTCAAATAGTCCTAGAGAACTAGACAAGTTTATCTCTCTCGCAATTATGTTGGTGTAAATAAGTATTTACTATTTACACTTACTTAAGTTTACTTAGTTTAATGCATTATTTTAATATTTATTTATTAGTCACCTAGGAGTATGTGCACTCTTCTGAGTTCTCATGTTGACAACATAGGAGTTCGCACCTCATTTATGCACATGGTGTCTACAACACAGGAGTAAGCACATGGTGTCTACAACATTTCCACACCTGGGACACCTTGTCATGCTTATCCTCTCATTGTTGCACATACATTCATGCACAATAGAGGATGTGTGCTTAGTTATCAAGCTTATCTCCTAGCACCTTCTAGAGACATTCTAGATGCATCTTAGAGGCCTTTATATACAAGCACTTCTAGTGTGTACAATCATCTGAACATAGTGATGTATCAGAACATGTTATGATATATTGATCATACTTTTTTTTGGTCTACAATTGTGCTTGTGTTAGAGTTCTTTGATCTTGGGTGAATTTTCCCTAAGACAAATTCTTACAAGTTATATAAATTTAACTTCCTAATTGCTGATATCTAGCTCGGCTTTGATACCATGTTAGTATTTTGACCCAGAATTATAGATAAGAAACAATCAAGAATTATAAGCAATACACACAAGATTTATCCTCGGAAAACCCTTCCACTTAAAGGGAAAAATCCAACCACACCAAGAAAATATCTCTTTTATTGATCAACAAATGTTCATAGTACAAGGCTTTCACTTGATTGCCTTACAATACACTAAGCAATCATATAAATAGATTGAATTCAGCCTCTTCATCTTTTACACAAAGGTCTCTTTGAATCCCAAAAATAAGACTCTTTATATTTCCAAATATTCAACGCTTCATATTAATAGATGCATGCCTCTTTGCATGATGTATGACATATGTCCTTTTATATAATATTAACTTAAATATTCTCACAAATGTCTCTTTCAGTTGAAGGTGACCATAACGGTCATAACAAGCATATTTCCACTTTATAAGAGCAGAGATAAAGATCTCTATTACAACTACAAACTTCAACAAGTACAAGGATTGGAAATGGTATCCGTGTACTCCTCTATCCAGTTATAGGCCCAAGTTGGGATACCATTGGTTGGTTCCTCACTTTCCTATGGTTATTATTGTCAACCAGTGTTGGCATTTGCAGTCTTATTTGAAGGCATTGCATCATAGGTTCCTTGTTGTGTGGTCTGTTACCATGAAACCTAAAATTGCTCATTTTGCCTGGTGCGTGCTCTACCAGGTTTTGTCGTTGGGATCACAACTCACACATATGGGATTTCCTGATTCTCGATGTCCTTTGTGTCGTCGATTCAAGACTTGCATGCATCTTGTTGGGTTTTGCTACTAAGCTCAACATTTCTAGAGTTGGATACATGATTTTTTAGGCCTTTAAAACCAGAATTGTTTTCTTGGCACATGGTTTTACTAGGGGATCATCTAAAGCTTCTTGACAAGTTTTACTTCGAAATGAATGTCAATATGTATAGGAAAGCATGTATTTGTAATAATTTTATGATGCAGATTCAAGTGCAAGCAAATAAAGTGGCTTTGGAGGTGGCCCACCTTTAGATGCTTTTACAACTTTGGGAAAATGCCTTGTGTATGGTGGCTTAAGCATTGCAACCTCCTTGTCTCCTGATTGCACTCCGCCCTGTGGATGCAGTTGCGGCCTAGCTTCTCTGCCCATCGTTTGCAAACCTTGAGGTCCCAGGCCCCTCGCCACTCCTTTTATAGAGGACAAGATGGGTGGCAATGTCGCTTTGCCTCTCCTCCTCGATGTGGCTCTGGTTGGTCCCCTACTGCTTCTACTGCTCCTGCTACTGGGTGGCCCTTTGCCACTCATGACATTTCCTCGCCTAGAGTTGGCCATTTCACCTTCCAGGAGGGAGCAAGATAAAAAAGATAAAAGTGATGATGGTTGGTCTCTTCTTGACCCACCACCCAACCAGTTGATGTATGGGTTCAGATGACTTCCACAATCCACCTCCCTCAACTGACATTGCCCTTGCATTTCGAGAGTTTATAGTATTTTTTAATATGTATAGTTAGTTGTTGTTTCTGGTGAAGGGAAATGGTAGCATCCCAAAAAGTCATCTGAGATCAGTATGTACATCTTGTATCCAAAGATTTCTTGAATAGCTACTAATAAGAAAATACAAGCACTTACTACTATGCCATAAAAACGGAAACAAACATAGTTGATTTCGCATAAATAAAACCTTAAAGGAAAGTGATTGCAATTTACCAATCTAACAAATTTCAGAAGCATTATGACATAGAGATTTAATATTTTACAATTGTGAAACTAGAAGAATAAAACATGATAGAAAACACAAATATATGTGGGGAAAACCTTTCCAGGTAAAAATCCCCCCTCCAAAACAAGAAGCTCATGTATTATTGAGCAACAAATTACAATTCATTTTCAGCCTTTACATGGAGGTTTGCATCTTGCTCCGTCCTAGAGAAAATTCAAAAGCATAACCCTGTATAAATAATTTGTCATCACTCACTTACATCTCTTTAGCAACTCATTTTAGTTTTAGAGTTTTCACATAAAAGGAAAGACATTCTCTAAAGAGTCTACATTCAATGTATTTACAACTTATTTAGAAACTTCCTTTGTGCACAACTCTCTCATATAAAAAATGCTAAGAGAAAAAGCCCCAAAAAAAGACTTCCTATTTTTGGTCCAAGTCTATCCTTGTGCAAGATGTGGTCTTATTTAGCATCTTCCAAAAATGCATAAATAAAAAACCAAGAAAGCATCCTAAGGTCGAGTCACCTTATCCCAAAATTTGGCCTCGGTGTCATGTGGATTCTCGCATGGTGATCCAATATCCCCCAATCTTTTTCTTTTGTGAATATGTAACTTCATATTTAAAGTAGTAGAAAAGCAACTATTCACCCAAAAAACTAATACTAAGTAGTTTACAACAACTACACAAAGATAGACAGGTTTGTTTGTGTGATTTCGCCATGGCATTGAATTGTTTGCAATTTCATTTAAGAAAAGTGTGATTTAGTTTGCAGAAGATACGATTTGTTAAGAACAATATATCATTAACAAAGTGGTGCGATTACTCAGTAGATGCTATTTGCTTTTGGAGAAAAATAAATCAAAAGGTGTAATTATGATTAAGAAGAGTTGACTGAAAGAGCAGTAATAAAATAAAAGGTAGCCACAATGGAAAGGTTATGTGTCTGTAATGTTCCCGTTATAAAATAAATAAATTATCAAACTATTGTTAATGGGCCGATTGATTTAATATATCTTGGACCCATTTAACTTTTGTTTCGGTAGTTTGTGTCATTGTCGGCTATCTTCATACACCGTTGGAAAGTTTCCTGATGAGTATTTAGGCATGGTCGGTAGGTAGTCTTTAGGTATGCATTTTATTTGAATTATTTTTGTAAATTGCAAATTTCAGTTGGGATTCTCTGTTGTTCGCCATTTTGACCATTCTGTACAACACTTCTAATAGCCTGTCTTAGTCACGGTACGGCCTCACCGTACAACCCATTCCTCTCCACTGTACGGACCATCTCTCTTCACCGTATGGTCCACTCCTCCCTGTACGGACCATCTCTTCCCAATGTACGGTAACTTCCATCTGCCTTACCTTCTGTACTCCCTTGACACATCGTACGACCACTTAGACTCCAGCGTACACCTAGCAAATACCCACCGTATGGCTTTGTATTTTGCCCTCCATTTTAGTCCATACAACCTCCCAGTCTGTGCATACTTGTCCACTTCCGTACGACCATTCTGTTTTTTGTAACTTGTTCAATTTGGAGGTAGTCGAAACATTATAGTGGTATAAGAGCACTTCGATCTTGCCAGTCTGTGAATAGTGAATGAGAGTTTATAGTTGGAAGAGACAAAGAACCCATTCCGTTGATAGAATGGCTGCTGAACCGGAACCAATAGTTGTTGAACTCGTGACATTGCTGAGAGAACTTGCAAAGAATTAGGCACAGATCATTGATACTTAGCAACTCATGGAAGAGACTCTCAAGAAGTTGGTAGACAATAAAATATTCGGAGAACAAAATGGTCACAGCGCAAACTCAGTGTCGGAAAAAACAAACCCTCATCCAGCACGTTGTCAACCTTCCATGCCGTCTTTTCAGGCACCACACAGAGGGAAACAACCAACCTTTGAAGAGATGCAAGAACAACTGAAAGAAGACTAGAAGAATGCAAATTTTGAAGATATATCCTACAAAGATTACGCGGATCTGAGAATGAGATATTTGAGAGGTGAAAACTTAGGATACTTTAATGATGATCTTAGAAGAAAGTTGAGTAAAGTAAATCTGTCTCCATTTGACGAATCCGGATCCGGATCCATATCTCCTTAAGCATGGGTAATGAAGGTAGATACTTACTTCCAACTGAATCCTATGCCAAAAGAAGAAGCAATCAAATTTGCAGCGCTACACTTGGAGGGAGTTGCGCATGAATGGTGGCATCACGACACCATTACACTGGGGCATGATCAAATAACTACTTACGCGGAATTCACTGAGAGATTGATAGAGCAATTTGATGGTAAAGATCTGAAACTCAATTTCAAAGATTTGGCACAGTTAAGACAAATTGGATCAGTTGACCACTACATTGCGGAATTTCAGAAACTCTCTATTTTGGTCACAGACATTTTTGAAAGAAGACAGATAATGCTCTTCATGGATGGATTGACATAACCACTAAAAGGTTGGGTCAAAGAGTTCAATCTTGCCACTCTGTTGGAGGCTATTAAGAAGGCATAGAGCATGGCATCATCATCGGCATCATCCTCTCAAAGTTACTCACACCCCAAATTGTCGGCGTTTCCGAGGGACAAAGATAATAAAATTTTGCCCAGGAAGCCGTCATTGGATGAAGCTACTAGATAGGAACTCCGAAGTAGGGAATTATGTTTCAAGTGCAAGGGACCGTGGGAACTTGGCCATAGATGCCTTGGGAAAGGAAAAATACACTACATTGAGGTCGTGTCTAATGATGAGGATGAAAAGGAAGAAACACTCAGCGAAGGCAACCAACATCATGGCGACACCGACATGGTTAGTCTAAACCATACATAAAGGATTGCAACTTTGATACGATGCAGAGGGTCTATTGTCCTAGCTAGTAGCCCGAGATGCACAGTTTTTCGTGTATGGGGAGCCCTTCAAAGACAAAGGGTTATGGTGATGCTTTACAACGAAGCTACTCTAAACTTCATTAACTCATCCTTGGTGAAGCGAAGAGGTCTACCAACGGAGATGCACCCAGGCTTTCAGGTTAAGGTTGCTGGAGGGATTCTTTAGCCCTGCACGCACCTTGTTCCTCAACTAAGTATCACAATGGCGAATCACACGGTGACTAAGAATTTCTTCATAGTGGATCTTGATGACATGGAGGTTATTCCAGGCATACAGTGGATAGAGACACTTGATGAATACACTCAGAGTTTCAAACGAATGGACTTCACTTTTGTTGTTGATGGAAAGAAGGTTGTTCTTTGCGGAATGGTAAATGAAGGTCCGAAAGAAGTTTTTGCACATCGGATGGAGGAAATTTTTCGGCATGATGACATTGCGTGGGTTGCACATTGTTTTATCTCGGCAGAACCTATAAAGGGGCAATGAACACCTCACCACAATGATGAACTCCAGGATATTTTGAGTAAACACGATAAAGTTTTCATTGACATTCCTTCGGGTATACCACCTCATCGAGGGTTTGAACATACTATCGAGTTGGAAGCTGGAGCCAAGTCGGTCATAACTACACCCTACCGTCATCCCAAGAAATTCAAAGATGAGATCGAAAAGACTATTCAGGAACTGTTGG
Source organism: Cupressus sempervirens (assembly GCA_028749045.1). Lineage (NCBI taxonomy): Eukaryota > Viridiplantae > Streptophyta > Pinopsida > Cupressales > Cupressaceae > Cupressus > Cupressus sempervirens. The sequence goes on along the minus strand of CM053783.1, from coordinate 145,227,074 downwards.
AGAAAGGATGGATACGTCCCAGGTTCTAGCCCCTTCGCATCCTCAGTAGTCTTGGTCAAGAAGGACAAAATGATGCGCATGTGTGTGGACTACCATGTGTTGAACAAAAAAGAAAGAAAGAATAGATATCCCATTCCAAGGATAGATGAGTTGTTGGATGAATTGCATGGCGCAATCTATTTTTCGAAAATAGATCTTCGTTCCGGATACCATTAGATCCACATGAGGGAGGAAGATGTAGAAACGACAGCCTTTCATTGTCACTACGAGCATTATGAGTTTCTGGTCATGTCGTTCGGATTAACAAATGCACTTGCTACATTCCAATCATGCATGAATTGCATCTTCAACAAACAATTACGTAAGTACTTATTGGTATTTTTTGATGATCTTATTTATAGCAGGACATGGGAGGAGCACCTGAAGCATCTGAATGAAGTTCTGAGGATCATGGAGGAGTAGTCTTTGTTTGCCAAGCAATCCAAATGTGAATTCAGTATGACAAAAATATTGTACTTGGGGTTTGTTGTCAGTAAATACAAAGTTCAAGTTCATCAGGAGAAGATTTAGGTTATCCTTGATTGGCCTCCCCCAAAATCACTCTCAGAATTGCGAGGATTTTTCAGACTATGCAGTTACTATTGGAGGTTCATTAAAGGATTCTCTCAGCTCAGTGCACCCTTAACGGATCTGACAAGGAAGGGGTCTTTCCAGTGGAATGAAAAGGCACAACTAACTTTTGATAAGCTGAAAGAGGCAATGAGCACTTGTTTCGTACTTGCATTACCTAATTTCACTCGATTGTTCATTTTGGAGTGTGACGCCTCTGGAGAAGGCATTGGCGCGGTATTGATGAAAGATAGACACCCCATAGCTTATGAGAGTAGGAAGCTTACGTAGATAGAATGCCTATATTCCATCTATGACAAAGAGATGTTGGCCAGCGTACATGCACTAACCAAGTTCCGACAGTATCTGGTAGGTGCCAAGTTTGTCGTCCGAACGGATCACAACAATTTGAGATATTTTCTAGAGCAACGAGACTTGAATGAAAGACAACAAAAATGGGTAAGCAAGGTTTAGGCTTTTGATTTTGACATTAAATATGTGAAAGGGAGGAACAATGTAGTTGCAGATGCCTTGTTCATGAAACCCATCATCTGCTCACTAAACTAGATTTCAGTTGACTGGAAGACACATCTGTTGGTAGAATACTCTAGAAACATATTTGGCTGTGAGCTAATGGATGACAACACTCAGGATGATTGGTACAGGGTAGTGAATGACATCATCTACTATAAGAATAAGATATTTTTAGTGCCGGAATCCAAATTGAAGCAGAAAATCTTGAAAGAAATACATGACTCACCCTTGGCAGGACAACCGGGTTTTCTCAAAACTTACAGAAGTCTCCGGGAGAGTTTTTCTTGGAAAGGGCTCAAAGGGGATGTGTTGTAGTATGTAAGAGAGTGTGCGGTCTACCAGCAGAACAAATCCAAACATACTCTACCTGCCGGGTTACTACAACCTCTACAGATTCTAAAACATAAGTGGGAAAGTATCTCAATGGATTTAATAACAGGGCTTCCCAAGGTGAACAGTAAGGATTGCATTTTTGTGGTGGTTGATAGATTGACAAAGTACGCTCACTTCTTCACCATCCCTCAGATTTTCAGGCCGCACAAGTTGTCGATCTATTCTTTAGAGAAGTCTTCCGCCTATACGGGTTACCCTGAAACATTGTTAGTGATCAGGATGGGCGATTCATCAGTATCTTTTGGACAACTGTTTCGGATGGCATGGACAAAATTGTCATCAAGTACTAGTTACTACCTACAGACAGACGAACAAACAAAGATTGTGAACAAGTGGCTTGAAGGTTACCTTCGGAACTATGTTTTGGTACAACAACGGGTGTGGGTCAAAATGGATACATTTAGGAAATATTGCTACAATGCCACGTACCACATGTCCATCGAAATGACACCATTCAAAGCTTTGTACAGGTACAAACCCTTTTCCTTCATCGACATAGTTCTAGGTGACCATCGCGCACCAAGGGCGAGGGACTGGTTTCAGGAGGGATATCATACTAAGATGCTTGAAGGAAAACTTACAGCGGGCATAAAATCAATAGAAAATGTACGCTGACGGATACAGAATGAAAATGAGTTTTGAAGTAGGGGATTTGGTTTATCTCCGGCTCCAGCCATATTGAGAATCCTCATTGAAGGAAAAGGGAAAGAAAAATTGAAGCCACAATTTTATGGCCCCTATCATGTAGTTCGTCATGTTGGTGAAGTCATGTAGGAGCTAGAACTTCCGGAAGGAAGTTGTATACATAACGTTTTTCATGTTTCATGTCCGAAGAAGACTGTAGGCAGAACGTCTTGGTAGCCACAGACGTCCCACTACTCAATGAAGATGGAAAGCTCATATTGGAACCAGCCGAGATCATCAAAGTAAATGAGAAGATTCTGTGGAACTGCATGATGAAGGAATACTTAGTGTGTCGGAAACACTTACCATTGGACAACATGACGTGGGAGGGCGAGCACATTCTTCATCACTTGACATTGCATTTGCTTGAAAACAAGCAAAATTTGGGACGGGAGTACTGTAATGATCCCGTTATAAAATAAATAAATTATCAAACTATTGTTAATGGGCCGATTGATTTAATATATCTTAGACCCATTTTATTTTTGTCTCCGTAGTTTGTGTGGCCGTCGGCTATCTTTGTACACCCTTGGAAAGTTTCCCAACGGGTATTTAAGCACAGTTGGTATGTAGTCTTTAGGTATGCATTTTATTTGGATTATTTTTGTAAACTGTGAATTCCAGTTGGGATTCTTTGTTGTTCGCCATTTCAAAACTTAAAGATCTTCCCTACTTGGCTTTTCAGTTTCATTGGGATTTAACCCTTACCCTATTCCGTCTGTGTTCTACTTGGCTCGAATTTGGCAAATTGAAGAATTACTTGTATGTGGAAATATCATTACTATTTGGTGTGCATCTTTTCAGACTTTGCTTCTGCAAATTGCTTGTGTTGCATTTTGCATTCTAAAGTAGTATCACTGAATTACTTCGTACCCTCCATACACTCACCGTACGGACACCTTGGGTTTCATATAGCATCCTCCCACATTTGGTAGTACGACATCATCATACCCGTACGACCATTCTGTACAGCCCTTCCAATCGCCTGTCTTAGTCATTGTACGACCTCACCGTACAACCCATTCCTCTCCACCATATGGAACATCTCTCTTCACTTCACAACAGATTTGAGGAGGAAAATATACGAGGAAGAGATAGTAAGAGTTCAAAAGAATTGTGATCATCTTGTAGTAGACTTATGATCAATATTAGCAAAAGTATATAATAGCAGAATTTAGTGATATAATAGTGGAATTTAGTGAAGAAATTAATACTGAGGTTGTTGCCTCATTTTGGTGAAGTCAGGGCTTCATCTTTGTGGAGTTTGTGCTTCATATTCAGGGTTTGGTGCCTCTAGTTAGTGCCTACAAACATTGTAAAAGAAGATATATAAAATGATTTACTTGTCTTTGTTTTTTGTTGAGGGTTTCCCCCGTGAATTTCGTATTCTTTGGTGTTTTCATTTGCTAAATCTTGCATATATGTTGATTAAGCTTTATAACACATTGTTACTTATATCTAATCAAATTAAGAAGCTAAAGTTTTTAACCTTTTTTTTTCATATACTGATTCACCCCACTCTCTCAGTATATTTGTGTGCTCTTCAATTTAAGTTTTTCTTTGGTAACAAAATGACGGAGTTCAAGTTCTAATAGCCTGCAAGTTAAATTCAAAATATACTCTGTTCTGCCATGCTAAGGAATACAAGCAATTTCAACAGAAGAGGATCAGTAAGTCACAAATACAACCACTCTGTTACCAAAGTAATTACTCATTCGATTATTCATGTAATACACGAGTAATTAGAAAATGCCAGAATAGCAATAGGGATGGACAAGTTGTAGAATTCAGTCATATAACATTCAGCCCCTGCTTTTCTGAGTCTTCCCTGAGATTTTTAAACTCCTGTAAAACTGACTTTAGTAAACTTGAACTTCCTTAACTCTTCGACCAACTAGAGTTTTGAAGTTAATCAAAATATTATTTATTTATAGAAAAGCACTATTCATAAAAAATAAATAGAAAACATCTGAAATCTGTCAGTTAAAGACTGTTAAAAAAGAGAACTGCTGAACAGAATAATAATAATTAAATAATAGAAAAATAAATGTCATATAATGCCTGAACAGCATCTCAGCTAACTCAACGAGGGAATATAATGTTAAATTAGATGCTCCGCATCGGTTTGCATCTTCATTTAACCTGTGTTGTGTTTAAAATTTGATGTGGGTAATATTGCTTAGTTTGTTTTTTGCGAGACTATCTAGTATGTTCATTATTAAAATGTTGATAGGCCTAGAAAAATGCCACTGGATTTAATCTCAAAATTCTAATAGATATTTTTGGCTTCTCGGATTGAAATTATATCATTCTTTTGACATGTTTAACAGATAAAATCGTTTGCAAGTAAGAAGGCGGATTATGAGGAGCAACTTAAAGAAGTTCAAAAGGAGAATCTGGTATTCTTATTTTTCTCATTCACGACATTTTCAAACCCAGCATTCTTTGTAATAAGAAGAGACTGGCTCCGTATGTTTATGCTATTGCATAGTTTTTTATCGTTTAACATGACTATTAATGCGGATAATGAGTCGAAACTTAAAGGTCAAAGGGAGAAGCCGTTATGATTATTATTTTTCATTCATAACGTCTTCAAACCCAGCGTTGGCTCTCTTTATTTGTGCCATCGCATAATATTTTATCCCTCTAACATGAAGCAATAGCTCAAAACTCACAACATAAAACATACGATACAGAAACACACTGCATTCCGTACACATTTCGTAAATTCATTTCAAATGCAACTTAAAATCAGACACGAGCTTCTTAATATTAATCACAAAACGAAATCACTCATTTACGTAATTGGATTTCAACTAACAGTTGATTACAAACAAAATGTGTAAAAAAGATATTTATTCACGACCTTCATGGCCTCCAAACTTTCTATGGTTCAGTATTCCCTCTATTGTTCTTCAACTCTTCACTCATTCGTGTACTCTCTTCTTCCCGCAACCTCTCACCATCTTTCCCCCTTAACGCTCCATCCCTTTTTTCCTTTTATCCCACCTTTTCAACTTTCCGCCTACCAGCCCCACTCCCCTAATTTTGCCGTTCCATTATATGGTTCTCTCCATCATGCAAGGCAATGTACCTATACCCTGGCTCCAATAGCCTTCCGGTTAATTTGCCCATTTTGCCCATCACCTTCACTTCTCTACGTAGACTCCAGACTGGCTCCAAACATCAATGCCACTGTTCTTTTCTCTCTTTACCCAATATTGTGCCCACTGTTTTATTTCTCTCTGTTATGTGTCATTATTCACTTCTATTTTTTGGCGTGGGCAGGTAGGATGCTCCTGCATCAAATGACCGTTTTGAAACTAATACGTTTGGCTTCAGAAATTCCCATAAAATCACTAACATTGTTAGTACCAAGATAGATCGCTCTGGTCTAGCATTATACCTAATAGATTCCTCTTGTCCAGCATTATACCCAAAAGTTCTTGTGTTTTGTGTATTGAAATATGCAATAGATAAAATACAAAGCTGTAAATAGGGGTTCAATTCATAGTTCCAGTGCTGTAGACATGGAAAGATAGTCACAGAATATATGTATGCAACGCTTGTTCATCCAATGATCTAGCTAATAAAGACTCAATTTGGTGCTATGCTTTCTGATTGATGGTGGGTTTAAGACGTGGTTTTAATATTCTTGCTACACAAAAAGCTCTGATATGGATGTATTACTGAAGTACTTGCATGGCGGATAGTTTATTTTAACATGATTATGAGTTCTTGGCAAGTACAAACTGCTACAGTGTATACCTCTTATCGAATATATTATATCCCCAAAAGTTTGCATGGGAAGCTGTTGCTTACGTCAAACAATTTAAACGGGTGTCTTCATGTTTCTCCATTTGAAGAGTAGAGCACAAAGTTAATTGTAAAACAATGTATCGTCTGGAATGCTATGTGGTTGAATCTCTGTCTGTTGAGTTTGTGTATTTATTTTCCTCACAAAATTAATACATTTCATTGTGTAAATTTTCTTCCCTCTAATGGCTACCTTTATATTATTGATGTGCAATTCCCTATTTCTGTATTCTTCAAAACTAAAATAACATGCGTACTGCCTTTGCAGGTCTTGTGTGAAAAAATAATAATAATGAAGCAAGAACTTAATGTCCTTGATAGCAAGATAAGAGATCTTTGTGAATTCTATTCTACTGTTAGCTCAAAGAATCACATTCCTAAGGAAGAAATCATACGTGCCCTTGAATATGATGTCAAAAGCAAAACTAAGAATCTCCTTTTTCTGCAGGATATGCTGGTAAGCATCTTACAAAACTCCTAGAATTCAATATCCTTTTGTACATACTTTGTTCTGTATTAGATATCTTGTTAGTTTTAATGTGCCCACTGTAGCTAACTATGCTAAAATCATAAGGTTTTATGACATATTAATGTACAACTTGTTAAGGAAAATTGTGTGATGCAATGTTGTACAAACTATCTAAATTTTTGCATTTTGTGTTCATTCATCACCAGCTGTGGAAATTGAAGGATTTCAAAAGCAAATCCAAGGAGCATTTTATTGAGCTTAATTACCTCAACATTATTAGTCAAAGGTATATTGTCTTTATATATGAGGTAATACTGCACTATCCCTTGCAACAGTACATCGAGATAGTGTCCAAGACACTTGGTTTGTTGAGTTTTTTTTATGTGTGCCAGTAATTGTAAACTTGAATTCTAAAACAGGTTTTGGATCGATGGGAACGGAAACTTTTCAAAAGCATCTATTAGTTATAGCATTAGCTATGAAACTGTCGAAAGGGTATGTAACCTCTGTACATTCTGCTGTTTAGTCTTTCTAATTTGTTATCTGGATTGTTTAATCTTTTATATCTTTTCAGGGTTTTCCCTTTATGAGTGCATCTGTAGCATTTGATGCTGTTTTTGCATCAAAGCAGAGCTTGAAGTCTATAGATGTTGACGCTTTATGGCACACAGTTCAGGTGCGTGAAACTTTGGTCAAATTGCTGCAACAAAAAATTGATATGAATATCAAGTAACGTCAAGATGCAGAGAACAACTTTTGAAAGTTTCTTTTCCGAGAACACAAAAAAATTCATTGTTTTAGATTGTGTAATGTTCAAACCAACTTAGCTTTGTGGCATGATACATATAAAACATAAGAGCATAACTTCGGTAATAGTTGATAGTTTTAGTTCATTTGCCTACAATGTAGAGAGCTCATTTAATTTAGATGGAACAACACTCCTCTAGTGACAAATATTTGAACAACTTTTCCTAGGTATTATTGTTAACATTATAGTGCATGCGCAATTAAGAATTCACATTGTTGAGTGAGAGTTAACTTGTGTACTATTTCTAGCTTGGGAATAAAACTTTGTCAAGGGTTGAATAAAATAGGGTCAACAACTCTATATTTTGATGTGCAGGTCATGTATTTTGATCTACTACTTATCATGTTAACATCATCTCATTTCTAGATCAAATGAAAGAGCCCATCTTCATGCCAAGAAAGGATGACCAAAGACTCCTGGTGGCTTATCACATTAGTCTAGCCCACATCCTTTCATAGCATTGCTAACATCTTTTTGGGTAGAGAATGCCTCCTTTCTTTTGTCCAAATAGGGTTAACATAAAGGAACAAAAAGAGGGAGATTGTAGATGAGAGAAATCACTCTTTTGACTTATGACAACGGATTTCCTTTCAACCTTGTTTGATCAACATATGGTAATAACTATTTTCATTGCACTTTCTAATAATGTTAGACCCAAGTATGGAAATGTGTGAAATATCTTATTATCCAAGGAGAAAGCTTTAGCATAGGAATTGTTGAGAGCGATCAAGGACACATGGCTCAGAATTGGCGTGCCTATCTTTTTGATGGATGGGAACATTGCAAAAATAGATGACTAATTAGTGTCACTGGAATGTTTGCTAGGGGGACAAATTTGAAGGCAATATATTATGAAGGGTAAGGGAATGATCTAACTTCTATTACTAATATCGTCATTGAATACTTTGAAATGGTGGATCTTGAAAGTGTTGTTGAAGTGAGAATTGGATGCTAAAAATTGTAGGGTAGCTAGTTCTATAGTGGAGGGTATACCATCTTAAAATGGAAGCACCAATTATATAAGACCTTTTAGCTCTCGCCCTTTAGTGACTTTATGGACCATGGATGGATTTGTGCTCAATCAACTCTTTCTTCTGCTCAGTCGCGTTTCTTCCATTTTCATCTGTCTAATTTTTGAGACCTCGGGCTTACTCCATCTTGGGATAACCCTAGAATAGGTTGACCTTTTCGCGGGGACTCTGGGTCTTGGGTTTTAATATTGCCTCGGGGATTCAAACTTAAAAATCAGATGACCTTGTTTGCTTGTTTTGTTTTCACACCCGAAAACTAGTACAAAAGGGAGCCTAGGCACCTCATTTTCATATCCTCATAAACATCCACACACATGAATACAAGCACTCAAGCAAACATATTTTCTAAGGGATTTCAAGCATATGCGATTTAAGGATCGTTTGTGAGCATTTCCTCTTCAACATCTAGCATTTTATTGGCCATCAATGGAGGAGACCTACATTGTGGCTTTCATCTTCTTCTTCTTCTTTGGTGCACATTTACAGCAATGGCTCCATGATGTGGTTTTGGTAGATCCATTGCATTTGTGGATTTTCCTACACCCTTCAGAGCAAATTCAACATCTACAACATACAAGCATTGCAAAAATCCTTATTGACAAGGGTGTAAAAAATGTACATGGAGGTTATAAGGACTCAAATGTTTTGTGAGTAATCATCATATGTCACAAGGCAATCTGCAGATGTAAATAATGTTGTGCCAAAAATATACAAACCATGATGCAAATAAGAAATGAGAAGTTTCCATGCATAGACCTATGTATTCTTGATTCAAAGTTATGATTAGACAATACACTTATTTGACGATGCTAGATAATCATTCCATTTGGATTATGTTTTCAACCTTGAGCATTTAACATGAAAATTATCCTTCACATTCAATAGAAAATCAAATGAGTAACACATGCATGCTTGAATGAATGATCAATGAGAGATTGAGTCACAAGTAACCTCACAACACAGAGCCATAGCAATAATAAGACAAAGTCAAGTAAGCGATGATGCTCAACCCTCAAACAAAACTTCCTCCAAAATAACAACCAAGAATGAACTCTCTTCATCAATCACCAAGATCTTAACTTGGTGGTGGTAAAAGTAACTCCACTCTTGCCAGGGTGGCAAGAGGGAGTTGGCAAAAGGGGAGTTAATCTTGGCACTCTTGGGAAGAATTCCCCCAAAGATTTGATTACCATGATTGGCCACCCTTAGGAAGAGTTCCCCCAAGGATTTGGTTACCATTGTCGGAATCTGATCTTTGGGGGAGCTCTTCCCAAGGACGATAAGAGTAGCTCCCCTCTTGCCAACTCCCTCTTGCCACAATGGTAAGAAGGGAGTTACTTTTGCCACCACCAAGCTAAGAGTTTGGTGATCGATGAAGGGAGCTCATTCTTGCTTTCTTTTTTGGAAGAGGTTTTGTGTTGTGAGATTACTTGTGACTTAGTCTCTGATTGATCATTCATTCAAGTAGGCATGTGTGTTATTCATTTGATTTTCTCTTGAATTTAAGGATGATTTTCATGTTAAATGCTCAAGGTTGAAAACATAATCCATAAGGGATAATTATCTAACATCGTCGAATGGTTGTATTGTCCAATCATAACTTTGAATCAAGAATACATATGTTTGTGCACGAAAACTTATCATTTCTTATTTGCATCATGGTTTGTATATTTTTGCAGTGCAACATTATTTACATTTGCAGATTTCCTTGTGACATATGATGATTACTCACAAAACATTTGAGTCCTTGCAACCTCTTTGTACATTTTTTACACCCACACTATAGTTGTGTCAATCTTTTGTAGTATCAAATTTAGTTAGTTAACATAAAATGGTGTAATGCTCATATGTGCCCTCTGTTTAGGTGAAAAATGGAGGCCAAAAGATTTAATAATATAAACTAGATGAGATAAATTCATTAACTAACCATTTACATACTAAGCCATTCAATACAAGAGAAAGAGGGGATGTTACATCCCAAGTTTTGCCAAATTTAAAATTGCTCATCTAGTTGTTGAGTTTTCATGCAAAGTCAATTGATAGATAAAATTAGTTATGATCATGTGAAATGGTAAGATGGTGAATTATTATGATTTCACGTGAGGGTGACATGTTAGTTAATCATTACGATGTTACTATATTGTTATCATGAATCTTGGAAAGTTGGTTATTCATTCATAGGAAGTAAAATCGTAGTTAGTTGTTATAATGCTTTATGAACAATAACAATCACTTGTTATGGAAATAATGATTTGAGGAATATGATATTATAATGGAGAATTTCTTTCTTGCAATAACATGGCAAGGGGGGAAGCATTGCCAGAGAAGGAATTGGGCACAGGAGCACCAACTACCATTGAGCCAATAGGTATGAGTCTTGGCCACGATGGCTACGGGAAAACGACTAGGCAAGCTAGGGTATTTCGAGGGACTACCATGACCTACTGGTCAATCATTATACATTATAATAAAAAAGAGAAGATCACTAAGCAATAAATTAGAATGTGTTAGCTTGCAAAGTGAATGATCTCAGAGCTTCCTGTGATATTGTCATGCCTTAATACAATTGAACTATACTATCTGCATGTGCTCACATATATATGTACACATATATATATGTATGTATGCGTGAAATAGAATAAGACGTATGTATACACCACTTGATATAAGACGTATATGCTAGATACTTTGATAAATATATCATGCATATGTACATATGTGTGTACACACATACACAAGTATAGGTAGGAAGGATATGATATTATTATATTAAGGTATTTTCATGTGTTAATCTTATTCCTTGGCAATAGTTTTATTATTTCAACTTGAGCGGCCACCTTGCTAATGATTTTATCGACCTTATGACAATTCGGTGACCTCTTTAATTTTGATTGTGCTACATGTATTCCCCATCACCCTTCTCTTGTTCTTTCTTAAATGTGCAAAGAAACTTGTATGAGAGAATATAGGCACTTGATACTACGAAGAGTTACCAAGCATTTAATGCTCTTTGAATCGCTATCTTTCTCAACCACGATAGCCCTATTTTTTCCATCATTTCTCAATACAATACCTCTATATTTTGTAACCATTTTGATCCATGACAACTTTGTGGATTTTATTGATCACCATTGTATCATTGTGCAAGACAACTGCTATAAAGCGTATTTATTGACTGCAAGGGTTGTGAACCTCCATTGTTGAGAAAGCGTTCAAGTCTGCAAGTGCAAAGAAATTGATTGCTAGTGAAGAGGCGAAATCTATTGCCAGGTTATGCTATCCTTTTCAAATGATCTTCCATCTGAATAAGAGAGTTTTCATTTTGAATTTGGAAGAAGGAAAGGAAAATCATAAATCTGAAAGACATGTCTTTATTTTTCATAATGGTTGTGCATTAGTAGAAGTCTTGACGATCAAGTTACAACCCAAATGAGTAAGTTAAACTTTGATTCCATAACGAATATTCATATTATATCAGACTGCTAATTCATAGCAGAATACTGATTGTATATCAGAATGTTGAAGCAATAATAGAACATGGAAATCATAATGAAATACTGTTTTCATAACAGAACGCTAATCTCATATCTGAAGAATTAAAATTATATCATATTATAGACTTTATAACAGAACTGTATTTTAAAAGAATTCCATTCCAGTGCCAGCTTACGCAGGGATATCCCTTTATATGTCTTTAAGATAAGGGCAACACCCTCAAGAAGGATCAGTAATTAAGATGCAAGTAGCATAAATTTATATGTTAAGTCTTAAGCAAGATTTGGCAGATGTAAATGGCTATGGTAAAACAATGTTTAGAGCTTCACCCTAGAGATTCATCTAGGATGACTAGGAAGATCGAGATGAAGGGAGTGAATTGGTAATCATTAAAAGTGGGCTAACCCTACATGATAAAGAGAATGAAATCAGTAAACAAAAAATAAATTTAATCAATCTAGATTAATTGAGTTAGCTCATGGTAGTCCATTGTATAGATCTTGTTGCCAAGTCAAACAATGGTTTGACATTCTAACACCAGGATGCTTAGTAGTGTCCCAGGCCTAATCCTAGAGTAGGGAGGGCCTTCCACAGTACAGATTGTGTGGGGATACTTAAGGGTCCATGGTTGGAAAGTTAAACCCTTGGCAATGCTTCTCCTCTCCATTAGGTGCCAGGACTTGCATAAGACAAAGATACGATCTACATTCAAATATCTTCTAGTAATGGGTACTTTATTTTTATGAAATTGCAAATTTCAAGTTGAGGATATGTTGGATGGTTAATGTCGTTTATTCAATTACTTTCTTTCCAGTTATTCGGTTATAGCTGTTGGTTCTAAAACTGCCTTCATGTGATTATGAAAGGTACGTATCTTTATTAGCAAAAAAGGTCTCTCTTACCATTAAGTAACGGTTGGTTACGATGGCAATAATATTCATCATAGTTGTTGATTGAATACTCCTTTGGTTGTTACTTAAGAAAATTAAGTTAAACTAATTTTAACTGTTAATCTCTTTCATATGAACATGTAAAATAGTTGTTATACTGCCTTCTCATGATTATGAATATGGAAAGTAACTATGTCAATGTTATGATAGTTAGCTAAGACCTGGTAAAAGGGATATTTACAAGGGATTCTTAAAAATAACTCTTAATACAACCCAAGTTAGATTAGCATAACCCAAATAGGATGAAGGGATGCTAATACTAAACCCAGAATATGTCAAGGAGGTACACAAGCAACTCGTCTTCCAGGCAATGTTAATTAACTTTAAGATGTGCAATGTGAATGTAAAATTAAACTAACTGAGAGTAAAATAGATCTAAGCAGTAAATTTATGTAATCAACTCAATTAAGATTTGGAAATAGGTCTATGTTAAGAGAAAATAAATGATGAAGAACATACCTTGAAATGTAAAAGAGAAGATGTCTTTTTGTTTTGAAAATCACAAATATGAAATTGTGATTGTGTTTCTGACTACAAATGTGATTAGGACAAAAAACCCCAATAAACCTTGATTTTCCTAGATCTCCAAGAACAGGTCGACCTAAAAAAAAGTGTCAAGACATTTTACGGGAAGTTGGACATGTTCTAGGGCATTGTAGCAAAATCAACCTGGGTTCTCTCGAAAGCTATCAACAAATACTTTTTAGATCTGAAGTCACAATTCTAATATCCTGGTCCTGCACACAAGAAGAATTGGTTTTGTTTGTTGAGGGAGGCTTGCCTTGGTCAAGCCCTAGATTGAGGAATCAACCTTGGAATGAAATGAAATGTAAAGCATAAAAGGAAGCAAGACAAATGTAAATATTCAACTTTCTTGATAAAACCCTTGTTAATAAGGATTTTGTAATGCTTGTATGTTGTAGATGTTGAATTTGCAATGAAAGGAGTAGAAAAACTCCACAAGTGCAATGGATCTACCAAAACCACATCATGGAGCCATGGGTGTAAATGTGCACCAAAGAACAAGAAGAAGATGAATGCCATAATGTAGATTTCCTTCAATGATAGCCAACAAAATGCTAGATCTTGAAGAGGAAATGGTCACAAAGGATCCATAAATCTTGAATGCTTGAAATGCCTTAGAAAGTCTATTTTTTTTGAGTGCTTGTATTCGTGTGTGGATGTTTATGATGATATAACAATGAGGTGCCTAGGCTTCCCTTTATTCTAGTTGTTACATCCCATTTTTTGGCTCAATTTAAAAATTATCATATAGTCGTTGAGATTTTATGTGAAGTCAGTTGATAGGTAAAATTAGTTATGATTATGTGAAATGGTAGGATGGTTCATCCTTATAACTTCATATGAAGATGACATGTTAGTTAATTGTTATGATGCTATTATATTATTATCTTGAAATCTTAGAAAGTTGAAGTGATATGGTGGTTAGCCGTTGTGATGGTTATGAATACTAACTTGTTATAGTAATTGTGATTATATTGAGGAATATAATATTATTGTGGAAAATTTCTTTCCTTGCAGAAGCACATTGAAGGGGGGGAAGCAGTACTAGAAAGGAATTGGGCACGGGGCACTACCTACCATTGAGCATATAGGCAGGAGTCCTAAACCACCACAACCAAGAAAAACAATTAGGCAAGCAAGGGTATACTAGGGGACAACCATGAGCTAACCAGTCAGTTCATAACACTTAGTAATTAAAGAAAAACGTTAAGCATTTAATTAATAAGATAAGTTGTTACCATTTTATCTGAGATCATTGTGGAGCCTCCTATTATACTTCATATATTGACACTCTGATATCATGATATCTATACTTGCACATACACGTACATATGTGTGTGTGTGTGTGTATGATTAAAAGAAATAAATGATTAAATTTACATACATGTATGTATATGCATATGTACAAATAAAGGTGACATAGATACCATGTTGCCAATGTATTTTAAAATCATTTGGAGGAAGAACCTTTATAATTCAGAAATGTATTGTTCCACCATTCCCATTTGTCTAAGTTGAGTTAAATCCTTATGATGAAGTTCAGAATCCTTAGAGTCAAACTTGTCTATGAGTCTCTCAGTGAAGGTAGCATATGTTCTGATCTGATCATGACCCAATGTTGTCTGCCCATGGTGCCATCACTCATGTGCCACCCCTTCCAAATGTAAAACTGCATATTTGATTGCTTCGTCTTCCATTATAGGATTCGATTAGAAATATGTGTCAAGTTTTTGCACCCAAGCTTTAGCTATTATTTTCCTTGACCCATCAAAATAAGGAATGGACATCTTACCAATCTTTCTCTAATAATTCATTATTACAACCCTGCTGTCCTTTAGGCCTATGTTTCATCTTGATATCCAAGTGTTCTCTAAAAGTCATTGATGATCTAAATTCACCCCTTGACTATAACCAATCTTGGTATATTTCTTGTTGTAATTCTATAATAGAAGGCTCTCTTTCAGGCTATGGTTTTCTAGGTGTGCAGGTGCGCATGGAAGGCCTTGAGGTTGTATAACCCTCAGGCTGGTTATTTAATGAATGATCCTTTCGACCACCATTTCTCCTTGCATTATTCTGATTTTGATTAAGATTGTGGCCCATAAACTAGGTCATCAAATTAGTCATATGATTAACATTGTTTTCCATATCCTGTTGGCTCCTAAGCAATGTTGCTATATGATCTCTAGTATCATCTATTTCCCCCATGTTATTGTTTTGTTCAAAGATTATTTCTTTGTTTGTCTTTGTATGACTATCTTCAATATCAACCTATATGGATGAACAGGATGACTCTACTGAAGTGTTAGGCTCCCTGTTTTGTCTAACTTGGGTATCATGGAAATTATAATGTCGTTTTTGCATTTGTTTGGACCATGTTATTTTCCCACAAGCTCACAGGAAAGAAGCTCTGATACCAATGTAAAATCCCTAATTTTAAAACCTATTTTTGAAAGGAATCTCCATAATTATTCCAACATGTTTATTATTTATGAGCACATATTTAATCTAACTCCACTATAATTTTAATGTAAACACAAGAATTGACAACTTGGGATTATGTTCAATAGTTGAATCTGCATGTAGTTACAATGTTGATTTTTTCTTGACCAAAAATAATTGCATAAAATACTGAGGGTTATTAATTAAACATGCACCTATATTTCTTCAGTAATAGTATACACCAATGTTCGTTGGAATGTGTTTTGTGTAATGAACTGACGATTTAGGACTGAGGATATTTTAATGCTTTAGGCAACCAATGGTACATTTCTACGCCAACAATTGATGCCTGATAATCACTGCTTATTGGTTGATATGTGAATATGTAGCATCGTCTCAATCTAACCGACTCTGACATCTATCAAGCCTAAGGAAGATGTTAAAAAGCATGAACAAATACAAAAGAAAGTGGTCAATTTACTTAAACAGTTTCCTAGAATTGTTGCAGGAGAGATCTGAAAGCTTGCCACCAATTAGAAGCATAAGTCACCAAATAGACTTGATTCCTGGTGCTACATTGCTGAATAAGGCTGCCTACAAGTTGACACCCAAACAAAATGTAGAATTCAGTAAGCAAGTGCTAGAGCTACTTGACAAAGGACTGATAAGGAAAGGCCTCAGTCCTTGTGCAGTGCCATCAGTTTCGGCCCCTAAGAAAGATGGAAAGTGTAGGTTGTGTACAGACTCTAGGGCCATTAACAAAATCAAAATAAGATATAGGTTCTCCATGTAAGGATAGAGGACCTATCGAATTAACTAGGTGAGATTTGTTACTTCTCAAAGATTATTTACAAATTAAGTTAGCATCAGATAAGAATCAAACATCTAGATGAATGGAAGATAATATTCAAAACCAATGAAGGGTTATATGAATGGCTTGTCATTTCATTTGGGTTAAGCAATACCCCTAGCACCTTTATGAGATTGATGAAAGAAGTTTTGGTCTAGTTTATTAGGAAATTTGTCAATGTGTATCTTGATGATATTTTAGTGTTTAGCAGGTCAAAGGAGGACCACCTTGATTGATGACATCGGGGCTTGAAGAGGAGAAGCTGAAGATAAAGAGAAATGTGAGTTCTTTAAGATTGAACTTGTGTACTTGGGTTTTGTGATTTCTTAAGGTAGCTTGAAAATGGATACATCTATAGTGGATGCCATGGTAAATTGGCCAACTTTGACTTCAATAGGTGCAGTTAGGAGTTTCCATGGCCTTGCGACCTTCTATAAGTAGTTTATTAGGGAATTTATCACGATATGTGTTCCTAATCTAAATACAATCAAAGGTGGGTTAAAATGTAAGTTTCAATGGACCTAGGAAGTTGATGATAGTTTCCAGTATCTCTAGAAGAGGGTAACAAAACTACCTACTCTTGTTTTACCAATCTTTGATAAGGTGTTTGAGGTTGAGTGTGATGATAATAAGCAAGGTATTGGAGCAGTCTTGAGCCAAGAAGGGCACCCTATAGCCTTTTTCTTAGAAAATTTGAACGATGTCAACCAAAGGTATAGTACATATGACCTTGAATTGAATGCAATTGCGCAAGCATTGAGAAAGTGGAATCATTGCCTTATGCCTAAGGAATTTGTAGTGTTCACTGGTAACCGTGCTTTCAGTTTCCTTAATAGGTAGGAAAAATTGAATCATAGGCATGTCAAATGGATGTGTAACAAACGGTTTTTCATATCGAAAACAAGACAATTTAAATAAAGATTTCCCAACATTCATTGATAAATAGCTGAAAATCCTATTCATATGACATTAACTATTTTAACAGTCAACTGAAATAACGATAACCATATCAATGATCATCTGAAAATAACTAGTTTAACGACTAATTGAAGATAACTGTATTTATGATCAACTAAAATAACCAGATTAACGATCAACTGAAAATAATTGTATTTATGATCAATTGAAAATAACTGTATTTATGATCAATTGAAAATAACTAGATTAATGATCAATTATCCTTTCTACATATAAGTAGGTAAATGCTTAACAAGAAAAGAAGAAATGAACATACAAGAATCATTTGGAGGGTCTTTAGCTGGGTGTGCAAGCCTCGACTTTGGTGAGGGGAGAAGCATTGACATAGGCATAACCTCTCAACCTCAGACCATACTTATCCCCACACAATTTATTAAATTAAAAAGACCCTCCCTACCTCGGGATCGGGTTTGGGATGTTCTTAGTTCAGCCACTTGAGCATCCTGGTGTTTAGAATGTCCACACAGTTATGAAATAGACATGCTTGCATAACAGATGCCACTGACATCAAGTGATCATTAGATGGAAAACATGCCTTTAAACTACCTTGGACAAGGATTTTTGATGGGTTCAATAGCCCGATCAACACTGCTAGACTTGACAACAGGTTACGTTATTAGGGACGAGCATGAGCTATTAAGTAAGATTTATTTATTTTGTTTTAAAGTATCAAGTCTGATTTTACTTTCTTTATCCTTGCAAGATTTCATCTCACCTCTTCACCTTTCCATGGCTAAACAACCGGTGAGTCCTAGGTGTTCGGAATATCAGAGATTCGACTCTTATTGATTCATGAATATTACAATACTTTAGCATTTCACAATTTTCTTTCAAGGAGAAACTTGCATAAATATTTATCAGCCAACTTTAAAATCTATTGGCAAAATAGTTTATGAATCCATGCTTTAACACTTCAATATGCTTATTGCTAAGCAACTCTCTAGAGTTATTTAGTTATAAGTGATGATACACTATAGCTACAACTATGGAAATCGCTTGTAAAAAAAAAAATCCTTCAGTTGTTGTGGACGTATCCAAAATGTAGAGATACTTAAACCTCAATGTGATCAAAACACATATGACAGAGTTTTTATGACGCTGCTTATGAATGGACAGTACAGATTGGTGATAACAGAGAATCGACACAAGAAAATATATGAAAATGGGGTGTTATGGGGAGGCGAAAGGTATACTTGAAAATGTTGCAAAACATGATAGTCGGGTGTATGAAATATGATATCTGCCTTCTTCTCATGGCTTCCATTAAAAGGAACAAGTCGTGACTTCTTGGCTTTTGTAACATAAAAATTTATTTGCCAAATGTTTAATCGGTTGCAATCAAGAAGGAAAAAATAAATAGGATGAAAGAAAAGTTGGAAAGTTATAATTTGATTATTGTTATAATTTATATTTACATATGTTCATGTAAATATATTAATGAGCTGACATCATTTTATTAAATTATTATAATATAATGGTGCCATTTCATTTTTATATCTATATGCACGTATATACATATATATTATAATAATATGGTTATAGATCATTTAAAATCTTTTGAGGTATGTTTTATATTTTAATTAGATTATTCAATGTTTTTTAGATTATTTATTTAATAGGTCATGCGGGTCCCACAAATGTATCCTGTGTTCAAGCCGTTAGGTCCTTACCAAAGAAATTTAAAGTCATACCTGTCAATCCTGATGACTTAATTAAGCAAGCATCCCATTCCGATGATTCCGTTTAGCAACGCTTCCCCCCCTTCATCCTCTCTTACAATCACCCATGAAAACACTTCCACCATAATAACAATTCTATAGTAATTTTTGTATAAACGTTTTAAAAGACTTCAAATTATTAATCATAATTCCAAAATCAAGCAACTGCTAACATCATATAATAGTTAATGGTTAATGACCATCTTCATTAATAGTCAATACAACTGATATAAATAACTACCTACTTCACATGATCATGAAAGAAAAATCCATTAATTCCAATGGTTATGAGCAAGTTTAAAATTAGGTCAAAAATTTGGGATGTAACAGGATGAAGCAACTACAGTCCTTTGCATTTACAATTAAGCATAAGAAAGGAGCAACTAATAGGCTAGCTGATGCTTTGAGTAGGGGAGTTGGCAATTCATGAAATTCAGTTGTAGAGTGTTGGATTGGAGTAGATGAAAGGATTGTACCTAGAGGATGAGGATTTGAAGGAGGCCTATAGAGTGTTTTATGATTTTTATAACACTTTTCTTGGTGATTTCTTTGATTTATTGTTGCAGCAGGTGCTTCTTTTCAATGGAAGCATATTGTGCATTACTAAATCTTCCATGAGTGAAAACATTGTTAAAGAAAAGAATAATGGGGCTCTAGGAGGACATTTTGGAGTAGATAAAATGTTGGAGTACGTTGCAAGGTTCTATTCTTGGCCTAGTTTGCACAAAGAAGTAAGGAGGTATGTTGAATGTTACGAAATTTGTCAAAGAGACAAGGGATTATATCAACCTCTTAAAATTCCTAGTAAGCTGTGGGATAACACAATATGGATTTGTTTTTTGGACTACCTAAGACTATTGGTGGTATTGGATATGGTGATTGTGGCAGTAGATAGATTAAATAAAATTGCTCACTTTATGCTATATAGGAGCAACCATGACACTTCTCAAATTGCAAACTCATTCTTTAAGAAAGTGGTTAGGATCCATGGTTTGGCACTATCCATTGTGATTGACAGAGATATTAGTTTGTGGTCTACTTTTGGAGGACCCTATGGAAGAAATTACGTACTCAATTGACATTTTCTTCAGCCTACCATCCACAAACAGATGGCGAAACAAAAGTTGTGAATATGACACTTGAAAACTTATTGGGATGTTTAACAAAACAACATGGAGTGCCTTGAGATATGATTTTAAGTCAGGCAGAGTATGCGTATAATGATTTAGTCAATAGGTCAACTAGTAAGACTATTTGAAGTTTTATGTGGTATCCATCCTAGTAGATCTAGAGAGTTGAGGGATATTCATAATATGCAGGATAGGGTTGCAATGGGAGAAACCATTGCAGAGGCTATCAAATTTGCTCATGAAGAAATAAAGACTCAGTAAGAAAAATTAGTTTTGAAGTACAAAGAAAGGGCATATCAAACAAGAAGGAAGAAACATTTGAAGGTTGGTGACTTAGTATGGGCATATTAAAGGAAGGAGAGACTTCCTAAGGGTCATTATAGTAAGCTTCTCATGAAGAAGATAGGTCTATGCAAAATTCTTTACAAGTATGGTGATAATGCATATGAAATAGAGCTTCCACTCGATATTAGGATATCACCCAATTTCAACATAGCATATCCAACTTTGTTCAAAGGGGATAATGAGGTTAGTGATAAGAACAAGCCAGGGGACACCTCAAAAGATGTGGAATGGGTTAACCACCTAACAAACCCATGAAATTGGAGTGTATCCTTGACACTAAGGAGATTAAAAATATACGGAAAGACACCTACAATGAATATTTGGTCAAATTGTCGAGTCTTCTTGAAGTTGAGGTAGTGTGGATGTCAGAGCATGATATTATCAAACATGGAGTCACCTTGCAAGAGCTAGAACCTCGTGGGACTTGAGTTTTGCTGTCATGGGGAGTATGATGCAGGTGCATCATGTTGGATTATGTCATTTTACCCTTTAAGATTGACATTTTGGTCATTGGGTATTTGCATTTAGGTGGGATATGCATTTGCAATCATTTCTTGTTCAGTTATCTTTTGACAAGGTTTTGCTTCATTTGTGCATAGTTTGCTCTTTGGTCAATTGAAGTCAACATTGGTTAAAAAGTAGTCACGTTTTAGGGTGTTTATAGTATAATGGTGTTATTGGCATGTTTGTAAGCCATTTGGATGTATTTGAGTGGTCTTGCATATGTTTGCACATAAGTTGTCAAAAAATTGCAAAATTGCAAAAATGTTGCAAAATGTCAACTATTGCAAAATGATAGAATGTGAAGAGTCATCTTGGAATGTGGGAAGATGAGAAGTCATACCCCCCTACAATGTTTTAAGAATGTTTGTAGACATTTTGAGAGGTTAATGGATGTTTGGCAAATTTTTTGGTAGGATAATGCATGATTATGATAACTGGCGAGAGCAATTTGAATTGTAGCTTGTTATTTCCTTAAACACTATGTAGAATGGTTACAATACAGGAGAGATCAAACATGAATTGGATATTACCAATACTAATCTAAGCAATTATTACCAATGGCAACTGTACCTGATATTCACAAGAGAAATAGTATTCTTTATTTATTGCCAAGAACCAAGAATACATCATTCATGTTGCAATGTTCTTAAATAGTGCTCGGTTGGTTAGGGAGACTAACAGATGCACCCCCTCGCTTCCTAACTAGCCCAACCCAAATACTAACTATTTTTAATTACATAAATGCTTTATTATGCCCTACGTTATCCCCCCCATAAGATGTCATCTTCCAAATGACTCAACCTTTACAGCTACTCCTGGCTCAACCAATCCAATTTCCTCTAAGGTACGATGCATGGTCCTTTGTAGTCCATACGCCATACAATGGAGTCACTCCATCCTCCGATACATCATTTTCTTCATATCATATGGTCAATTCTCTTCCATCTTGTCCTGTTTTATACGGGAATTCTAATCTTGCTCTGGCCTTCTTCCGTAGTTTGAGTTTGTTCTTCACATGTGTGTATGGAACCTCTTCCATTTTGCAACATTGTGCAACTATTTCGGTAGTTTTGGTTCTATTTTTGATCCAACCTTTTGTTTTTATGTGTCCTTGTGAGATTTCTCCAATTTCTCTTTGACATGTTCTCCCCTTGAAGTACGTACTATAACACTTCTTCCACCACTTTTTGTCGTACACGAATGGACGTACACATGGCCTCTGTGCTTCCTTTTGGTACGGTTTGTACGACTTCTGCTCCTTTCTGTACAACTTGTACAACCTTTATTACTCCCTTCTGTATGGCTTGTATGGCCTCCGTGTCTCCTTCCCATACAACTTGTACGAGCATTCTGTCTGGCCTCTGTGTTTCCTTGGTGCTCGTATGGACAATCCGTACCTTCGTACGCACGTATGGACTATTCCTTTCCTCCTCATAGTTGTACATGCCCATAAGGCTCTGGTTCTTAGTGCCTTGGCTTGTGTGATTGATGGTTCCCTGTTTAATGTGTTGTTGCCTTTTATAAGTCTTAGACTTCGTTTAGTCTCGCTCTTATTCGTTTTATCTGTTTTTTCTGTTGTCATGTCCTTGTACAAAAATTCCCTACCCTTATGTGATTCACATACCTCGTTATGGCTTGTTGTCTTTTTTGCTGTTTCCTTTTGATTTCCCAAGTTAAGTCCTACCACCCTTGGCTCTTCGTACTTTATCTTGTCGCCTTCCCTAAATTGGTGTGTTGGTGTATCATCTATTTGTACCATTCCTTCTTTGTATTCCTTGTACTCCTTAGGGTAGGTGGCTTCCTCTCCCTCCACCTCAACAATTTCTAACATATTACAATTTGGTTCAAACACCTTGTACTCCATTTTCCAATCGAACAATCTATTAAGAGGACTTGTTCCATCCTCTGATCACTCTTCCAACTATAGCACAATGTTATTATCCTTCCTTTATTTTTCTTCCTCCTTCAGTGGTTCTTCCTTAGTATTGGTTCCATGTGCTATTGCCACCTTCAAATGTGGTAGGGTTACCAATAGATCTCCAATCTTTAGTGGTACAGTGGCCTCAAGGACTTGCTTCATGATATTATTTTCCCAAATTGATTTAGTGAAAGAAGATTCAAAAGTACTTAGTTTTTCCTCCTCCATGATGTCTTCGATCACCTTCCTAGCCTTGTTCGACCTCTTCTTTTACATACTCATAGTTTTTTCTGCTCTGCATTTGCATGATAGCTAATACTTCTGCTTTTGGCTCTACCACCTCAAGCATGTTCACACTTTTCTGTTTGGGGTAGTTGGCATCCTCATTGTTGCTCGGTCCGCACCACTTACAAAGCATCCCTCCAGTCTATTCACCACTCTGACAATCGTGTGCGAAGTGTCCTCATTCATGACACCTCCTACATTGTATCATAGGCCGCCCCTTGGAGTCATGCTGTATTCTGCTCTTTGGAGTGTTATTATTATTGTTGCTGTGTTTGCCTGTTTTGTTGTTTCGACATCCTCCTGGTGATGCTTTCGCGCTTGTGTTATGTAGAGGAGTGGAAGGAGGTGTGGATGGTTCTCCTTGAGTAAACAATATTTGAGCACTGCAGGCTTTCAAATTATAGGGACTGTTGTGCTGCATTTTGTCACCACAAAATGTAGGTAACAGTACGAAACTTTTTCAAATTAGTTTCGCATTTTTTTGAGTTTATTTCATTATTCAATTGGTTAGTATTGATTAATCAATCGGTACCGATTGATACAATGAATCTTTTTACTGAAGGCCTTCATCAAGTCTTTTTCGTTTTGCTTTCTGTCGAGTCTTTGCTTGATTTTTGAAGTCTTCAAAGTTCTTTATTTTTGCTTTTGAGTTTGCGTTTGTTTGTTTTTAGTCCTTTGGTTTTGCTCATGCCATGCCTTTCATTTTTCCCTTCGATTCGGTTTAACCTAGAGGTCAATCGGAGTTGTCAGTCAAGAGATATGGTCATTTTAGTGCCTCAAAAGTGGACATTTTAGGTGCAACAGCACGAATTAAAAAAATGATGTTATATTTTCATTTTGACATTCACTTTTTTGAAAATATAACATTTTATTCACTTTTTGTTATGTTTTGAAGTTACTTTTCATTTAAATTTATAACTTAAAGTGACTATAGTGCACTTTATGTTATAATTTTAAGTTGAGTTACTTTTTAATTTTTCACTTAAAGTGACTATAGAACTATATAGTTACTTTTTAAATTTTTGGTTTTTAAATCAAATACTTATATAAATGTCACTTTAACTTAATGTTTATGACTTATATTGATTAATATAATGCATAAATATAATTTTTGACCCATATTGTTGACAGTTTTTATAAAAATAAGTGAAATGCATAACTTAAAAGCCTAAAAGTGGACATTTTATGTACATATGCATGTAAAAAACTATGAAAAGTGGAAGCTTTTCATGTTAATGCATATGAAAACTCATTTTGAAGACCTTTTTCATGCCATTACATCAAATGCTTGTAAAAGTGGACCTTTTTGATGCAATGACATGAAAAGTTGAGTTTTCATGCTTGTACATTAAAAAGGTGAGATATGTTTATAAAATATGTAAGTGACTCCAAAAAGTGAGATTTTGGAGACTTGCACATTTTAAAATATGTAATGGGCTTCAAAAAGTGAGATTATATCTCATGACATATTTTAAAACATGTAATGTACTCTAAAAGGTCCTCTTTTGCCTTCCTACATGTTTTAAAATATGTAATGAACATAAAAATGTCCTATTATGTGAAGAAAATATGTTCTTGCTCCAAAAACCTCCAATTTTGCTCAAAACTTTTGATTTTCTCCATAGATTTGAATGAACTCAGTTGCATTCATCATGTTTTGGAGAGGTGATCATTTTGCCCTCATCAAAAATCAAATTATTGCACCCAAAAACGTGTTTGAAACTCTTAATCCAGGGCATGTTTTTTGCATAAAACTCCATAAATTTGCCAAGTTTGATCACATTTTTGCATGAGATAAAGTCGTTTTTACCTCATTAGGTGATTACATTGGTTGAGGATCATTATTTTGGTGTTAAATCATCAAATCGTTTTGTTTGGAAGATCACGTTTTTTGCTTGGAGAAACACGTTTTTGCTTAAATTGCTCGAAAATTTGGGGTTTTAATCCACTTTTTTGCATTTTGATCCATGTATATCCATTTGGGGAAGTCGTTTTTGCATTCACAAGTCAAAAATGACTTTGAAACATGCATTTTTTAGTCACGTTTTTGCAAAAACGGCCCAGATTTTTGAATAAAAAAGTCATATTTTTGTTCAAAAAACTCAAAAAATTGCATTTTCAGCCCATACATTTGATCAAAAGGGATTGTTTTTGAGTTTTAAATGCATGATATTGTTTTTGGAGACCATTTATTTGGCACTTTCATGTCAAATTCGACCATGGAATGTCCATTACATGCAAGTGCGGAAAAAGTCAAAAGATTGTTTGAAAATTTGGATTTAAGGGAGAATTTGTCTTAAGTCTATAAAATTTGCTATTTTAGCTCTTTCTCCTTCATTTTTGGCACATATTCATCATGTAAGTGGACCTCTTCATTCCTACATTTTAATTCATGCTTATCCTTGCTGATTTTATGCATGAAATCGTTGAATGGATGCCATTTGTAAGAATCTTTGCCTTTTAAAGTGCATTTTTCCTTTATTTTGATGTTTTTAGTTCTTCCCCAAGTTCCAAATTCAAATTTCATCTTTGGAGTGCATTGCATCTTGGCATGTTTTGAGTTGTTTTCAAAGGTATGTTTTTCTTTTGTTTTGGTTTTGTGTGCTTGCATTTCGGTTTTTTCTCCATTTGGAAGAAATTGCAAGTTCTTTCCCAAGAACTTGAGCACATTTCACTTCACTTCACTTTCCATTTCCATGTCACAACATTTCATCTCTCACTCAATGAAATGTGATTACATGTTTTTCATCCCATTCGCCATCCACACATGCATGTAATCCCATTTTCCATTTCCATTTTCATCCATCTCATTTTTCGCTTCCATTTGCACGACACGATTATACGAAATATCTTACGTGTAATTGCATCTAAAAGGTCCAATTTTGACTAAAAGTCACTTTTTGTAAAGTCAAAAAGATGTCATTTTCTCCTCTTCATATGCATTCACACCTCCATGAGCAAATACATGTTTCCGTATCTTTCCATGCTTTCCATCTTAGCCTTCATCCACATATGCATTTAAAGCGTATCTTTCACTCACATTTGCATCTCATTTCACCCTCCACCTTCTTACATGTTGCATTTACATGTAATCCATTTTCCGTGCAGTGACATCTTGAAAGCCCAAGTCACTTTTTGAAAATTGGCAATCTCCATTTACACGCATTCCCATGCGCCAAGCACTTTACTTCAAAAAAAAAGAAAAAAAAAGAGAGAGTTAAAAGTGTTGATGGAAAGTTGTTTCGAGTGTACATCTGAACATCGTCAAGAAGGTTTTCAAAGTGTCAAAAAACTCCAGTTTGTGCTGATCTACAAAGGAGAATTCACGACAACTTGAGCGAGAAAAGATGGATCACATCAAGTTTTAACATGATAATGGACAATTCATCAAAGAGAGCTAGAGGTTATCAAAAGATGCAACACTATGGTTATCAACGTGAATGCAGCAGTACAAGGTACAGGAAATCCCAATCCTGTTATCATCTAGGATTGCATCGTCAAATACAAGGCCTTTCATAATTGTTCTTTTCTCTTCCGTCTTCTTTCTTCTTCTTTCATATTTGTAGTTGGAAAAGATGCATTACATGAGAAAGTGTAATTATGTATGTAATGCGAGTTACATGTATGTAAAACGATATAATGCGAGTTACACGTGCAGTTGCATGTAACCCTTTAGTTTCTGTAGGTAGACTTGGTCAAAGTTGGTTGAGTTGCTCCCACTTTTTCCTCCCCCTTTTTCTCAACTTCTTTGCCTATATAAAGGAGTGCCCTTTCATTGTAAAAATTATCTTTTGTTGTATGCAAGAAAGCTCTGTCACATTTGTGCAAGCATAACTTTGATTGTGTAGTACGAATTTGGGAGAAAAGTGAATAAAATAAGCAATTGGATTCAAAGCTTTGACTGGAAGCAATTGTGATAGAACAAATTAGAAGCTTTGACTATAATTTGTGCCTATTGTCTTGATTCATGTTATTATTGTGTGTTCAATAAAAGAGCATAGAGAGTTAAGAAACAATTGAATCCCGAGCTTTGACCAGGAACAATTGTGAAAATCCATAGCTAGAAGCTTTGTCTGTGGCTTGTATTTTCATCTTAATTCGCAAAATAGTTAGATTGTTCTTACTTTTAGGAGTCTTTGTGCCCTAATTGTAAAACTTTTACCATATAGAAGTACAACAGGACTTAGAGCCAAACTGGTACGTTTTGGCTAGCCTTTGAGTTAGTTAAAATTTATCGGTATCACTGTTTCCAGCTCTTGATAGAAGTGTAGTTAGAGATTTACCTTGCCCATTATTCGTTCTACGAGTAAGTGGATCCTTTCTTGAAAGTTAAGAAGAAAGGATATTAGTAAACCCTGTTTAAGATCTCTCAACTTCTTGCTTACCTTGAGTTGATCCAAGGAACGGTGAGAAGGGGGAGCCTTCCCTTTAAGGTAGGAGAGACTCTATCTCACACGCTGTAGCTGGTCATCCTATTTTGCGACTGAATTTTTATCCAAAATTGTCGGTTGCAAAATATCCAACCAACAGGGACAATCTTTAATATTGTGCCCCAATACTTGACATATGTCACAGAATGCCTTTCAGGGACAATTATTCTTTATGTGTCCTTCCTTCTCACATTGTGGGCACCATTGTTCTTTTCCTTCTCTTTTCTCCTCCTTGCTTGCAATTAGTTCTTGCATCATCTTCATCATGTCCTTTCGCAAAGCTTGGATAGTTTTAAACTCATCCCCACTTCCTTCTAAACTCTTGCTTCCGCTTTCATGTCTTCTTCCTTTAGCAGTCTTTCTTTCACTCTTTCTATCCATTGCACGAGTACATGCCTTGGCAAGTGATGATGGTGGAACAATTTTCATTTTCCTCCTTAGAGAGGGAGTTAGCCCTTCAATAAACCACCTTTTCTTTAGCTCATTTGCAAGTTTGTAATCCAGTTTGCTTGCCAACTCCTTTAGCCTCTTGCTATAAGCTCTCAACGATTCATTTTTCCCTTGTCTTGTCTTGTATATCTTTGTTACAATCTCATCATCATCCCTTAGGAGTTTGAATCCTTCCTCAAAGGTTGTACGGAGATTTTTTCCGTGTGGCCTTTTTCTTGTCCTCCAAGAATGCATACCAATCAATAGTCATACCCCTTAGGGTGGCAAGAAATGACTTTAACCATTTATCGGTGTTATTCTGCCCATTTGCTTGCCATATTGTAATACAAATTTTACAATGTTGTGTTGGATCTTTGGTTCCTTCCTCGTAAATTTTGGAAGTTTTTGCTTTCCTGTAGCCATTCTATCTCTTCCACTATTTGTCTTCTGGGTTACTAGTGTTCATTAAATGCCTGCTAGTGTGCTGGCGTACTTGTAGTTAAGATTTTTTGTATGATAGGATTCTCCTATGGCAAAATTCTCTTATGACAATTTTCGTACGATAGAATTCTCGTGCGACAGAAGTCTCATACATGAGGATTCTCATACGGGACATATTCTTGTACGAAATGGATTTCTCCTTCAGGACATTCTTGTAGAGGACATATTTTCTCGTACTAGACAAATTTCTCGTATAGGACAGATGTCTTGCACACCAAGTCTCCAAGTCTCTAGCCTCTAGGTTGTTTTTCCACACAATCGTATGAGGTCAACAATACTTGAAAGCTCGTTTCGTGTCATGCTTTGAGGAATTGCTCCTTGTTAGCTTCCTCTTGCATGTATTGGCAACTGAGACTTCCCTCATTTCCACCAACCCTTATCACCTAGTTCGTCTTTTCCTTCCCTGTGGTTGTTTATGACCTGTACTTGTGATAGTGCCAATTATTCCATCCATCTATAGTAGGACCTCTAGGTTCGAACTCAGACAACGATACCAAAATATAGAATGGAAATACTACTTACATTCACAGGATAACAAGATATAGGCCTACAAAGTAATAACATAGTATGTACTTGATTACCACAATATCAGGATGGCGAGAGAATGATTTACTTTATTCATACCAAAATATCATGAGTACATTATCAATATTCCAAAGTGTTTATAAAAGGGTCGGTTGGTTGGGAAAGCCAATCGACACATTCCCTAACCACATAACTACCCAACCCACTCAAGCTTAAGAAGTGCTAAATACAATAAAACTTTATTACGGGTTGCACACTGGTATTGGTTAATGGTTGGAATGCATGGTGCATGTTGTTATACTCATTTTGCATTCATTGATTAGATAAGATTGTTTGATTGGTGTGTTTAGTGAAATTATTTGTATTTGTTGGCCTTGTTTAAGCTTGTGAGTAGGGTTTTGACCAATGTTACGAGACTCTGCGAGTTTGAGCAGGACTTTGCGAGTCCAAGGCAGAGGCGGCCTTTTTAAGGCAAATAGCCCCTGGACTTGGACTCGATCGAGTCCTGGCAGGGTTGACGTGGACTCGCCATGTCTCGAGCCTAGGGCTCTCCCAATTTTTTTCTTTTATAATTTTAATTTTTAAAAATTTTAAATTTTTTTTCTATAAAGAGATTTCTGGAAGTTGTTTTTTTCCAGTGTATATTTATGCTGAAAATGATGTTGTGGGGCTCACTGCCAATATTGGTTACCATATGGGTTCAGTAATGTTGTGTAGATATTTTCAGATTTACATATATTTGTGTTAGAATTCTATAATGATGTGTATGAGTTTTTCTTTTTTTTAAAGACTTACGTGTTCATGAATGTTAGAACTCTCTAGTGTTGTACATAAAATTATAAACTTTCAAACTTGCATGTATACGTGTTGTTGGCTATGTCCTTGATCATTTTTTTTGCAAAAATTTGTAAGCCAAGTATAATTGTTATTAAAAGACTTTTACCGTTAAAGGTTGTGTTTCATTGAGCAAATTGATAGACATACTTGAGAGCCTTGTTGTCTACAATGTGCACATAAGCTGTAACAAACATATTTCTCAATATCTGAGTCCTCCATGATTTATCTTACGCGTATTTGTAGGAGGGCATAGACTGCTATGAACTTTAGTCTTGTACACTTTAGCTAATATTTTGATATATGTTTTCAACTTTTGATTTCATGGATTTCATATATTGTAGACATTTGACAGTGACACTATGTTTAACTTTATATTATGTTATTCAGTTTTTTTCCTTTAGAAATTCGTTGTTATACTTATGTGATCTATGCAAAATTGTGTACGAGTGTTAAGTAGCTTCTATTTATCTCAATTATTAAGTATTTGATGTTAATTGACTAAATGATGCATTAAATTTTTTTAAATCTTTAAAAATCTTTGAATTTCATGGGCTTTTCGATTTTTCGAGCTCTTGCCGAGTCTTGGCCGAGTCCAAGTCAAAGTCAGATTTTGACTTTCTGAGTCATAGGCGAGCCCAAGTCACGTAACTATGGTTTTGACAATAATGACCTATTCCTCCCGATTGCGCTAGTGAAAAAATTCTAATTCTTTTCCATTCGAGCAATAGGCATGTATGTTAACATATTCTTTCATCAAATTTCTTTCCACTTGCTTTACCTTTGCAAAATCGAGGGATTTGTGGCTAAGCCTATGGATGTGACTAGTTGGGTGAATAGAACAAGCTGTAGCAACAGAGACTTATGGAGGTGTAGGAAGACTTTGGAAGGTGGAAGTGTTGGTTTGGTGAATTTGCTTCGACAGTGTTGGGTGGATATGTCGCAACTGACAATTTGTGCAAATTTAGTCGCAAAATAGGATGACTAGCCACTACATGTGAGACAAAGTCTTTGCTACCTTGAAGGAAAAGCTCCCCTTTTCACTGTTCCTATAATGTTCTTGTTATAAAATAAATTTTAATTAAGCTATTGTAATTGGGCCGATTGATTTAATATATCTCGGACACATTTTTTATTTTGTTTCCGTACTTTGTGTTGCTGTTGGTTATCTTTGTACACCTTCAGAAAGTTTTCCTCGATGGGTGTTTAAGCACAGCTTGTAGGTAGTCATTAGGTATGCATTTTGGATTACTTTTTTGTACTGTGAATTCCAGTTGGGATTCTCTGTAGTTCGCCATTTTGGAAGTGAAAGATCTTCCCTACTTGGCTATTTCTAGATTCGGTGGGATTCAACCCTCACCCTATTTCGTCACCTGTAACACTTAGCTTGGATCTGGCAAGTCAGAGCTTCATTCTTGTTGCAAGAAATTTATTATCTGATAAAATTTTTCTATTTTTTGGTTACTTCAAGTTGGCAATATTTGTGCATTGGTTTTGTCTCACTCTAGCATCACAACATCTCCGTACCTGTCTCCATCGTACGTACAACCTCCTGTCTCAATCCATGCTTCCACCCCTTCACATCTCCGGCATCTTACTTCACCAACTTCAACCTCCTAATCATCTTTCGTATGACTTGCATTGTTGAGTATACGGTCTGCATTATCCCCACCGTACAACCTCAGGGATATTCCTTACGGCTGTCAACTTGGCTGCCATTCCACACCATACGACCTCAGTTGTCCGTACCACCTTCCTTCCCCCCTCATCGTACGATGCCCTGCGTTCACTGTACCCCTCACCTCCATATCTTCTATTGTACAACATTGTGTCTGAAATATCGTATGGTGCACATATTCCCCACCATATGGAGTACACACTCCCTACCATACAACCCTATTCACTTGCTCTCCATACAAGCTTTCAGACCTCATAGAAACCCATATCATCCCTCTATACGACCATCCTATAGATCTTTCTAGCGGTCACTCATTGGTTGGGACAGGTCATTAGGCAACCCCGACGAAAGGAACATTACAGTGGTATCAAAGCTTTGATCTTGCCAACTTGTGAATAGTGAATGAGAGTTTATAGCCGAAAGAGAAGGAGAACCCATTTAGTTGATAGAATGGCGGCAGAACCGAAACCCATAGCAGAACTCGTGGCACTGCTAAGAGAACTTGCGAAGAATCAGGCACAAATCAATGGTACTCAACGACTCATGGAAGAAACTCTCAAGAAATTGGTAGACAATAAAGTATTCGGTGAACAAAATAGTAATAGTGCGGACTTTGCGTCAGGTAAAGCAAATTCTCATCCTTTATGTTCATGACCTTCCATGTCGTCTTTTCCCCCACTTACGGAGGCACCACAGGGATGGAAGCAACCAACTTTTGAGGAGGTTCTAGAACAACGGAGAGAGGATTGGAAGAATGTGAATTTTGAAGAAGATATATCTTACAAAGACTACGCAGATCTGAGAATGAGATATTATAGAGACAAAACCGACGATATTTGAACGATGATCTTAGGAGGAAGTTGAGTAAAGTAAATTTGTCTACATTTAATGGATCGAGATCCCTATCTGTGCAAGTGTGGGTAATGAAGGCCGATACTTACATCCAACTGAATCCTATGCTAGAAGAAGCAATTAAATTTGTGGCATTACACTTGGAGGGAGTTGCGCATGAATGGCGGCATCATGATACCATTACACTAGGGCATGATTGAATAAATACCTATGCAAAATTCACTGAGAGATTGATAGATCGATTTGATGGTAAAGATGCAGAACTCAATTTCAAAGATTTGTCACAGCTAAGGCAAACTTGGTTGGAGGCCATTAAGAAAGCAACGCAGTATGGCATCATCATTGGCATCATCCTCTCGGGGTTACTCACATTCCAAGCCGTTGATGTTTCCAAGGGACAAAGATAATAAACCTTCACCGAGCAAGCCATCATTGGACGAAGCTACCAGACAAGAGCTCCGAAAGAAGAAACTATGTTTCAGTTGCAAAGGACCATGGGAACCAGGGCATAGATGCCTCGGGAAAGGAAAGATCCACTATATTGAGGTCATGTCCGATGATGAGGATGATCAGGAAGATATATCCACTGAAGACAGCCAACCCCACGAGGACACGAAAATGGTTAGTTTGAACCGTACGAAAATAATTACAGCATTGGTATGGTGCGGAGGAACTATTACCTTGGCCGGTAGCTCGAGGTGCACAGTGTTTCGTGTGTGGGGAACCCTTCAAGGACAAAGGGTTATGGTGATGCTTGATAGCGGAGCTCCTATAAACTTCATAAACATAAAAATGCAATTTTAGGTCTATAATGCACTTTTCAGACTTTGTCAACACCTTGCAAACAATCTTCTATATGATTATGAGTGTGTATCATGGCTGTAACAATATTCTTAATTTTACAATTCTTAATGTAATGTTGTCAAATAGTAATCAGAGGACTCTAAATAATAAGAATTAATTACCAAACAATAATAAGCATGTTAGATTGAGCTTCGATGGAGGGGCCCACTTCATATTTATAATTGAAAGAGCTTTATAAAAGAAAAATGTGTTTTTCAAGTGTGATGTTGCCTATCTAATTGGGGACGCCCATCCGTCTTGTGGGCTTCCAAGGCATTCCCAAGGTGATCCCAACCGTTCTCGAGACATATTGGTGACCCTAATTTTTTTCCAAAGTCCCCAAGTTAACATGATGTTTTTATTGAATTTTTCAAGAAAGGGGATAGGGTGGGTATGTCCTCTGGCTGTCCCTAAATCCTTGAAACATTTCTAGCATGGGGCGAGTCTTTTAAGGTTGAGGATGTGTTCCTTGGTAATACTGGATATTTCACTTTTACATATGAATTAACTATGAGTAGTTTGCAACTAATTGTGAAATAAATGTAGATTTTGATGCTCATAATAAAGAGTAATATGAAAATTACAGTGAGTATAAGTCCTTTGGTATTGGTTCATGCTTCTTAACATCTTCCTTGGGCTTGACCACTATTGCATACCCTTGAATATTTTTGTCCTTAGTCATTCTTAAGAACTCTTTACTCCCAACCAACATCAAAGAAGATTCACCCTTCTCCATGCAATATTGTTCAAATGGTGGACCCATTTTAAATTTCTCACCATTCTTGATAATCAAAAAGGTTTTTTTCTCTCCATCATGTTGTGCCTTCACATCAAATTGTCAGGGCCTACTTATGTTTAGATGACAAGTATCCATGAGAATTATCTCACAAGGTATCCTATCCTTACAGTGAGTATAAGTCCTTTGGTATTGGTTCATGCTTCTTAACATCTTCCTTGGGCTTGACCACTATTGCATACCCTTGAATATTTTTGTCCTTAGTCATTCTTAAGAACTCTTTACTCCCAACCAACATCAAAGGAGATTCACCCTTCTCCTTGCAATATTGTTCAAATAGTGGACCCATTTTAAATTTCTCACCATTCTTGATAATCAAAAAGGTTTTTTTCTCTCCATCATGTTGTGCCTTCACATCAAATTGTCAGGGCCTACTTAAGATTAGATGACAAGTATCCATGAGAATTATCTCACAAGGTATCCTATCCTTATATTCTCCTATTTCAAACTCCATGAAAGCCTTCTCTTCAATGGTATAACTCTGATTTTTACTAAGACAAGAAGTTTTATGGGGTGAAGTATGAGGTAATCTCCTAAGCTTACACTTCTCCACCATCTCAGTAGAAACAACATTTTCATATGCCTTCCCTTGCACAATCTACAATAATTTTACACAACTTTCCATATACCTTCCCTTGTGTTCTAAACAGAGACTTCCTATGTGGTGGCTCTTGCTTCAATGAGACCTTCAAAAGTGTCCTCTTGATCATAATATTTTCACCATCAGTGATTGGTGCTACACTTTGAATTGGAGCATTCACACTACTACTATTGCCTTCATCCTCCATTAACAACTAGTTTCTCCCATCTCTACCTACAAATGATGTGGTTGGCTTGATAGGGAATTGATTCCTAGTGTTTCCATACTTAAAGCAATTATAACACTTATGATAGAAGTTTGTACTTCCTCTACCTGATCCTCCAAAGTGACCCCTACCTTTGTTGTAGGGACTTCTTTGTCCTCTAAAATTTTGTCCACCTTGCTTCCATGCTCACCTTTGAATTTGTTGATTTGGTTGCCATCAGTCCTGTTACCTTGTCCTCTACCAAAATTGCCTGTACCCCTACTGGTATTCCTAACTCCTTTGCCTCTATTGCCATGATCACTCTTCCTCTTGAGCTTCTCCTCTGCCTCCACTACCATGATCACTATTCCTCTTAAGCTTCTCCTCAGCTTGAAATTATATCTTAAACCATTCACATACCTAGCTATCGAATCTTTTTGGTCTTCATTGTGGTGTGCCTTCATGCTCAACCTAAGGAATTCCTCTGTATAGTTGACAACGTCTTGTTCCCATTATCTATGATTATGAAATTCTTGATCATTTGCACCTCAGAATCTGCAGGCATAAATTTAGCCTTCATCATGGCAATCACATGTTCCATTTGGGGATGGCCTTCTTACCATTCCTCTCTTTCATTTTGAGTGTACTTCCACCATATAAGGGAAGAACCTTTAAGTTTGGTACTTCCATACTTAACATTTTCTCTTCTTCCACATCATTTAGATCAAAGTATTTGTCCATAACTATCTAATCAGTCAAGTCTTAACCATCCATCTTGCTACTAAAAGAAGGTACCTGCACCTTGAAAACCTCTTTCTTTGACTCCTTTATTGCATCAAGAGAGGCGTGTTTGGCCTCGTTTTCAGCAACAACCCTTGGATCAAAAGGTACTTGCACCTGCTCTTCTGCCGCTCCTTGCTCATCTTCACTATTTGATTCACTATCCTTCTTGCCTTCATCTTGGCCAACATGCTTTTCCATCTCTCTTTCTACTTGTCCTTGATTCTCTTCTCCATCTGTTGAACTCGAGCTGTAGAGTTTTAGATGTTCATGATAGAGTTATCCCAAAGAACACCCATGGTTCCATCTGTGTAAATTGAAGCATCACTATGACAACGAAAATACAATTAGGATCAATGTTTATCATAGCCACTATTCCAATCTCAGTGGATGAAAGTTTTAGCTTGCCTGCATGGTTAGGAAACATTACCATGTAAGGAGAAAGATCAAGCCCCCCCAAACAATCTCCCTGGAAAGAAAAACACGTCTAAGCTTCCAAAGGCAAAGGTTGTGTCAAGAATCTTAGTTGATTGTGAGAAGATCAACTATGTTGAGATTGTAGAGCCTCTGATGGATAAACCAGCTGAAGAGCTTAATTGCCATGATTACAAGTTTAGCAAAATTAAAGTTGGGAAACAAGCATGGTTGGGGTGTCAACAAGATGCCCAATATGTGCTCTAAACTTTGTTAAAGAGGCATACCAAGCTCTGGGAGAAGAAAACTCAATTGAAGTTGGAGAATGCTTGTCTTCACGAGATCATTCACAAACAATCGTCATAGCGTGTAGCCATCACATCACAAACAACTTAGATGAATCAGATGGTTGAGGCAGCTAAGGCTTGGTTCGAGGACATTATGACAGAACAAGTGCAGTTAATTAAGGATGCACTCAAAGTTTTGAGGTGTTGAAGAAAGGCTTCCTGATATGATTGCCTCTTTCAATCAAGAGACCAAAGCCCTGAAAGAAGATTTAGGCACTTGGGATCAAATGACAAGGGGTTATTTGGATGTCTTGATCACATACAACATCATTCCATCCTTGGATATGTTCTATGAATATCAGGGGCCCATGAGTCATAAGGCGTGGTGGTGGCCTTATAAAGCTACGAGGTTGTGGAAATAAAGGTCATGGGCTATCTAAGACAGATGGGATCATATCTGTTAATGGGGCGCTAACCTGAGAGAATCCTTTTATAAACCTCTGGTAATAACTGCACAATTCAAAAAATCCTCACAACTCCATGAGTGATTTCGAGGGAGACCAATCAAGGATAGCCTGAATATTCTCCTGATGAACTTGAACTCCATATTTACTGACAACATGCTCCAGGTACAATATTTCCGTCATACCAAATTCACACTTGGATCGCTTGGCGAGCAAGGACTGATCCTTCATGATCCATAGGACTTTGTCCAGATGCTTCAGGTGCTCTTCCCATGTCCTGCTCTAAATAAGAATATCATCAAAAAATACTAGGAAGTACTTAGACAATTGTTTGTTGAAGATGTGATTCATGCATGATTGGAATGTAGCAGGTGCATTTGTTAATCTAAATGGCATGACCAGAAACTCATAATGCCCGTATGAAAACAAATTTCTTTTTTTCCCTGTCTTCCTCCTTCATGCAGATTTGAGGGTATCTGGAATGGAGATCTAATTTTGAAAAATAAACTGTGCCATGTAATTCATCTAGCAACTCATCTATCCTTGGAATGGGATATCTATTCTTTATTATTTTTTTGTTCAATGCACGGTAGTTCACACACATGTGCCTTGTCCTGTCCTTTTTTTTGACCAATACTACTAATGATGTGAAGGGGCTAGAACTAGGACGGATCCATCCTTTCTCCAACATTTCTTGAATAGTCTTTATAATTTCATCTTTGAATTTCTTGGGATGGTGGTAGGGTGTGGTTATGATTGACTTTGGCTCCAGCTTCCAACTCAATAGTATGTTTAAACCCTCGATGAGGCGGTATAACAGTAGGAATGTTAATATAAACTTTATCATGTTCACTCAAAATATTTTTGAGATCATCATCCTAGGGAGGTGACCATTATAGGTTCAGTCGAGACAAAACAATGTGTAGCCCAAGCAATGTCATCACACCGAAAATTTGCCTCCATCCATTGTGCAGAAACTTCCTTCGGACCTTCATTTGCCATTTTACGGAGAACAACCTCTTTTCCATCAACAACAAAAGTGAAGTCCATCCAATTGAAGCTCTGAGTGTATTCATCAAGTGTCTCCATCCACTGTATGCCTATGAAAATCTCTGTTTAGAACACAAGGGAAGGCTTATGGAAAGTTGTGTAAAATTATTGTAGATTGTGCAAGGGAAGGCAAATGAAAATGTTGTTTCTACTGAGATGGTGGAGAAGTGTAAGCTTGGGAGATTACCTCATACTTCACCCCACAAAACTTCTTGGCTTACTAAAATCAAAGTTATACTATTGAAGAGAAGGCTTTGGTGGAGTTTGAAATAGGAGAATATAAGGATAGGATACCTTGTGAGATAATTCTCATGGATACTTGTCATCTAATCTTAAGTAGGCCCTAACAATTCGATGTGAAGGCACAACATAATGGAGAGCAAAAAACCTTTTTGATTATCAAGAATAGGGAGAAATTTAAAATGGGTCCACTATTTGAACAATATTTCAAGGAGGAGGGTGAATCTTCTTTGATGTTGGTTGGGGGTAAAGAGTTCTTAAGAACGACTAAGGACAAAAATCTTCAAGGGTGTGCAGTAGTGGTCAAGCCCAAGGAAGATGTTAAGAAGCAAGAACCAATACCAAAGGAGGTGGACAATTCAGTCAAACAGTTTCCTAATATTGTTGCACGAGATAAGTCTGAAAACTTGCCACCTATTAGAAGCATAAGTCACCAAATAGACTTGAATCTTGATGCTACATTGCCCAATAAGGCTGCTTGCAAGTTGACACCCCAACAAAATGCACAAATCAGTAAGAAAGTGCTATAGTTACTTGACAAAGGACTGATAAGGAAAAGCCTTAGTCCTTGTGCAGTGCCATTAGTTTTGGCCCTTTAAAAAGATGGAAAGTGGAGGTTGTGTGTAGACTCTAAAGCTGTTAACAAAATCTCAACAAGATATAGGTTTGCCGTGCCAAGTATAGAGAACCTATTGGATTACTGAGGTGGATCTTGTTACTACTTGAAGATTGATCTCAAATCAGCCCCGACTGTGTAGATTAAAGAGAGCCTTGTATGGACTCAAAGGAAGCTCTCGGGGCGTGGTATGAGCACATTGATAGTTGCTTGCAAAGAATGAGCTTGCTAACCTCTACTATTGGGTAGTTGGGGTGAGATTCTCATTCTTGTTGTATATGTGGATGATTTGTTTCTAATAGGTTCGTTGATGTTCGTATAGGAGTGCTAGAGGGATCTTGAACTCTATTGCAAGATAGATTTTTCTTGAGCGCTCTCAATATTTTGATGTAATATTTCCATTTGTTTCTAATAGGTTCGTTGATGCTCATAAAGGAGTAGCAGTTAATTGTTTTTAAATATTAGTTTCAATGGAATATACTTTGTAAGAACTATTTAGTTTTACATACCAGACAAATAGCAACTACTTTGTAATAGTTATATGTGTTATGTAATAGCTGTATACTTCCATTACCAGGCTTAATAACATTAGGTTCTTTAGCATTGTTCTTGGAAAACTTTGGTATCTTTTCTTGCCTTGTTGGCCTGCAATGTCGTATGTCCATTATTTAATGTAATGAAGCAAAAGTCACCTAAACATGATGGCCTTTCAACATCACTTTGGTTTAAAAATTACAAAACTTACATGCAAATTGATGGACGAAATGATTGTGAAGTGAATTGTTATCTTAAGAGGTTAGGCTATTTCAATTGTTACCCCAAGTTTCCAGGATGGGGACAATAGGAGATGGGGGAATGAGTTTACAGGATGACAATTTTTTTTTGCTAAGTTTTGGGAAGGCAAAGGGGATGGCTATATAAATATAGGGAAAATATAAAATTTATAGAAATATTTGCAAAGATACATTATATTCATATAAGCATGGATAAACCATGCCATTTAAACATCATAGAATCTTAACATACAACATTTCAATTGTCAAACTCAATGCTCAATATGAATGTGCATGTAACTTTAAAATAATAATATAGCAAATTGAAATAAACCCAAGAACATAATTCATAATGCATTGTCAATAGAAACAAGAATAATATCACAACTTCCAAATTGAAACATACTACTATGATTTAATTCTGAAACTACATCTAAAACTGCACATCCATCTCATTGTGAGTGGACTAATATTAATACAAAAAGGTTTGCTATATAGTTCTGATCATGATATAGGTCTGTTATAGTAAGATGAAACCTTGATGCAACCTCTAATATTCACCATATCTTCCACAAAGGACCCAAACCAACTCAAGAGCGACCCAACATTGATGTATTGATAGAAACGACATAAAAATGTTTAGGTCTATAATGCACTTTTCAGACTTTGCCAACACCTTGCAAACAGTCTTCTATATGATTATGAGTGTGTATCATGGCTGTAACAATATTCTTAATTTCACAATTCTTAATGTAATGTTGTCAAATAGTAATCAGAGGACTAAATAATAAAAATTAATTACCAAACAATAATAAGCATGTTAGATTGAGCTTGGATGGAGGGGCCCACTTCAAAATTATAATTGAAAGAGCTTTATAAAAGAAAAATGTGTTTTTCAAATGTGACATTGCCTGTCTAATTGGGGATGCCCATCCGCCTTGTGGGCTTCCAAGGCATCCCCAAGGTGATCCCAACTGTCCTCGAGACATATGGGTGACCCTAATTTTTTTTCCAAAGTCCCCAAGTTAACATGATGTTTTTATTGATTTTTTCAAAAAGGGGATAGGGTGGGTACGTCCTCTGGCTGTCCCCAAATCCTTGAAACATTTCTAGTTTGGGACGAGTCTTTTAAGGTTGAGGACGTGTTCCCGGGTAATACTGGATATTTCACTTTTACATATGAATTAACTACGAGTAGTTTGCAACTGATTGTGAAATAAATGTAGACTTTGATGCTCATAATAAAGAGTAATATGAAAATTACCATCCTAGAAACATGTGCCCCCGTCCCCTGTTCTCTGTCGCAGAAACTTAAGCTGATACCTGTTCATTGTATACTGATTCTCCCAGCAATGGGGTTATTTATTGGTCGCTTCAAGTCATATATTTCTAGCCAATTTTTTATATGTAGGTATATGAATCTTACAAAATTATTGTTGCTAAGTGGTGTATCATAACACGATCAATACCTAGTTTTACACCTTTTTAGTTTCGTGGTACTGCTGTTCATTTATTGCAAATGTTATATATATATTTGAATGTTTCCCTCATTCTACTTCGTTTGGGATCCAATTCTTCAGCTGTAATTGTTTGGCTTTAATCATTTCAAGCTTTGTATAACTTGGTCAAATTTTCAAAGCTATTGGTTGTTTGTGTAGCTCTCCTCACATAAATACAACTTGTAATATTTTCATGCACATTCTCTAAATTTTGTTAATTTCCGTATACAGGAGACCAGCTTTCTCTTTGGTTCACTGATAGTTGTGCTTCAAGAAGTACAGTTATGTCGGACCAAGTTCGCAAATCTGTCTTTTGTTCGTTTTCATTGTTTAGATGGTAAGCTTTATATGCATCATTTAGATGGTTTGCTTTATATGCGTCGCTGGCTTGTGATGTTTTTGATATATTCCATAATCTTGCATTCTATTCTTGTATTCTCTTATTCAGATGATGGATGAATCACATGTGATCGGAATTGATGCTAAAAATATATAAACAATTGAATTCAGAAACACATAATCTATTTTAAATAGATTGTAAAAATCTGATAAAGTTATTCCTATAATCTGATTTTTAGCTTCTATATTACAGATTCTGAGTTGCATTTGCTGTTGACATTTGTCAAATATACGTCTGGACTGAAAGTTGTAGCTACACTTGACATGAAAGATCTCAAATGGTAAGAATATTTTTCATTTGATGCTGAGATGATTGCCGTTTATCATCTTGTGTGGATCGACTAATATGTTGTTGCTCAATAGTGGCGTATATCCGTGTGATGTTCTTCCTTTTCAATTGGAGCTAGACCAAAATGGACCACCCAGATTTACGTTAGCCGCTGAAGAAATAGAGGAATCAATCAAAAGTTCATCATCAGGGTTTTCAAGGCTAACGACAATTTGTGAATGTATATCTAACCTTATAGAATCTAAAGAATGCTCGCCATGAAAAATCTTTTAAAGTTTTATTCGGCTTTATTTGTGGGACTGTCGTATTTAAAAGATTTATTTGCACTCCCAATTTTTCAGGCTCCATTGAAAAGCTTGGTTTAAATTTGTACAATTGAAGTCTAAATTTTGCATTAATCAAATTCTCATTGATTTGATTTAATGATTAAGTCAAACACCTGAACATAAGTTAACACCTAAATATGCCCATTGTAAAAAGCATGAGAAAATATTATAGCCAAAGATATATAATATTGGTTAGAAACATAATAAGTGAATATTCAATACTAGCTTATATATACCTCTATATATATTACGCCGAGAGTAATCGTTCTCGAGGCGCCTATTTTTATTTAATTTCAAAGTTATTTTAATCGAAGTTGGGATTTATGAAAATAAAAATAGGCGCCTCGAGAACGATTACTCTCGGCGTAATATATATAGAGGTATATATAACCTAGTGGCAGTCGCGACGCAATAGGAAAAATATTTACTTTTTATTTTTTATTTTGATAAGGTTACTATAAAATTGTTAATTAATTTTTTATTAGAGTTGTATGGAGTTACTATAAAATTATGCTTCAAAATATTTTTTTTAATTTAATATAAGGAGTTTAATTTAGATTAAAAATATATTTTTTATTTTTTGGATATTGTAATGTAAAATGTTATAGTCATATGTAGATATATGGTTAGGGACAAAGTTACCATTATAGTTAATGTTAACCTTAGGGATAGAATTAGGGTTAGGGTTAGCATTAGGGTTAGGGTTGGAGTTAAAGTTAGGGTTTGAGCTATGGTTAAGGTTAGGGATTGATGCAGGAGCATCTTGCATTGGAAAATTATTGGAAAAAAAAAAAAAAAAATGGAGGAGAGAGAAAGTGACGAAAATTAAAGAAAAAATAATAAAAAAATAAAAAAGGGGAAAAAGGAGAAAAGAAAGAAAAAGAGGATTTCTATTTTCGAGGTGCATAGGTGGCATAATAGGAAAAAATAAAAAAATAAATAGTTGTCATTCCATTTATCGAAGTGTGTGGGAAGAATTCTAGAAAGTTATGAATATTGTAGAAAGTTTTGAAAGTTGTAGAAGGTTGTGGAGGAATTCTAGAAGGTTGTGGATAAGTCATGCAAGGGGTGGTAAGTGCCTATTTAAGCAAGGCATATGAGCATTTCTAATCAAGCTTGGAGAAGCTCAAGGAGTGGAAGTTCAAAGAGAAGCTTGAAGAGTGGAAGCTCAAGAGGAAGCTCGAGGAGTAGAAACTTGAGAAGTAGAAGTTGTGGAAGGAGAAGCTCAAGGAGAAGCTTGATATCATCTTGTGGGTGTTGTAAGGATCTTCAAGTATAATAAAATTTCTTGTGAAGCATTTTTTTTGGTCTCCATATTGTTGCTTTCTTGATTGTGAGTGAGTAAGGGTGGTGTGGCCCTCTATCAGGGATAGAGTTATGGTTATGGTTATTGTTAGAGTTATGGTTAAGGTTCAGATTAGAGTTATGTTTATGGTTAAGGTTAGGGTTAGAGTTATGGTCATGATTAAGGTTAGGGTTAGAGTTATGGTTATGGTTATGATTAGGGTTAGTGTTAGTGTTATAGTAAGGCTAAGGTTAGGGTTAGGGTTAAGGTTTGAGTCAAGGTTAAGGTTAGAGTTAGGGTTACAATTTGAGTCAGCATTAAAATTAAGGTTAGGGTTAGGGTTAGAGTCCAATTATGGTAGAGTCAGATCTAGGATTAGAGTTATGCTCATGGTTAAGGTTAGGGTTAGAGTTATGCTTATAGTTAGGGTTAGGGTTAGAGTCCAATTATGGTAGAGTTAGAATTAGGGTTAGAGTTAGGGGTAGAGTTATGTTTATGGTTAAGGTTAGGGTTAGAGTAATGCTCATGGTTAAGGTTAGGTTTAGAGTTATCATTATGGTTATGGTTAGGGTTATAGTCGGGATAGGGTTAGGGTTTGAGTCAAATACTTTTTAAAATTTAATATAAGGAGTTTAATTTAGATTTTTTTTTTTTTTTTTTTGAGATATTGTAATGTAAAATGTTATAGTCATACGTAGATATATGGTTAGGGACAAAGTTACCATTACAGTTAATGTTAACCTTAGGGATAGAATTAGGGTAAGGGTTAGCATTAGGGTTAGGGTTGGAGTTAGGGTTAGGGTTTGAGCTATGGTTAAGGTCAGGGAAAGAGTTATGGTTATGGTTATTGTTAAAGTTATGGTTAAGGTTCGGATTAGAGTTATGTTTATGGTTAAGGTTAGGGTTAGAGTTATGGTCATGGTTAAGGTTAGGGTTAGAGTTATGGTTATGGTTATGATTAGGGTTAGGGTTATAGTAAGGCTAGGGTT
The DNA here is from genome assembly GCA_028749045.1 of Cupressus sempervirens. NCBI lineage: Eukaryota > Viridiplantae > Streptophyta > Pinopsida > Cupressales > Cupressaceae > Cupressus > Cupressus sempervirens. The sequence goes on along the minus strand of CM053783.1, from coordinate 145,182,506 downwards.
AGGGTTAGGGTTAAGGTTTGAATCAAGGTTAAGGTTAGAGTTAGGGTTAGGGTTTGAGTTAGGATCAAAATTAAGGTTAGGGTTAGGGTTAGAGTCCAATTATGGTAGAGTCAGATCTAGAGTTAGAGTTATGCTCATGGTTAAGGCTAGGGTTAGAGTTATGCTTATAGTTAGGGTTAGGGATAGGGCTAGAGTCCAATTATGGTAGAGTTAGAATTAGGGTTAGAGTTACGGGTAGAGTTACGTTTATGGTTAAGGTTAGGGTTAGAGTAATGCTCATGGTTAAGGTTAGCGTTAGAGTTGTCATTATGGTTATGGTTAGGGTTATAGTGGGGATAGGGTTAGGTTAGGGTTTGAGTCAAATATTTTTTAAAATTTAATATAAGGAGTTTAATTTAGATTTAAAAATACATTTTATTTTTGGGATATTGTAATGTAAAATGTTATAGTCATAGGTAATATATGGTTAGGGGCAAAGTTACCATTACATTTAATGTTAACCTTAGGGATAGAATTAGGCTTAGGGTTAGCATTAGGGTTAGGGTTGAAGTTAGGGTTAGGGTTTGAGCTATGGTTAAGGTTAGGGATAGAGTTATCGTTATGGTTATTGTTAGAGTTATGGTTAAGGTTCAGATTAGAGTTATGTTTATGGTTAAGGTTAGGGTTAGAGTTATGGTCATGGTTAACATTAGGGTTAAAGTTATGGTTATGGTTATGATTAGGGTTAAGGTTATAGTAAGGCTAGGGTTAGAATTTGAGTCATGATTAAAATTAAGGTTAGGGTTAGGGTTGGATTCCAATTATGGTAGAGTCAGATCTAGAGTTAGAGTTATGCTCATGGTTAAGGTTATGGTTAGAGTTATGCTTATAGTTAGGGTTAGGGTTAGGGTTAGAGTCCAATTATGGTAGAGTTAGAATTAGGGTTAGAGTTAGGAGTAGAGTTATGTTTATGGTCAAGGTTAGGGTTAGAGTAATGCTCATGGTTAAGGTTAGGGTTAGAGTTATGGTTATGGTTATGGTTAGGGTTATAGTGGGGATAGGGTTAGGATTAGGGTTTGAGTCAAGGTTAAGGTTAGAGTTATGGTTAGGGTTAAGGTTTGAGATAGGATTAAAGTTAGAGTTAGGGTTATGTTTAGAGTCCACTTATGGTAGAGTTAGATTTAGGGTTAGAGTTAGGGGTAGAGTTATGTTTATGTTTAAGGTTAGTGTTAGGGTTAGGGTTAAGGTTAGAGTTAGAGTTAAGGTCAGGGTTAAGGTTAGAATTAGGGTTAGGGATAGTGTAAAGGTTAGGGTTAGGGTTTGAGTTAGAGTTAGGATTAAAATTAGGGTGAGAGATAGGGTTTGACTTAGAGTTAGGATTAGATTTAGGGTTATTGTTAGGGTTAAGGTTACAATTAGAGCTAGAGTCAAGGTGAGGGCTAGACTTGGGGTCAGGGTTAGAGTTAGGGTTAGGTTGAGAATTAGAGTTAGAATTAGGATTAGGGTTAGGGTTAGAATTAGGGTTACAGATATAGTTAGGATTAGATTTAGAATTAGGGTTAGGGTAAGAATTAGGGCGAGGGTTAGAATTAGGGTTACAAATACAGTTAGGGTTAGGGTTATAAAAACACTTAGGGTTAGAGTTATGGTTAGGATTATATTTAGGGTTTAAAAATAAGGTTAAGGTTAGAATTAGGGTTCGAGTTAGGGTTAGTGTTAGTGTTAGGGTTATGGTTAGCATTAGGGTTAGGGTTCCAATTAGAGTTAGAGTTAAAATTAGAGGTAGTGATAGTGTTAGTGTTAGTATAAGAGTTAGAGTTAGATTTAGGGTTAGAATTGGGGACAAGATTAGGGTTAGGGTTAGAATTAGAGTTAGAGTTCCAGTTCAAGTTAGAGTTAAAGTTAGAGATAGAGTTGGAGTTAGAGTTAGGGTTCGAGTTACCTAGTTAGATTTAGGGTTAGGGTTATACTTAGGGTTGAGATTAGGATTTAATTAGGGTTAGGGTTGGAGTTAGAGTTATATATATTGTTAAGGTTAGGATTAGGGGTAGGTTTAGAGTTAGAGTTAGGGTTAGGGTTAATGTTAGGGTTAGGGGTACAATTAGAGTTAGAGTTAGAGGTATAGTTAGGGTTAGAATTATGAATAGGGTTAGAATTAGAGATAAAGTTAGAGTTAGAGTTAGGGTAAGAGATAGAGATAGATTTAGGGTTAGAATTAGGGTTAGGATTAGAATGAGCATTAGAGTTAAAGTTAGAGTTAGGGTTAGAATTAGCATTAGGGTTAGGGTTAGGGTGAGAATTAGAGTTAGTGTTAGAGTTAGAGTTAGGATTAGAGTTATAGTTAGGGTTAAAATTAGGTTAGGGTTAGGGCTAGAATTGGGATTAGGGTTAGAATTAGGATTAGAGTTAGGGATATATAGGTTAGGTTTAGGGGTAGAATTAGAGCTACAGTTAGAGTTAGGGTTAGGATTAGGGTTAGGGTTACAAATATAATTAGCGTTAGAGATTGAGTTAGAGTTAGGATTAGGGTAAGGGTAAGAATTAGTGTTAGGGCTAGAATTAAAGTTGCAAATAAAGCTAGGGTTAGAATTAGGGTTAGGGTTAGGGTTAATTTTAGAGTTAGGGTTTGAGCTAGAGTTAGAGTTAGAATTAGAGTTAGAAGAAGGGTTAGAGATAGAGTTAGGGTCAGAATTAGGGTTAGAGTTACAGTTAGAGTTAGGGTTGGCATTAGGGTTAGAGTTATGATTAATGTTAGTGTTAGCATTAGTGTTAGTGTTAGAATTAGGGCTAGAATTGAGGCTAGGGTTAGGGTTAGGGTTAGGGTTAGAATTAGAGTTAGAGTTAGGGACCAAGTTAGAGTTACAATTAAAATTGAAGATAGAGTTGGAGTTAGGGTTAGATTTAGGGTTAGAGTTAGGGTTAGATTTAGGGTTACAATTTGGGTTGGGGTTAGGATTAGAATTAGTGTTAGGGTTAGAGTTAGAGTTACATATAGTTTTAGGGTTAGGATTAGCATTATATATAGTCTTAGGGTTAGGATTAGGGGTAGGGTTGGGGTTAGGGTTAGGGTTGGGGTTAGGGTTAGTGTTAGTGTTAGGGTTACAATTAGAGTAAGAGTTATAGTTATAGTTAGGGTTAGAGTTAGAGTTAGTGTTAAGGTTAGAATTAGGGGTAGGGTTAGGGTTAGAGATAGAGTTGGAGTTAGAGTTTGAATATGGGTTAAAATTAGGGTTAGGTTTAGGGTTAGAATTAGTATTAGAGTTAGAATAACAGTTAGGATTAGGGTTATAGTAAGGCTTAGGGTTAGGGTTAGAATTAGGTATAGAGTTAGGGTTATAAAGAGTTAAGGTTAGGGTCAAGGGTAGAATTAGAGTTAGAGTTAGGGTTAATGTTAGGGTTAGGGTTAGGGTTAGGGTTAGGGTTAGAGTTAGATTCAGAGTTAGAGTTAGAGTTAGAGTTAGATTCAGAGTTAGAGTTAGAGTTAGAGTTAGAGTTAGAATTAGAGTTAGAGTTAGGATTTGTATTATTATTGTGGTTAAGGTTATTTCTAGGTTACTAATCATATTATAGTTGATGTTAGTGCTATTATTACAGTTTATCTTAGTGTTAGGGTAATTGTCAGGTTAAATTTTTATGTGGGTTAGTTCTATTATAGTGCCCATGATTAGTGCTATTGCGATACAAGTTATTAATCTTTTTAATAATGTAATCCCTCCCTCTCCCATCCTCTCTCTCTCTCTCTCTCTCTAACTACACCTGTTATTACCTCCCCCTATCTAAATACACCCTCTAACCTCTCTTTGTCTCTAATCTCTAGATACGCCCCCTAATCCCTCTCTGTAATATCTGGATACACCCCTTATCTCTCTCATCTTGCTCTCTAGATATACCTCCTAATCTCTCTCTCCCTCTATGCTCTCCAGATACACCTCCTAATCTCTCTCTCTCTCTCTCTCTCTCTCTCTCTCTCTCTCTCTCTCTAGATACACCTCCTAATCTCTTTCTCCCTCTCTCTCTCCCTGCTCTCTAGATACACCTCCTAATCTCTCTCTCTCTCTAGATAAACCCCCTAATTTCTCTATCTAGATACGCCATCATATGACTCTCTCTCTCTCTCTCTCTCTCTCTCTCTCTCTCTCTCTCTCTCTCTCTAGATACACCCCCTAAGCTCTCTCTCTCTCTCTCTCTCTCTTTATATATATATATATATATATATATATATATATATATATATATATATATATATATATATATATATATATATATATATTTTCCACTTATAAAAAATATAATATTATTTCTAGTTTCTAGTTTCCACTTATAAAAAATATAATATTATTTCTAGTTTCTAGTACATATAGCACAATCACAACACAAATACCCAGCACGAGAATATGCCAAAAAAGATTCTCCGTCAATAAAAAAGAATTGGGAGCGGTTACAAACTTTCAAATTAAATATTAAAAAGGAATTCCCGAAATAATGGCTGGCCGAAATAATAGAAAGCTAAATGGAGGCCAAAATAATAGGCCCGAAATAATAGGGCCCAAAAAAGTAGGACCTGAAAAAATAGGGACCAAAAAATAGGGCCCAAAAAAAAGGGGGCTCGAAATAATAGGGGCGAAATAATTTCAATATGATTTTTTTTTTTAAAATATAATTTTGCATGCACATTCATGCTTTTTTTTTGTGGGGAGTGGGATAATTTGAAACAAATTCGTGGAATGTGAAGAGACGTCTGTTGGGGGATATGAGGAGGCTCTTAGAAGTTATAAAACTAAGGCTCCTCATTTCATTTTCATTTTATGTTTTTGCAGGAAGGAAGAGGTGGAGGTTATTGGAGGATTAGATTGGAGTTTTTGAATAGGAGTATATTGAATTTTTTGAGTAACATTTTTGCAGGTGAGATTTCTAGTTTTTATTTACATTTTCATTTAGATTTAGATGTAGATGTAAATTGAAATTCAAAATTAGTTATAATATTCTACTTTGATTTAGATTTCAATTTTAATTAATTTCATTTAGATTTAGAATTATGTTCATAACTTTTTAGGCTTGCATTTAATAGTTTAGTCTCTTGCATGCTTGATTTAGATTTAGATTTGTATTCAAAATCTATTTGATTTATATATTTTATAATACTTTTCATTTACATATTTTAAAAGTGCATGTTTCAAATTAGTTTTATATTTGCATGTTTCATATTAGTTTTAGATTTGCATATTTCAAAATAGTTTTGGTTTGCGTGTTTTAGATTTGAATGTTTCACATAGTTTTACATTTGCATGTTTCTAAGTATTTATATTTTCATGTTTCAAAGCATAATTTTATCATTAATCTAGATGAGAATGCCACCATATCAATACAATTTATATTTTAAATATTACTAAAAAATTAAATATATTGTGAAAAATATTTAAATAAAACACATAATTAATCTAATTAAATAATGATAAAATATAGACTAAATATATGATTTGTTTTTTTTAAATTAATCATTAAATTTAATAAAATACAAATTTTATTGATAAGGTGACCTTGCCATCCACATTAATGATAAAATTTAATTTTGAAACATGAACAATATAAATATTTTGAAACATACAAATCTAAAACATAAAAACCAAAAGCATTTTGAAATATGAAAATTTAAAACTAATATGAAACATGCAACTATTATTCTAAATTGAAACATGCACATTAAAAATGTACAAATGAAATGTATTATCAAATATCTAAATCAAATAGATTTTGATTCAATTTGAATTCTAAATCTAAATCAACCATGCAAAGCTAAACTATAACTAATTTTGAAATTAAATCTACATTTAAATCTAAATATATAACTAAATCTAAATCTAAATGCAAAATTAAATTAAAAATAGAGATCTCACATGCAAAAAATTACTCCAAAACTTTAATCTACTCCTCTTCAAAAACTCTAATCCACTCCAATAATCTCCACCTCTTCCTCTTTGTAAAAGCACAAAATGAAAATGAAATGTGGAGCATTTGTTTTATAACCTATGAGAGACTCCTCATATCCCCCAATAGATGTCTTTTGACATTCCACGGATTTGTTTCAAATTCCCCCACTTCCCACAAAAAAAAAGCATGAATGTGCATGCAAAAATAAATTTAACAAAAAGAAATATATTATATTTAAAAATTTAATGAAATTATTTCAGCCCTATTTTTTTGGGTTCTATTTTTTTGGCCTTATTTTTTCGGGTCCTATTTTAGGCCCCTTTTGTTAGGCCTTATTATATCAGCATCCATTTGGCTTCATATGATTTTGGCCAGCTATTATTTGGAGATTTTTTCTATATTTTACAGTCTAATAATGATAAAATATATACTAAATATATGATTCATGTACTTTAAATAAATCATTAACTTTAATAAAATATTTAAATTGTATTGATATGGTGACATTGTCATCCACATAAATGATAAAATTGTATTTTGAAACATGAAAATATAAATACTTTGAAACATGCAAATGTAAAACTATTATGAAACATTCAAATCTAAAACATGCAAACTAAAACTATTTTGAAATATGCAAATCTAAAACTAATATGAAACATGCAAATCTAAAACTAATTTGAAACATGCATTTTTAAAATATCCAAATGAAAAGTATTATAAAATATATAACTCAAAAGATTTTGAATGCAAATCTAAATCTAAATTAAACATGCAAGACTAAACTATTAAAAGTAAGCGCAAACAATTTCGAATATAATTCTAGAAATCTAAATGGAACTAATTGAAATTGAAATCTAAATCAAAATAGAATATTATAACTAATTTTTAATTTGAATCTACGTCTACATCTAAATCTAAATAGAAAATAGAAATCTCACCAGCGAAAAAATTACTCCAAAACTTCAATCTATTCCTGTTCAAAAACTCCAATCTAATCCTCCAATAATCTCCACCTCTTCCTTCCTGCAAAAACATAAAATGAGGAGCCTTTGTTTTATAGCTTGTGAGAAACTCCTCATCTCCCCCAATAGACGTCTCTTCACATTCCACAAATGTATTTCAAATTCCCCCACTCCCCACAAAAAATAAGCATGAATCTGCATGCAATATTATATTTAACAAAAAAAAAATCATATTGAAATTGTTTTGCCCCTATTTTTTGGGGTCCTACTTTTTTGGACCCTATTTTTTCGGGCCTATTATTTCGGCCTCCATTTGACATCCTATTATTTTGGCCAGCTATCATTTCGGGAGTATTTTTTATTTTATTTTATGATTTAATAATTTAATATTTAAATTAGAAGTTTGTAACTCTTGCCTTTTCTTTTTTATTGACAAGGAATCTTGGCATATTCCTGTGCTGGGCATTTGTGCTGCCATAGTATAGAACGCCTCTCGGCGTAATTAATATTTTAATATTAATTTTAGATATTTTATATATTTATTTCATAATTTTTTAGGAAAGATTAATATTTATGTGTTATGAAGTATATTTGATTTTAGTTTTGTAAAAAATTGAATTTTAATTTTTATAAATTTATGAATATATTGAAATTAAGTTTATTACAATATTGGCAATCATATGATTCAATATTAAATTTGACTCGTACTATATACTATGTGTATGTATATAATTTGAAAAGATATAGGTCTATTTCTTAATTGAATTTCCACAAAAATTGAATTGGTGCTTCAAGAAGAATATCCAATGTGTATTACTATCTATTTTGACAATTGTGTATCTACTTCTCTTCTTTAGATTTCATAACATGACCTACTATTATTATTTCTTTATTTTTTAATTTTGGTGTTTGAAATCTTCTTTGGAGATCTTGTTTGAGTACGAAATATTATGATCATATGAATCCTACAAATATGTTGAACATCGCATCTCAATACACTACTTACTTTTTCTTTGAAAAATTCAATTTTGACTTGATAGAAGTTGCACTACAAAAAAAAAAAAAAAAACATTTCAAATCTATTTTTAATTTTTTTAAAAAATTAATGAGAAATGAGTTTTTATAGTTTAAAATATGAGCCATCTATCTCTTTTGAAGTTACATATTACAATGGAAATATGACACAGTGCAAGACATGAGAATCCCCAAATGAGATGTCATAGCCCCCAACAAATAACCACATAACAAAAACACAACAACAAAGCAACAACAATGCAAGATTTGATACCAAATCACAACTCTTTATTCATAAAATAATTGATTACATGCAACGTAGCACAGTAGCAATTACAAAATAGTTTTGCAAGATCCCACAAGATTCAACTCAAACACTACTCCTAGCTAGTTTAGATTTGCACTTTGGAAGAAAAACTCCAAGGAAATCTAAAATTGCGAACCCACGAAGCAATTTCCTAGTTTTCAAGCCGTAGCTACTAGCCCTTCAAAGTTCGCGTCTTCTCCCAGACAGATCCATTATCATGTCTAAAGACTCCACAAAATCCCCTACTTATACTGAACTAAGCCACAAGTCGACTTAGTTCATTACAAATTAAATTAAATCCCTTACATTAAACATCTGTTGAGCCACAAGTTAGCTACAACACAAATTAATTACCAAAAGTTAGCTCATAGACAACTTGACACCTAAAGGAACCAATACTAGATTGAGCATTAGAGAAACCAAGCTGAGCATTAGCCAAACCACAAGCATCGTCGAGCTCCCAGTGCATGTCGAGCAACCAACCCATGTCGAGCATATAAAGAGTGTTGAGCAACCATCACATGTCGAGCACTGTAGTGAATGTCGAGAAAATCGTATCTCGACAACCATCATATGCGGAGCATTGAAGTGAATGTCGAGCAAATCATATTTGCTGATCTCCTTCGGCGATCGAGCACCACTATCTGGTGATCGAGTCCACAACTAGCCAAAATACCTCTAACATGCAGGATTGCTGAAAACCCTAGGATGATTCTACATCAAAATATAACCTCAAGATTCCTACTTATAGAATTAAAGTACAAAATCATCTTTAAACTACTTTAGATGAAAAATCAATAACAAGTTACATTAACAAGTCCTTTTAATATTTGAAAAAACTTAAATAAAGTTGCCTATTTCAATGCCCTCTTTTGCAAAAGAATGGTGAGTGGACGATTTTAATAACTTTATTACCATTATTGCGAACAATTGAAATACAATAGTTGTAAGACATTCAAAATTGTGTCTTTTAATGGAAATTAAATATGTTTATTTAATTCTGCTTAAAAGAGCGTGAAATTGAAATGACAGAAACTTTGTATAAGGATGGAGGTTTAAAGATATGCCCACATAATGACATGTCTTGACATGCAATATTCGATGATTGGAGCAAAAATAGGTGGAAATAGACATGTCGTAATTCTTTTGCCAATGTCAATGCTCCAATTCAAATCATACAAATGTTATTTTGCAGATAAAGCCTCTTGGATTTTTGGTGCTTCACCTTTGTAGCATCACCTATATCCAATGTGTGCTAAGTGTTCCATTTATTTTGATGAGAGATGGATTCATGTATGAATCACTACTCATGAAACATGGTTCAATGAATTTGACTCAAACCATTTACATAGATGTGATCTATCCAAAATCATATTATTTTGCATATCATTTGGATGTATACAACATTGGTTTGTTTCTACAATTTTGAACACTCAATGAATAAACTATTATGCTATATTTGAAGGGAAATATGGATGTGTAAGAAAGTAAGGTGAAAATAAAATGCACATCTAGTATTAATGATTTCTTTAGTTCCAACAAACTAATATTAGTACATATCACTATGCAATAAAAGTGGAAACATGTTTATTTTTAACAATTAAAACCTAATAGGAAAGTGATTAGAATTTATATATCTAAGAAATTTTAACAAGATTGCAACATAGATATTTAGTACTTTGGAACCATGAAACTAAAAGAATGAGACAAAAAAAAAAAAATACATATATAAGTGGGGAAAATCCTACACCAAAATATTGAGCCAATGTATTAGTTTTAGTAAGTTACAATACATTTTTAGGCTCTAAGCATTTACATGAAGACTAGTCACCCTGCCCAGATCTGCCTCCATACCCATTTTTGTTTTGAGGATAGTGATCAAGACCTCTTCATTTTTCATTTGAGAAGATTCCTTTGCCCTGCTAGCTTCACAGATCACAGTCAGGTGTCCACCATGTTTCACTCACTAGCTATCGCAATTTGGGAGTCAGGTGTCCTCTTTATCCCTAACTGCTCCATTCCCAACACTCTTAGATCTGTTCGACATAATACTTGTCCCATGAACTAGTGGTTTGATAATGCCTGCAAAACTTTCCACCGCTCCTTGTGCTTGGCTTTTGGTACTCATTCCCCAGCTTTCACGAATTTACGACTCTTTTACAAATGCTTTCTTCACCATAAGAAATGATTATTTATTGCTTCACAAGGCAGATCCCTCCGTGACACACTTATTTAGTATCCCAAGTTGTTTTGGCGCATCATGTTCCCCCGATGTAGCCAACCCTAGTCCACCCCGACCTTCAACTCCTTGCATCCCATGTCTCCACATTATATGACAGCTCAGGTGAGCTCGCTCCCCTTCCCTACCCACTCACACATTGTCACTTATTCTCCACCTCCAACATTTACAAGGCCGTCAAACTTATGAGATGCAACAAGGCGGCTAATGAGGAGGGTTTTTAGGCTGAGCTCTTCAAGCTCGGTATCACAATCTTGGGCCCTTATCTCTCTACACTCTTTAATAGAGTGGTTTGTTTTGGCTTTTCAGACTCATGGTCGGGACACGTTATTCACGTGATCAATAAGTCTGGGTTGGCCTCCAATCCTGGAATCTATAGGACCATCATGATTGGGCATACATTTGCCAAACTTTATGCCACAACATTGAATATTATCTTATCTAGTGAGCTTGACATGAGGAGTTGCATGGCTAAGGGTCAAGTAGGATTTAGGGTAGACTACCAAACCATGGATCATATCTCTACAATACAGGCTATTATTGAAGTGGCTTGACACCACTCAAAAAAAGTCTACTGGTGTTTTGTGGATTTTCGTAAGGCTTTTGATTCCATCCCTAGAGCGGCTCTTTTTTAGAGACTGAGAGATATTGGTATTTTTGAGATCTTACTGACGACTATCATGAGGTTATATGAGACAATGATTGGTAGACTTAGGACCATAGATGGCCTCCTCGACCCTACCCAGAGCACCATTGGGGTGAAGTAGGGTTGCCCCCTCTTGCCCACCTTGTTCGAGATCTACATTGATGAGCTTGAGGCTTTTCTCAGTGACTCCTTACTTCCGGTTGATGGTTGTCATCTACACCAGGTATTGATCTCCATCCTTCTCTTTGCTGATGATGTGGTTCTTCTTGCCTCTTCTCTTCAGAGGCTTTTGGGTAGACTTGCATCATTTTACGACATGAGACAGTTGGTTGTGAACCTTGAGAAGACTCGTGTTATGGTCTTCAACGGTTTGAAGACCTCACATCTGCATTTTCACTTCCAGGGTCGGGAAGTTGAGATTGCATCATCTTATACATACCTTGGGGTTAAGTTTTTCGAATCTCGTTTCAGCTTGAGACCAACCATTCAGCCTCGAATCAGTAAAGGGTTGGGTTCCCTTGCCTTGCTCGAGAGATAGTGCTTCAAACACCACTTTCAGGATACATCGTCTAAGCTATCCCTCATGGATTCCTTAGTAAGACCCATGGTGCTTTATGGTTCGGTGGTTTGGGGTCCTTCCCTTTTAGACTCGAATTGGGCTGTCACCTAGCGTACCCAGACTCTGCTCCTTCATCAGATTATCAGATGTCATAGATCTACCCCCTACAGTATTATTTTATCTGAGTTTGGAGCTCACCTATTCAAGCTTTTAGCCATTTTTGACTTGATTTGGTTTCTCCATCGTTTTCGTGGCTTTGTAGACTCGGCTGAAGGCCAACACAAATACCCTTACCTAGCCTACTGCTCCTTAGTTTCTATTGTAGACTTCAATCCAATCACTAGAGCTCATTGGTATGGTCAGGCTACTATCCTGCTGAGTTTAGTTGGGATCGACATTGACCGTCTCCCTCCCTACTAGTTCTCATTGGATGCTCCTGCTCATCTACTCCCCGCTCAGCAGGAGTTGAACGGGCATGTCAGACTTGACATTTGCAAGTAGTATATCATACAGACTTGAGTGGATCCTCCAAGGGGACTACGTCCAAGGATGGCTTTCTACGTCGAGCACTTCTTAGATATTCGGGATGGGATTATTGTATGCCTTGAGTACTTACATAGATACTAGGCACACGTGCTGTGTATCTCCCTTGGCTCTTTAAGGGTGGGCTCACACAAACTCCAGATACAGGTCAATCACTATATTGCTAGAGAGGATCGGGTGTGTAGACTTTGTACCTTAGCAGACGTAGAATCTGTGATCCATTTCCTTTTCAGATGCCCCATATACTACGAGATTAGAGGGGGATTTTATTGTTTATTTAGAGATTGTAGATCCATCTAAGATTTTTTTAGGTACACAGATCAACGTTGCATTGCGCTCTATCTCTGAGTCCTTACAACTTTGTGACCATAATTTACAGCTATCATTTCCCAGGAGTCAGACCTAGGCACGACTTATTACGACCTTCTTCTCACCCTTAGCTCCAGCTTGGGGTGTGAAACGAACGTACAATTTCTCTAACACAAGCCATTCTAGATCTGTGAGACTCCACAGGGGATCTCTTCACCATCGACACTCCTCTCGTAGCACTGAGCTTCATCACAGGGCCTCTGGTAGCCGCATAGATCAGTCGCTGTTGGACTTTTTGCCTGTGAGGATAGATACCTAATATTTTTCATGATGTCTCTTGCTTTCTTCTTCTTTTGTTGTACTTGTTCTTTTTTGGACACCGTTTGGTGCTCTGTTTGTTTTCTTTCTTCTTGGTGTAAGCTTCCAGTCCCAAAGACCCACATTGTGGTCTTTTGTTGGACATTAATAAAATTATCTTATCTTATCTTATCTATCATGGAGAATATTTGATAACATAACCTTGTGAAATTAACCCCTGTCTTCTCCCTTCTAAATCAACTAGGACATTGAAATATGTAGAGCTCAACACAAAGAGGTAGGTGCTTATGGCTTCCAAGACCATCTTCTATACCTAATAGGTAAGTTGTGTCGTAATGTAATTAATTTACTAATTCTATGATGGGTTTCCTATATCAATGTCTAAGACAATATCACCTATCTCATTTATAATGGTCATCTTGCCATATGCAATGCAAGTAAAACATGTAAATTAGTTGGTCTAAAAATATGCACCTTTAGTAGCTCACACCACTCGTCAAAAGTGTACTCCATAAATGTTAGTTGCTAAAATAAAACTACAATATACAATAGAAATTGCAAACCAAGACTCTTTAGTCAACATAGGAAATTATCAAAATAGTTTCTACTTCGAATTTGGAAATTGATGAGAATATCTTCCAAGTGGGTGCCAAATTTTTAGAAAATAAAAATGTCATCTCATCATCTACTACATAGGATGCCACCTCACCAAGAGGTCCCACAAAGTGAATGACAACTTAAGAAGTTAGTAACTTGGAATAAATTATGAATTAAATATTTGGGAAGTTGAGACACTTTTATCCCAACATTCTCCCACTTGTCAAGATTCTACAAGATCAATTTTTAAGGAGTCAAAATGACGAGTTCATATCATCACATCCATTCATGAAACCACCCAAATCTCAAACATGCTCTTGAGCTCCATTGAGGCATCGATCCAAACAAAATAAGCATAAGATTCTTGTGACATCAAAGACATTGTGCTTGCAAGCTACACAAAAGTAACAACAACATCAACTCTAGAGATCAAAACAAGTGCAAAGTAATATTTCAAGATAAGAATAAAATACTAGCCAAAACACCAATCAAAATGACTAGCCCCATCCAACTGTTAATCCCACGTGACTAGCAATAATATCCATGGAAAATGATAACTCATCCAATCACCCTATCAAAGCTTCATACCTCAAGCTTGAACACCTCCTCAGGGATTTCCTCTAGGCCTTTGGTGCTGTGCATGATGACTTTCAGAAAGTTTCTTGGGACTTTTTTTGTTTTCCCAAAGAATTTGGTGGTCTTGGACTGCTTTCCACTCATAAACAGGGGATTGCTCTCTGTGCTAAATGAGTCATTCAAGCTCTCACTAGCGATGAGGCCTGGAAAATCTTATTGTGGCATTGTATTTCTTCAGGCTCTCTGGTTAATCAGCTTGCCTGGAACGGGATTGGCTTTCAAACCCTTCTTGTGACCATTGAACTAGTGCATATTCAGGGCACCTTTGTGGCTAAAAACATTTGGAAAGCTCGAAAAGTCATCAAGTTGTGGCTTCACTGGGCAGGAAATGGGTTCTCTATGAACCAACAAAATTTTTGGTGGTCTCCCTGATTTTCTAGTCAAGGTGTTCCACTAACTAAAATTGAAGGAGCTAGCACGCTGCACTTATTTTGAAGGGGAATCAAGACACCTAAAGATATTTTTTCTAGAGTTATTATGAGCCTTTGCTCATGAGAGGACCTGCAAACATAACTCAAGCTTATTCATCCAGATCAATAGACAATTGATCTTCTAGTTTCTATGGTGCCTTCCCATCTGTTGCACAAGCTTGGTATTCATTCATCTCACCCACGGTGGAAGGATTGGAAGTGGTATCCTGCCACTCCTATGAGTAGTTACAAACCTAAGTTGGACTATCAGTAGCTTGTTCCCTACCTTGCGATGGTTGGTATTCTCAACCAACATTGGCATTTGCAGTCCTTTAACAACACTTGGAGTCTTAAATTTGCATGGTTTGGAAAACCATCATGGAGCCTAAAATTGGTCACTTTTCCTAGTGTTCCTTTTCTAGGGGTTTCCTTTAGGCCCTCAGCTCTGACATCTGGGTGTCCCAAACCCTAGATGTCCTTCTTGTGGCCAACCAAAAAGTTTTCAGCATATTTTTTGGTTTTTTAGGCTAGCCCATAATTATTGGCTCTAGATCCATGATTTTTTCAAGCATTTCTACCGAGAGGGCTTTACCTGGCATATGGTTGTGCTGGGAGATTCACCCAAACTTCTTTTTACGTACTTCCAAATATGGCATGCTTTTAGAATGAAGATTTTATTTACTATCTTGAAAGATTGCAATAATATTTTATTCTCTCATAACTTTCTTGATATACATGTTACTATATACTCTAAAGCATGTAATTGTAATAATGTCATGATGCATATTCAAGTACAAACATATAAGGTCATGCTGGAGGTAGCTCACTTATAAGAGCTTTTAGTTCATTGGTAGAATACCCCATGTATGGTCGCTCAGGTGCTACCGGATACTTTATCTGGTGATTGTACCCCTCCTCGTGGTCGCTGGAGAGGTTAGAGCAGCTCTACACGTTGTTCACATACTCCTAGGTCATAGCCTTTTCTGTGCTCTCCCAGTGGTAGTTTTGGTGGTCATCGCCGCTTGGCCTCGCCTCCACAGAGATTTGATTTGTGTTGGTCCCTAGTGGCTCCTCCTGCTGCCCCTAATATCGGATGACCTTTTGCACATAGAGACCCTAAATGGGCTTTCCCTCGGCTGGATTTAGCTATCTCTCTATCTAGGCCGAGGGAGAAAAAGAAATTGATGATGCTACTATTGCCCCTACTGAGAATTGGGCTCCCCCTGAGCCAACTGCCAACCCCAAGGACATTTGGGGTTATGATGATAAAAACCCTCCCTCAGTTGGCATTTCTCTTGTAGCTTGAGGGATTTCTTTATTATGTTAATATTTTTTTTGATGAATAGTTATCTTATCCGATTGTGTGTCGAGTGAACTTGTGGGGTGATTCTCTATCTCTCGATCCCTTTTTTTGTGGATATGTATCTTTAATATTTAATTAATAGAAAAGGTCTATTCATAAAAAAAAATGGTAATTAGTGGTAGATTACCACTTTCATGTTATGCACTTGGAAAAGAGAGAGCAATGAGATCCCAAGATGTAGACTCATTTTTGATGAAAACTATATCAACACTACCCAAATAGATGTAAGGGTGCTAATGGAAAATTCATACCTAAGAGGAAATGGAAATTCTAAGATCTCTTTGTTCTCTTTTTTTGTTTAATGTAATAAGATGTGACATGTTTGCAAAGAAATAGAATAAACACTTACAAAATGTTAAAACAATAAGATATTTGATCTAATGTATCAAAAAAGTTCTATGGAGGATAGAGGGAATATAAATTCACCTTGAGGGTTGCTAGAGGTTGTACTTTCAGATAAGATTATCTTTGTTAGACTATATCTAAAAATGCAAAAAACTAAGATTTGGAAGCTATAGACATGTAGCTCCTAAAGGTAGAAAATTTAGAACTCCAAGAATAGGTTGCTTTTGCGTGATCTATACCTAAAATGTTTCACTTTTAGGAAACCTATAACCAGGAGACCTAGAAACAAAGGTCTCAAATATGTGATGGAAATTATACTTTTAGATTTATAGCTTCACTGAACTGAACTTGCATACAAAAAAAGAAGAAATTATTGGGGGAAGGAGCTTTCCTTGGTCAATATCCTATTTAGGAATTAACCTTGGAGTGAATAAAGTAAAGAACACAAAGCAATATATATGTCAATATTCACATAGAGCTTTTCAAACCTTCATGGATGGATTTTAATTTGCTATCCACAAAGATGCCCACTTGCTTGCATGTATATTGAAATGTAGTCTCCACTTATGCAATAGATCAACTTTTCTCATGAATCATAATGTTAGTAACTTGGTGGGTGGGTGGGGTGGGGTGGGGCGGGGGGGGGTGGGTGGGAGGGGTGAATTAGTTATATCAAGTTATCCTATAGGTCTTTCAAATACTTTAGTACCAATTCAAACTCCATAAACTTTCACAACAATAATTCAATAATCACATTCAGCTTCTCAAATTAAACTTGTAATCATTCTGCATCAAATTAAATTGGAACTGGGATCCAAGTTCAGATCTTGACCACACTTTAGTAGATCTTCATCATTTATTTCCATCTTCGCTCTTATTTCTTTTATAAATCTAGGGACATTATAGTGACAAAACACTTAGTCATTATTTAGCAAAGAATAGTGGAAGCCAAGTGCATAGTGCATGCTGAGTGATCAAAGTGAGCCAAGAAATTAGTGCAATCCACGTGATCAAAGCATGTCGAGTAAGAGTCTCCAGACAAAGTATGTTGCGCAATCTGATTAGTTAGTGTTGAGCGCTAGTATGTGCCAAGTAGTCTATACATGGCGATTGATTCAGATGCCAAATAATAGAAAGTGTCGAGTTCTATAGAAGCTGAATAACAATATTTAGAGCATAGTGAAGACTGAGCATCGAAGACTATTGATGCCGAGTGAACAATGAATGACATAGTTGTTTGTTGTGGCACAAACTTCTTTGTAAACCATTTTTGGGCTAACATAATCATGAATTTACAATTATAAGAGATAAGTATGGAGTCATGTTACGAATCCCTATGCAATGCATGCAACCAATTAGATGAAGGGAAACATTAGTCGACAATAAGGATCAACTATAACCATTGATTTTGACCTAATCCATCTCCACCAATGTTTATTTAAGAAAGGAAAATCCTAAGTAGTCTATCAATTCACAATGAGACAAATGCTAAGAGTTGAGAAGGCATTCATGGTGGCTATGATGGCTATGATAGAGTTATGCAAAGTAGAATCCATCTAAGAGGAAAAAAGACAAGCAATGAGAAGTCTAGAAAGGATAGATCTAATCAAAAGGATGAAGAAACAACTAGCAAAGAGGAGATCTAACATCAAGCAGAAAGGTGCTAACTGAAGATCAGGTGCTAAATATTCTAATAGGTCATACATAGTAAATATTTTAACCAAGTAGTCCTAACAGGCTGTTGTAAATCTCTTAACCGAGGGCTTACTTAATTGTGAGTTAAAATCCTCTAGCAAGGTGAGACCTAACCGTCTTTGTAATCCTTTAACGGGGCAGACCCCTCACAAGGTAGATCATAGTTTATGGTCAAGGCTTTGTAGCCATAAGCGACCATACTTTACAACTGCAGTAATGAATATTTGAGGGTGTCATCCCCACCCTAGTTTTACCTTCTCCTTGGTGGGTTTTTGGGTACCCAAAATCTTATGTGTTATGTGTTAATTTATTTTATGCTATGGATGTGATGGATGATTAGTTATTTCAGTTTACATGCGAAGTTATGAGATGGATGTATGGTGAATATTTTTTAAGGTTAAAGTTTTAAAGTGCTGGTTCACCACCCCCCTCCCCTCCTCTCAAAACTAACTTTCCCATTGGTATTTCCAACAATTCGTATCACAACTTTGTTCTCTAGAAATAAAAGTTTGATAGCTTTGGAGGTAAGATCTTGAAGATGGAAGTCTAAAAGTTGGGAAAGACTATTGATAACCAAAAGATTGAAATACAACTTGTCCTACACCAACTCAAGGAGGAAAGAGATGAACTAGAAAATTTATTAAAGAGAAGAAATTGAGATAGCTATTCAACAAGATGACACTTAATATCAAGAAGTAGACAATACTGGATTAATTAAAGATGTAAACTCAGAAGAGTTTGATGCAACAATTATAGATCCGATGGAAAAGAACAATGCCCTAAGTGAAGAAGTTAGAAACCTGAAAATAGAACAAGAAGCTCAATCAATACTATTGTGTGAGACAACTGAATTGAGAAAGAAAGCTGAAGAAGATAGAGCCATGATTGAAGAAGACAAAAGAATTCTAGCTAATAGACTTGAGGAGAAGACATCTGATGTACAAAAGCTTGCGGACATGCAATTGGATACAATGAATCAACTGATGATTGCAAATCAAGAATCAAATAGGAAAGACATCGAGATTACAACTTTGGAAACACATAATACCCTACTGTAGAATGAATTGAAGGCTGAGAAGGAAAAGCTTAAGAAGACTAGTGAAGCCATCAAGTACTTTGAAAAATTGATGGAAGCACCAAGGCCAAAGAATGACACTACTAGTTTAGGATATTCTACTATTGAGCAAGGAGAATCGTCTAGGAGGGGTGAACAAAGGAACAATAAAGGAAAGTATAACAAATCCACTTGTCATCACTGTGGAAAATTAGGTCACCCAAAAAATGTTTGTAGGAGCAACACTGAAAATTAAAACCCTAATCATAAATTCAAGGAACACTATCATAAATGCAAGAAGCAAGGACATCAGGTAGATGAATGCAGGACCGAGACCACCAACACTTAGAGATTTGAAGGATATTGTTACAACTGTCAGAAATATGGACACAAGGCATATAAATGTAGATCCAAATCCAAGTGGACATCAAGCAATTAGACAAATGGGCATCACAAATAAAACTTCTTGTGATTGGGATTACAACACAAGGTATAGTTGTCACTATTGCCAAGAATATGGTCATATCCCTTAAAATTACATCAGGACACATTTAAGAGGTAATTACAATAGATGGTTGAATGAGATTGTATTCTTTAGTTGTCTTAAGACCAGTCATTTCAGCATAAACTATCCAACTCAGTCACGTGCACCGAGCAATGAAGACATCAAATGAAAAGGAAAGGTTGATACTAAAAAGGTGAAGATGCAGATGAACAAGACATGAAGAAAGAAGGAAGATTGCAACACATCAAGTCAAGATGAGGTCACTTCATCTGATGGATCAAGTGATCACATCATCCCCGGATAGGCAATCAAAGGTATGTGTGGAACTGATATTTGAAATATAATATTATACATTAGTTGCAAATATCTAAGATTTGAAAAAATTATATATGCATGAATTAAGATGCAATGAAGACGTTAGAAGCAAGATATATTCTATAGATATGCTGTTTTTTATGTTGCTGCTGAGCATTTAGAAAATTGTAGTTATAACTGAGTAATGGAGATATGCTAGTGTAGCCGAACTTGTTGTAATGGAGATATGCCACTGCACAAGCAACACAAGTTACTAAGGGAAAATGGAAGAGAGAAAGTGTCATAGCAAAGTAGGGCCAGCTTACTAAGAAGCCGAGGAGGAAGTACAAGCCTCAAGAGGACTCAGATGAAGAGAAGATAGAGTGTGATGACTTGAGTCAATTCAAAATGATAAGCCACAATCCTTCATTTAATATAGATAATCTATGCGAAAATTTTAAAACAAATGTAGATTTATCAGGATTTTCACATATAGATTTTGATAAGCTAGGGAGTGTGGATAAAAATAATGTAGAGGAGGCCATATATGACATGATGGTAACATTTATGTCCACTCCTCTAGAGATTGCCAACTCCATACCAAAAAGCTTATATGATAGAGTTGAGAAAAAGTGGAAATTCAGTTTGACCAGTAAGAGACAAATAAGAGAGGCTACATTAGGCCAAGTTATGCCTACTTTGGACAAGGAGATGATTGCTAAAGCAATAAAGAAACATAAAGGAATTTTTTCTCCCAAATATAGAGCATTTCAAATATTGAATAAGCAAGTAGAAGATGTGGTAACCAAGAGTACATTGATTTGGAAATCTATTTATGGGTCATTCAAAAAAGCAATAACTGAAAAATGAGAGAAATAAGAGGGAGATACAACAAAAGATGTTTTAGCAAAGGAAGGTATTGCAGAGGAGATAAAAGAAACAGTTGAGGAAGAACAACATGATGCACAAGATGTTCAAGTGTCGAGTGCTAGTCCCCCACATGCAGATCAAGAGAGTCAACAGGACTCAGTTATCATTAAGGATGTCATGATATAAAATCTCATAATGTTAATCCTTTGACTAAAGATGATCTAAACAAGCTACAACAAGACTCTACCAATGTAACTCTTCCAGGCACCAACCCAGTAATAGTGAGAATTGATGAAATTAAGAAGGTAGATAATGCATCTATAGGGGAGAACCAACAAGCTACATCAAATGTGCCCCCATTAGCTGCAGAGATAAAGGAGAAAGAGACACATAAAGATCAATATGTAAACCTTGAACAAAAAGATGATACCACAAAAGACACCATCTTCTATGTCTACCATAGTCATTCAAATGAAAGAGGCAGAGGCACAACCATCAGCTACATCATTGTTGAACCTAAATAGTTTTGGTTTACCAGCTATAGTGATCATTAATAAGGATGGAAGTGAAGAAAAAAAGGGTAAGAAAGCAAGTCCTTTACCCATTCCACCATCACAGGGTGAAGTACATATAGAGGGAGAGAAGACTGAAGAGCACAATTTGAGTGCTGCAACTGAGGAGAAAATTGCTATACAGACACTGGTTACTTTACCAGCTTCTAGATCTCCTCTCAATAGTCAAACTCTTCAGAGGCCAAGTACATTAGACACCCCATTGTAAATATCAAGATTGAGTCCTAGCACATCAAAGTTTTCTGATACTACATCATTTGAGGATGTCAGCTTGGATGAGGTGATTGAATTACCCAAGTTTGATCTATCATCAATCACTCTTTGATGAAATGAATATTCTTCAGGACATTCTACAATGAAATAAAAGGCAAGAAATTCTAAGGAGGGAGCACAAGAAGAAGCAAGTGTTACATGAAATCAAAGATATATTCATTGATGCTTTTAGCCTCCTAGATTCAATTGCAAAAATCCTATTATAAAGAAACTTGTCAATATTGTGGACAAGATCAAGGATGGAGACCTAGACACAAATGTACATCTATTAGAATGGTTTGAAAGGAAGTTTCATACAAAAGTTATGAAAAATATATCTAGTGCCATTGCACTTAGACAGGTTGATCTAGCAACCAAGATGGAAAATGTAAAGAAGGTGTTAGAGAACACTTTCTCTCTATACACTAAGTTATGCAACATTGACATATTCACCAAGGAAACACAATAGGCTATTGACCAGTTGTAGGGAGATTTGTAACTCATAGGTACTACACTAAATAATCTTCTGGTAATAGTCATTTACATTTTTAGCGGTTATTGATGACTTAGGGTAGGCTTGCCGAGCTGTAAGAAAAAGATGCCAATATTAGATCTACTATGATCAGTATCTAGTCCATGTTGACACCTCACATGGAAGTATTGCACAAGGAACTAGCCTATTCATAAATATTGATGAAGAAAGATTTCCATCTTTCTATACATGAAGTTTTAGTTGACTTGGCTGCTAATCTTGAAATAAAGATTCATTCACTTGATGCAGCAAGTGATAATTGGGATGTAGCACTAAAGATAATTTTGGACTTACACAAGCCATTTTTGGACAAACAAATTGTAACTGTACAACCCACATGGCATAGTGCCAAAAAAGGGGGATTGATACAAATTTTGAAGAATTTTTTGTCAAGGAAGATATCTACTTAGGAGTCAGAGCACATAAATGAAGAATTTACTTAGGGGGAGTAAAACTCAAAGGTAACTTCAGCAATTTTGCACATTTTATAAGTTTTGAAGATTTTTCATAGAAGCTGAGTAGAGAAGAGACATTGTCTGACTTATATAGAAAGGAATATGTATTATTGGACTAACTACCAACATTCCCCTTTGGGATTTGTGACATGGCTTAACCACTTCTTGTGTTCTATAAGTATAGTGGTTTTATTAGGCATTGATAGGTCAATCTTTTGGTGCAATAGTAACTTCAGCTTGTAACAAGTGGTATCAGAGCTTGGGCACAGGTTCGAATCTCCTTGGGTAATGTTGAGGGGGGGATTGTTGGACTAAATGCCAACATTCCTCTTCAGGACTCGTGACATGGTTTAACTGCCTCTTGTGTTCTATAAGTCTAGTGGTTGTATCAGGCATTGATAGGTTGATCTTTTGGTGCAATGGTAACTCTAGCTTGTAACATGTATTCCATGACAAAGTGTTTTTTCCATTCATGTCAAAGGGGGGACTATTAATCTATTTTTGACATATAGCGACAAAACAATTTGTCATTATTTAGCAAAGAACAATACAATCCAAGTACATAGTGCATGCCGAGTGATTAGATTGAGCCAAGCAATTAGTGTGAGTCAAGTAATCAAAGTATATCGAGCATAAGTCTCCAAACAAAGTATGCCGCATAATATGATTAGTTAGTGTCAAGCACTAGTATGTGCTAAGTCACTCCAGTGCTGAGCAGTGGATACATGCTAAGTGATTTAGGTGTGGAATAACAGTAACTACCAAGTTCTATAGAAGCCAAATAACAACATTCAGAGCATAGTGAAGGTAAAGCATCAAAGCCTATTGATTCCAAGTGAATAGTGAATGACATAGTTCCTTTTTATGGTGCAAACTTCTATGTAAAGAATTTTTGGTCTTACATAACCATGAATTGAAGAATATAAGAGATAAGCATAGAGTCATATTATGAATCCTTATGCAATGTATGCAACCAATCAGATTAAGGGAAGCATTAGGCGACAATAAGGATCAACCGTAGTTGTTGATTTTGAACTAATCCATCTCTACCAATGTTTATTTAAGAAAGGAAAACCCTAAGAAGTTTATCAATTTGTGAGGAGACAAATGCTAAGAGTTGATAAGGCATTCATGGTGGCTATGATGGCTATGATTGAGTTATGTAAAGTAGAATCAGTCTAAGAGGAACATAGACAAGTAGCGAGAGATTTAGAAAGGATAGATATGATCAAAAGGATCAAGAAATAACTAGCAAAGAGGAGATCTAACATAAAGAAGAAAGGTGCTAATTGAAGATCAGGTGTTGAATCATTCTAACAAGTGATACAAAGTAAACCTCTTAACCGAGTAGTTCTAACAAGATGTTGTAAATATCTTAACCGAGTTCTTACTTAATTGTGAGTTAAAATCTTCTATCAAGGTGAGACCTAACAATCTTTGTAATCCTTTAACAGGGCAGACCCCTCACAGGGTAGATCATAGTTTATGGTCAAAACTTTGTAGCCATAATCGGCCACACTTTACAATTATAGTAGTGAAGATTTATGAGTGTCATCCCCACCCTATTTTTACCTTCTTCTTGGAGGGTTTATGAGTAACCAAAATCTTATGTGTTATATGTTGATTTACTTTATGTTATGGATGTGATGAATGATTAGTTATTTTAGTTTACATGAAAAGTTATGAGATGGATGTATGGTGAATTATTTTTACAGTTAAATTTTTAAAGTTCTGATTCACCCCCCTCTCAGAACTTACTTTCCCATTGGTATTTCCAACACATTACATATCTTTGCAAACATTGTGTTTGAAATAGTTGTTAATTTCTTCGAATCATTAACAAGAGTGGAAAGCTCAACCTTCTTAATTGCAATCTCAGTTGCAACCTTCTCCAATGCTCAATTTTCAAATTTTCTTTATGACCACTACATGAATTTATCACATATCTATATCTGGGTCATTAAGAATCTCCATATTCTTGATCAATTGTTCAATAATGGGGGCTTTCTCATCTAAATTATAAACAAAAATAGTAGTGAGAAGTATATCTTTGATATCATGTAATACCTATCTTTATCGATTCTCTT
Organism: Cupressus sempervirens; assembly: GCA_028749045.1. Classification (NCBI taxonomy): domain Eukaryota; kingdom Viridiplantae; phylum Streptophyta; class Pinopsida; order Cupressales; family Cupressaceae; genus Cupressus; species Cupressus sempervirens. Next base: position 145,158,032 of record CM053783.1, on the reverse strand, counting down.
TTCTCATCTTTTCTTTCTTGGCCTTCCTATCCAACAAGTCAATTAGTGTTCTCATTTTCTCAACACTCAATCTAGATGTGTCCCAATTAGGATTCACAATCTCTTCATCAAGAGTAATAGGTTTACCCTTCATGGATTGTGGTGATTGCTTTGCCTTCTTCTTCAATCTCTTCCTTTTATACTATGGGCTACTAAAGCTCAGTACAGTTTGATATTCTTGTATAGGAACTTCTAGATTCTTCCTTTATGGGTCCTTGTTGGTCTCCTCCACCTTCTTAGGCTCTATATCTGAATTTTTGTCCTTAGATTTATTTTCTTGTTATGCTGGTTCATGTGTCTTCTCCTTGTCAACAATTTTAAGTTTACTTGATGAACTCTGCTATCCTTCCTCATTTTATCCCTCCTTTAGAGGTCATGAGGCACTTTATCTATTACCAGTAGCAGATTGATTTGCTCTAACTTCTTCTCTCTTTTCTTCTTTCTCACCCTCTGTATTTACATTGTAATTTCCCTCTTTGGCATCATCTTTCTATCCTTTCCCTTGGGTGTTTTCTCCTTCATTTTCCAACTGACTCTATTGCTTGACCTCACAAACATTTGCATCACCTTGACTAACATATTGATTAAGTGAAATAATAGGAATAATAGCAATAACAGGTGCTAAGTCTACCTATTGTGTGCTTACTTGTGCATCGATTTCAAGATGGTCTTTTACTTGTTCAAGTACAGGGTCATGATTCAATAAAATTTTATGTGTTGACTTTGATTACAGAGATTCCTCCTTTCTTTTTGGCTCAATCAACATCAACTTCTTTTTTGATTCATCCTTTAAATCATGTTCATTTTTCACGTCCTTAACTAGTCTAACCTCTTTCTCATCCTCAATGGTAGTAGTGTCAATTTTTCTCCACTTTGCTAAACAATATCATCATTGAAATCTTCTGTATTATCCAATTGAATATTCTCAGGCTCAACTTGGTCTCCCTCATCCTTTATCTCATCACCAATCATTAGTCCATAGATCTTCTTCTAGATCACTTTACTCTCTTCAGCTACATTTCTATTTTTCTCTTCAAAACTAGAAAATCTCTTCTCTTAGGAATAAATTTACTATTATACTTACACATGGCTTTAGAAATTTTCTTTCTTCTCAGTTCAAGAATAACATTTACGAGTGTGCCTTCTCTTATTTTCTTCTTAGTCTTTAATGCACATTTCCATCTGTCATCACTTCTACTGTAGAATTCATTAGGTACCAAGTTACCTAATTCCAATGGTGTATACTTAAAAGTTTCCATCATGTCAAGAATTGGCTGTTCAACCTTGGCTTTATCTGCAATATCCAAACTATCATACTTTATATACTTGAATCCTACCATATTTGCACTCCCCCTGATATTCATCATAAAGTTCATCAATTTTCTTGGGTGGCTTGTGCATTGTAATTTTGAATTGACTAGTGTCCTCTAACTCAATCTTTTCTTCATCTTCATCATCATCTTTAGCCATTATGACCTTCTCCTCTACTTGATTCAAATTAAGATCAACTTCCTCTACTGAGGTGTTCTTTCTCTTTGTCAATATTTCCCTTTGAGGAGGCTTAGTAGCTTTAGCTAATCCTTTCTTTTTGTCGATCATTTCTATAGAAACTACCCTTGTCCTTTGTCTTGTCACTCTTTGTGTAGTAAGGACTAGCTTTGTGATCTTATTTATGCTTTTACTTGAATGAGGCTCAACATGCACTATCTCTTTTCATTTTCCTTCTAATTCCTTTTCATCACTAGACATGTCTTCACCTTTTCCCTCGGTGATCTAAAATGGTACTTCTTGGTCATCTCCTTCACCAAATGTCCTCTCCAATTTTTCTACCATTCCTTATCTTTTCTTCTCTGTTTTAGGGGAATTTATTTGTACTATAATTTTAACCCTTTCTATCTCATATCTTCCGAATGGATCAACATCCTCATCTACAAGTTTATCTAATAATTAAGTGATTGCTACATTATCTTCATCAATGTTTATGTCATAGGCCAATGGTCTTACCATGTCATTCAATTCTTATATGATGTCTTGTGTGTATAAAGCAGGAAACATATGTCATCATAATACTTATCCACTAAGGATTTAGGGATTCTTGACCCGTTCTTTATCTTCTTCTTGAATTCCTCAAAGTATCCATCTATAACATTTTCAAAGTTATCCCCCTTCTGATTAATGAATTCATTGATTGTTGAGTTATTGATTTCTTCTTACACAATGTGACATCACCTATGGCAGGGAAATAATTATGAACATAAAAGAATATACAAACAACAAATTTACACTGTGCTATTTCCTTTTCTAATGCTCTCAAGATTCTCAACCAATTGTGTCAATTATAGGTTGACAAGGTCATAATTGTGATCTTTCTTCATAATTTTCCATGCAATGTCCATGACCACATAGGGGAGGCTATCTAGTCTGCTAGACTGATAGAATTGATGTGTAATAAACCTTATGATAAAATAAATTTATGGATATGTAATGATGGAAATGGTCATTCCACATTTGTTCTAAACTGCCAATATATTTGCCTCAATAATATCCTTGCTTTGGCAGCGAATAGTTTTGACCTTGTCCATGACAAGGTATCGAGTAACACGGTGAATGATCTTCCTAGTAATTTCCATTGGCCCTCCTTCCAAGCATAGGTTCATGTCATAAACTCAACTGAGCACAATCTCAATCCATTCAATTTTGAAAAGCATAGGAAAATGTAGGGCATGCGTTAACCCTTTCTTGACAATGTGTTTGTATTAATCTTTCTATTGGAAATATTTAAGATATGATAGGTTACTGAGAGGGGAGGGGTGAATCAGTAACTTCGAAACTTTAAACAATTCAACACTTTAACCATATATACTATTCACCATTCATTCATCTAATCTACTGCATATATGAGAAATCAAATATCCATAACATATGTACACAGTGATTTGGTAACCCAAAAACCTTCCAAATAGAAAGTAAAACTGGGGTGGGGATGATACCCACAAAACTTCATTACTGCAGTATGAGGTTGGCATGTTAAGGCTTACATTGACCACTTCTGGTGATCTACCCTGTTAGGAGCACAAAGGACTGTTAGGTCCACCTTGTTAGAGGATTTTACAAACATACATTGAAGTATGCACTATGTTAGGAGATTTATACAAAGACTGTTAAGTCTACCCTATTAAACGATTTACAAAACTAATTCACTTGTTAGGATGAAATAGTGGATCTACTTACAACTTGATTGCTAATTAGATCCTTGAAGTACAGATCACCTTTTGTGATTGATGAATCTTTAGTGCTCCTTGTAGACCTTGCTAAATATTTTGCTCTACTGTTGATTCGCATTTATTCACCTCAAAATATTACATGTCCATCTTGATACTTACTTGCATACCTTGTAAATGATATAATACATTACATATATACCATTCCAATAATTACAATTGCAAGGTCAGCCAAAACACAAGTGGACAAAATATTACTGAGTCGGCCAAACAGTAGAAAACTCGAGCTCTTCAAGCTGACTTGGTAACCTTCTAATACTCGACATCCACTGCATTACTCGACATCATCATGCACTCGGTAGAAGTGAAGGCTCGATCCATACTAATCACACAACATAGCTTGGAACTCGGTAACCATTGGAGACTCAGTAGATATAGTATCACTCGGTAAAAACTGAATCCTTCGTTTACCTTGCTTTCACTCGGTAAACACTACACTTTCATTACTCACTAAACACTGAGCTTCCATCACTCGATAAACACTATGAAGCTCGGTGAACACTGTATGCTCAGTAGATACTGCAGGGCTGCACACCCACTCGATAGCTTCATGAATGCTCGGTATGAACTACTTGACTGCGCACTCACTCGGTAGCTTTAGGAATGCTCGGTATGAACTACTTAAGTGATGAACCTACAAGGTAACCATTGAATGCTCGGTATACACTATAGAATGAGTGATGAATTTGGTAATTATTCAGAATCGAGTAAGTGTTGTCACTAATGACAAATACAATATAATGCCAACAATATCCCGCTTTGGCATTAGTGACAAAACACTTATAAGCCAAAACACATGTACATTACCTGACTCAATGAATTTTGGTTTTTCAAAATTGATCTTTGTAGAACTGCTGCATATACATTTCTATATATATCTTCTTGATGATGTATATACAAAGATACTTATGTACACATGCTAACTCTATTGAGTGTTAACTCCCCCTATCACTTATAGTGATAACTCTCCTCACTTATTATGCTGAATCTCTCCCCCTTTTTGACAATAATACCAAAGGACTACATATATACAATATATATGACTACACCAAAGTGAGATAAAAATTCTTGATGTACCTTAAGGATGGTGGCAAAAGTATTATCCCAAGTCTGCTGCAAATTTTAACAGGTGGAGAGAGCAATTTGAACTTCTGCTGATAATTGGATCAAGTAATTAGCCACTGAGAAGTTTTGATCTTGGACCAATGTTTTGCAATGAGTAATATGTTTCTACATTGTGTCCATGATATGAAGGATCATGTGTTGGATGTCTATGAGTGTAGACTAGATCCTTGCTTCCTCTCTCAATAGTTCTACCTGTACATCTGCCAAATATATGATTTTGGTGTGATGGGAGGTTGTGGAGGAGGAGTCCATCTTTAACTTGGATGCACTTGATTGCATATCAATGTCAATCTTATTTATCTTATCCTTTATTTCTTTAGTAAAACCAGAAACATCACAAAGTTTGGCAAAAAGTGATGTTGCATTATTAAAAGAATTTTCAAAAATTTTCAAAAATGTTGACAATTCAACTTGCTTGATTGCTATCTTTTGCACAATATGCTCTAGCACATTATTATCAAATTTTCTTTCAGCTTTCTCAACAAGTTTCTCTTGTTCGGAAGAATCTTCATTAAATTTCTATATTGCCTCTTCTAACTGAATCAAAATGTGTTGAGTAGAATCTACTTCAACACTTATAGCATCTGTAACTATATCCTTGGCATTCTCAATTATTCTGTATTCCTTATCCCTTTCTGATCTTAATTGTTTCTGCGTAGCTTTCATCTCTATGAGTTGACTGGCTAACCTCATCTCTTCAATGGTAGCAATGTCATAGTCAATCTTAGGAATCACTATTTCTGTGTCTAAGTCAATGTTTTCTCCAATTTCCTTTCCAGTGATTAGAAGTTTTAATGGATGCTTTTGTTTGACTTCTGTGATTACTGGTTTGACCTTAGGAATAGACACAATAGTGGAGATAGAAGGGCTAGCAGTGAAAATTGGGATAGGAATTGAGGATTGAATGCCAATAGAAGTGCTAACTGGATCAAAAAATGGAACACTTCCAAAAAATGGTATCACACTCGGTAGAGTACCCATAGTAGTATCTGAACTGATTGGAGTCGAAATGGATACAGATGATGCTGATGGAAACAAAACTGTAGAACTTATTGGAACTGATGAAAACAAAATTGTGGAACTTATTGATACACTCATTGTTGATGAAGGGGCTAAGGAGGCTAACTTGGTGGCTGAAGAGGTGACTGACAACTCGGTAGATAGAGTGCTTGGCACTTTAGTTTCAGATACGTAGAGCTGGGAGGTGGCTGGTGAAGATTGAGCAATAGATGTGACCGTTGTGCTCACAATCTCACTTGCATAAGCTATCTCCAAAGTAGATGTAAAAATCTTTGGTGGAGAGTGAGGAAGGGATGCAATAACTTCTGCTACAATTTTTATTGGATCTTCTTCATGTTTTTCTTCCTCATGTGCTTCCTCCTCCTTGTCTTCTTCCTTTTTCTCTTCCATTAGTGCATGCAGCTCTCCTGGAGTAACTATGATGGATGGAGTGCTATCAAAATCATCATTGTCACTACTGTCATCATCTTTGATTTCAACAGGATCATCACTGGGCTTTTGCAGATGATAGATATTCTTCCACATGTTTGTTGCATCTCTTACAACATGTTCAATGTCCTTAATTAAAATCAAACATGTGTGAAATCTAATCATCATTTTACCTTCATTTTTCTTCATTGCTGCCTTTATTTCTGCTTCAGTGAGACTCAGTAGAAGATTCTTCAGGGGTTTCTCATATATGTCTTTGACCGTTTGGTTGGCTAACTCCCATCTTGGTTGCAATCTCTCCAACAACTCTTTGGAGATTTGAGAGGCAAGCTAGTCTGGGGAGTATTTCAATTTTTCCATCTTATTGAGTACCAGTTCCTCAATCTGCATTTTCTCTGCATCAATCCTTGTTTCAAATTTAAATGCTTTGAAATTTGTGATGCCAACTCCCTCTTCCAATTGTTTTAGCCTTTCCTCAAATGTGAGTGGAGGCCTGACAAGTACAGTTTCTTACTTGCTTGTTTGGTTCTTCTGGAGAATACTGCAGTAGGCTTCTTCTTAGGTTTGGTGATAATTGCCTTCCCTTTCTTCTTTGGAGGTTCCTCTTCTTTTTTAGATTCAAATTCATCACCTTCTTCTGATTCTTCTTCATCATCCTCACCTCGTCCTTCAGTAAGCATAAGAGTGCCGGTTGCAATTTTCAAATTTTCTATCTTTCTCTTGCCTTTTCTTATAGCTTGGCGTAGCTTTATTTCAAGCTCAATTCTAGTCTTGGCTTCATCATAAGTGCTAAAGGCAGTAAGCTTAGGATCTACAGGTTCATTTACTAGTGCTTCAATAATATCCCTAGCCTCATCAATATTCAACTCATAAGAAAGAGGTTTCACCCATGCAACTCGGGGTCTGACTACTTGAATGTATACCTTATCATAGTCAACCATGAAGCATACATTATCTTTATAATCTTCAACCAGTTTGGGTGGAATTTAGAACTTGTTGTTCATTCTTTCCTTGAAATCTTTAAAATAATTATCCATAACTTTTTCAAAGTTTACACCCATGTTAGCAATAAACTCATTAATCTGATATAAAATTGGAATATCTTTTCTCCATACAACTGAGCCCTTTGATGGAAAGAATTTTTGAATATAGAAAAATAAACAAATTAATAGAGAACCAAATTTGTAGGGATTATTCTTTAAAGTTCTTATGCTATCCATGTTTTTGTTCAATTGTTTCAACAACAATTCTGATAGGTCAAATTCAAGATTTTTCTTCATAATTTTGAATGCCAAATCAATAGCCTCACAGGGCACACTATTCAAACGACTGGAGCTATAAATTTTGTGGGCAATGACGTGAATGCCAAACCTTAGTTCAACGTTAGATACAATGTTGACCTTCAAACCTCTACTGTCCCATTCAGCTAGGGTTTGCTTCTGTAACTCCTCCCGACCTAGGGTTTTGGTAGTTTTCACTTTATTTAGCATGGGGAGATCGATGATCTTATGAATCATCTTCTTGGTGATTAACACTGGATGCTCTAACTATAGTTTCCCGTTGTGAATATGATTATGTACCTGATCTACTTAATTTGGAAACTTCTTGGCATATGCGAGATATGGGTTAACCCTTTGGTCTCTAGATGCTTATGCTCGGGTTTCAAAGAGCCATCAACACTCATTTCTTCTAGGGCATTGTCCATTTCTAGGTTTCCAATCTCTTGAATAGAACATTTGAAATGTGTACGAATGTTGTTTATGAGAAGTACCTTTGGTGGAGTTTGTGATTGAGCTCCATTGGGGTTGAGTGATTTTGCAATTGCTAGAACTAGCTTGAAATTTGATGCCTTCCACTCCACACCTTTAACTAGAATTTTTGAACCTCTTTTTACGTTGGTGCTACTGCTACTCTTGGATGCCATTGCTGCTCAATAGGTGTAAGAAAATTCTAAACAAATTCTCCACTTGAAAATCGCTTGAAATCGCTTGGAATTTGCTTTGGAATTGCTAGAGATTTCTTAGCTCTGTAATCACTGTGAGAAATGAAATCAAATTCTGCCCTTTTGATGAATTTTTTCCCATAAATGCTTGGTATGAAGGTAGCTGAGATGACATAGTGCTTGACAAACTATCATTCACTTGCTCGGTAGAAGCTTACAATTTAATGATCGAAAAAAACTTTTGTTTACTTCTAACCTAGCTCGGTAAGGTCTTCAACCGACTTTCCTTGGTAGATGCAACTTGGCGAAAGATATGCTTTCTTTGATCCTTGTGTATCTAGAATACTGATTTGATCATTTTGCTTTCTTTTATTTTGGAACTGCTTGAGATATTACTAGAAGATGCAGTTCCATATCCTTGTTTATGGATCTAATTGGAGATGGTGGAGTCACCCACTTCTTGAGTGACATTGCCATCATGTGAACTATCTTGCTCAGTAGATTTAGGAATCCACTGTTGGCTCATCTGATTTTGAATGTTTTAAGCTTTAGCTTTCTTTTCATCTTCAACTTTTCTTATGTTCATGCAATTTTTAGCTATATGACCGAGTTCTATACATGTATAGCACCTTACAATAGTGTCCTTCTTCCTTAGGTGATGTCTTGCACAATTTATACCAATATGTCCATATTCTCCACAACAATGACATCTGCACCAGGTATTGTCGTCCCATCCAAATATTGCTTTAACAAGTTGTTCAGCTAGATCGAATGATTTGGATTTGCATTGGAATGCCTTGTGACCATGCTTCTTGCATTTGTGACAATTTCCTTCAAATTTTGGTTTCTCCTTGCATTCATTAGCTTTATGACCATGCTGATTGCAATTGTAGCATCTACCATTGAATTTTCCTTTTCCATTACTCTAACATTTGTTTGATGTATGACCTAACTTACCATAGTGATTGCAAGTAGATCTTTGATTCTTTTGGGCACCTTGTTTGGAGGTTTCACCTTCTTCCTTATAACCAAGTCCAGCTTTACCATTTTGTCTATGAAGATTCTGCTCACTTTGTTGATTTAATTGAGTCATATCTGCTTGAGATTTCATCATTCTCTCATTGACTTGCTTTTTAGTGATGAATTCATTTTCCAAACTTTCATTGATTTGTCTTTCAGATCTCAAGTCGCTTTTTAAGCTTTGATTTATTTGTCTTTCAGTGATTAAATCATTCCTCAGGCTTTCATTTTCAGATCTCAGGTTCAGAATTTTTTCATTTGCATTAGATAGTTGATCTACAAGATCTTCATGCTGATTGGATTGATTATTTCTTGTCTCTAAATCTTAAGATGCCTTGTTTCTCTGTTCCAAAACATCACATAGCTTGATTGATTGGATTTCTTATTCTCTTTTAAGCTTTCTTACTTCTTCCTGTAGAGATCCATTCTTTGCTAGGAGTTCCTTGATTACCTCATTAACTTCATCTAAACTACTTGATGGTAAAAAGTCTTCAATCTTTTATTCAACATACTGATGGTCATTCATTTGTCTTGCAAGTTCCTTCCTTCTCTTTAGGGATTGAGAAAGATACTCCTTTTCTTCTTTGAGTTGAGCCATGGCCATTTCCAGATCTAGTTTTTCATTTTCAATAGCTTTGTCAAGCCTAAATATCTCCATTGTCCTTGATGTTTTCTCAAGCTGTCAAAATTTTATCTTGAGGACCAATTTTTTGCAATGAGTAATATGTTTCTGCATTGTGTCCATGATAGGAAGGATCATGTGTTGGCTGTCTATGAGTGTATACCGGATCCTTGCTTCCTCTCGCAATAGTTCTGTCTGTACATCTGCCAAATATTTGATTTTGGTGTGAGTGGAGGTTGTGGAGGAGGAGTCCATCTTTAACTTGGATGCACTTGATTGCATATCAATGTCAATCTTATTTAGCTTATCCTTTATTTATTTAGTAAAACCAGAAACATCACAAAGTTTGGCAAAAAGTGATGCTGCATTATTAAAAGAATTTTCAAAATTTCCCAAAAATGTTGACAATTCAACTTGCTTGATTGCTATCTTTTGAGAAATATGCTCTAGCACCTTATTATCAAATTTTCTTTCAGCTTTCTCAACAAGTTTCTCTTGTTCGGAAGAATCTTCATTAAATTTCTATATTGCCTCTTCTAACTGAATCAAAATGTGTTGAGTAGAATCTACTTCAACACCTATAGCATCTGTAATTATATCCTTGGAATTCTCAATTATTTTGTATTCCTTATCCCTTTATGATCTTAACTATTTCTACATAGCTTTCATCTCTATGAGTTGACTGGCTAACCTCATCTCTTCAATGGTAGCAGTGTCATAGTCAATCTTAGGAATCACTATTTCTATGTCTAAGTTAATGTATTCTCCAATTCCATTTCCAGTGATTAGAAGTTTTAATGGATGCTTTTATTTGACTTCTATGATTACTGGTTTGACCTTAGGAATAGACACAATAGTGGAGATAGAAGGGCTAGTAGTGAAAACTGGGATAGGACTCAAGGATTGAATGCCAATAGAAGTGGTAACCGGATCAAAAATTTAAACACTTCCCAAAAATGGTATCACACTCAATAGAGTACCCATAGTAGTATTTGAATTGATTGGAGTCAAAGTGGATACGGATGATGTTGATGCAAACAAAATTGTAGAACTTACTGGAATTGATGAAAACAAAATTGTGGAACTTACTGGTACACTCATTGTTGATAAAGGAGTTAAAGAGTCTGACTTGGTGGATGGAGAGGTGACAGAAAGCTCGGTAGATAAAGTTTTTGGCACTTTAGTTTCAGATACTTGGAGCTAGGAGGTGGCTGGTGCAGATTGAGCAATATATGTGACTGTTGTGCTCACAATCTCACTTGCAAAAGCTATCTCCAAAGTAGATGTAACAGTCTTTGGTGGAGAGTGAGGAAGGGATGCAATAACTTCTGCTATAATTTTTACTGGATCTTCTTCATCTTTTTCTTCCTCATGTGCTTCTTCCTCCTTGTCTTCTTCCTCTTTCTCTTTCATTAGTGCATGCAACTCTCCTAGAGTAACTGTTATGGATGGAGTGCTATCAAAATCATCGTTGTCACTGTTGTCATCATCCTTGATTTCAACAGGATCATCACTGGGCTTTTGCAGATGATAGATTTTCTTCCACATGTTTGTTGCATCTCTTACAACATGTTCAATGTCCTTAATTAAAATCAAACATGTGTGAAATCTAATCATCATTTTACCTTCATTTTTCTTCATTGCTGCCTTTATTTATGCTTCAGTGAGACTCAGTAGAAGATTCTTCAAGGATTTCTCATATATGTCTTTGACCGTTTGGGTGGCTAACTCCCATCTTGGTTGCAATCTCTCCAACAACTCTTTGGATATTTGAGAGGCAAGCTGGTCTGGGGAGTATTTCCATTTTTCCATCTTATTGAGTACCAGTTCCTCAATCTGCATTTTCTCTGCATCAATCCTTGTTTCTAATTTCAATGCTTTGAAATTTGTGATGCTAGCTCCCTCTTCCAATTGTTTTAGCCTTTCCTCAAATGTGAGTGGAGGCCTCACAAGTACAGTTTCCTACTTGCCTTGTCTAGTTCTTCTAGAGAATACTGTAGTAGGCTTCTTCTTATGTTTGGTGATAATTGCCTTGCCTTTCTTCTTTGGAGGTTCCTCTTCTTTTTCAGATTCAAGTTCTTCACCTTCTTCTTCATCATCCTCACCTTTTCCTTCAGTAAGCATAAGAGGGCTAGTTGCAGTTTTCAACTTTGCTATCTTTCTCTTGCCTTTGCTTATAGCCTGGGGTAGCTTTATTTCAAGCTCAATTCTAGTCTTGGCTTCATCATAAGTGCCAAATGAAGTAAGCTTATGATCTACAGGTTCATTTACCAGTGCTTCAATAATGTCCATGGCCTCATTAATATTCACCTCATAAGGAAGAGGTTTCACCCATGCATCTCGGGGTTTGACTACTTGAATGTATACCTTATCACAGTCAACCATGAAGCATACATCATCTTGTAATCTTCAACCAGTTTGGGTGGAATTTAGAACTTGTTCATTCTTTCTTTGAAATCTTCAAAATAATTATCCATAACTTTTCCAAAGTTTACACCCATGTCAGCAATAAACTCATTAATCTGATATAAAATTCGAATATCTTTTCTCCATACAACTGAGCCCTTTGATGGAAATAATTTTTGAATATAGAAAAATAAACAAATTAATAGAGAACAAAATTTGCAGGGATTATTCTTTGAAGTCCTTATGCTATCCATGTTTTTGTTCAATTGTTTCAAGAACAATTTTGACAGGTCAAATTCAAGATTTTTCTTCACAATTTTGAATGCCAAATCAACAACCTCATAGGGCACACTATTCAAATGACTGGAGCTATAAATTTTTTGAGCAATGACGTGAATGCCAAACCTTAATTCAATGTCAGATACAATGCTAACCTTCAAACCTCTACTATCCTGTTTAGCTAGGGTTTGCTTCTGTAACTCCTCCCAACCTAGGGTTTTGGTAGTTTTTGCTTTATTTAGCATGGGGAGACCGGTAATCTTATGAATCATCTTCTTGGTGATTAACACTGGCTTCTCTAACCATAGTTGCCTATTGTGAATACAATTGAGTATGTACCTGATCCACTTAATTTGGAAACTTCTTGGCATATGCGAGATATGGGTTAACCCTTTGGTCTCTGGATGCTTATGCTCGAGTTTCAAAGAGCCATCAACACTCATTTCTTCTAGGGCATTGTCCATTTCTAAGTTTCCAATCTCTTGAATAAAATGTTTGAAATGTGTACAAATGTCATTTATGAGAAGTACCTTTGGTGGAGTTTGTGATTGAGCTCCATTGGGGTCGAGTGATTCTACAATTGCTAGAACTAACTTGAAAATCGGCACCTTCCAATCCACACCTTTAACTAGCATTTCTGAGCCTCTTTTTGCCTTTGTGCTACTACTGCTCCTAGATGCCATTGCTGCTCGGTAGGTGTAAGAAAATTTTAAACAAATTCTCCGCTTGAAAATTTCTTGAAATCGTTTGGAATTTGCTTTGGAATTGCTAGAAATTTCTGAGCTCTGTAATCACAGTGAAGAATGAAATCAAATTCTTCCCTTTTGATGAAAATTTTACCATAAATGCTTGGTACAAAGGTAGCTAAGATGACATAGTGCTTGACAGGATGTCATTCACTTGCTTGGTAGAAGCTTACAATTCGATGATCGAACAAAACTTTTGTTTACTCCCAACCTAGCTCGGTAAGGTCTTCAACCGAATTTCCTCGGTAGATGCAACTCAGTGAAAGATATGCTTTCTTTTCATCTTCACCTTTTCCTATGTTCATGCAATTTTGAGCTATATGACTGAGTTCTGTACATGTATAGCACCTTACAGTAGTGACCTTCTTCCTTAGGTGATGTCTTGCATAGTTTATACCAATATGTCCATATTCTCCACAATAATGACATCTGCACCATGCATTGTAGTCCCATCGAAATATTCTCTAACAAGTTGTTCAGCTAGATTGAATGATTTGGATTTGGATTGGAATGCCTTGTGACCATGCTTCTTGCATTTGTGACAATTTCTTTCAAATTTTGGTTTCTCCTTGCATTCATTAGCTTTATGACCATGCTGACTGCAACTGTAGCGTTTACCATTGAATTTACCTTTTCCATTGCCCCAACACTTGTTTGATGTGTGACCTAACTTACCACAGTGATTGCAAGTAGGTATTTGATTCCTTTGGGCACCTTGTTTGGAGGTTTCACCTTCTTCCTTATAACCAAGTCCAGCTTTACCTTTTTGTCTATGAAGATTCTGTTCACGTTGTTGATTTAATTGAGTCATGTTTGCTTGAGATTTCATTATTCTTTCATTGATTTATTTTTTAGCATTTAGGTCATTTTCCAAACTTTCATTGATTTGTCTTTCAGATCTTTAGTCTCTTTGTAAGCTTTCATTGATTTTTCTTTTAGTGATTAAATCATTCCCCAGGCTTCCATTTTCAGATCTCAGATTCATAATTTATTTATTTGCATTAGATAATTGATCCACAAGATCTTCATGCTGATTGGATTGATTATTTCTTGTCTTTAACTCTTCAGTTGCCTTGTTTCTCTATTCAAAAACTTCACATAGCATGATTGATTGGATTTCTTGTTCTATTTTAAGCTTTCTTACTTCTTCCTGTGGAGAGCCATTATTTGCTAGGAGTTCCTTGATTGCCTCATTAGCTTCATCTAAACTGCTTGATGGTAAAAGGTCTTCAATCTTTTCTTCAACATACTGATAGTCATTCATTATTCTTGCAAGTTCCTTCCTTCTCTTCAGGGATTGAGAAAGATGCTCCTTTGATTCTTTGAGTTGAGCCATGGCCATTTCTAGATCTAGCTTTTCATTTTCAATAGCTTTGTCAAGCCTAAATATTTCCATTGTCCTTGATCTTTGCTCAAGTTGTCAAACTTTTATCCTCAGAATCACAAAAGCTCTGATACCAATTGTTGGAAATATTTAAGATATGATAGGTTATTAAGAGGGGAGGGGTGAATCAGTAACTTCAAAATTTTAAACAATTCAACACTTTAACCATATATACTATTCACCATTCATTCATCTAATCTACTGCATATATGAGAAATCAAACATCCATAACATATGTACACAGTGATTTGATAACCCAGAAACCTTCCAAATAGAAAGTAAAATTGGGGTGGGGATGATACCCACAAAACTTCATTATTGCAATATGAGGTTGGCCTGTTAAGGCTTACATTGACCACTTTTGGTGATCTGCCTTGTTAGGAGCACAAAGGATTGCTAGGTCCACCTTGTCAAAGGATTTTACAAACATACACTGAAGTATGCACTTTGTTAGGAGATTTATACAAAGACTGTTACGTCTACCCTGTTAAAGGATTTACAAAATATATTCACCTGTTAGGATGAAACAATGGATCTACTTACAACTTGATTTCTAATTAGATCCTTGAAGTATAGATCACCTCTTGTGACTGATGAATCTTTACTGCTCCTTGTAGACCTTGTTGAATATTTTGTTCTACTACTGATTCACATTTATTCACCTCAAAATATTACATGTCCATCTTAATACTTAGTTTTATATCTTGTAAATGATATAATACATTACATATATACCATTCCAATAATTACAATTGCAAGGTCAACCAAAACATAAGTGAACAAAATATTACTGAGTTGACGAAATAGTAGAAAACTTGGGTTCTTCAAGCTGATTTGGTAATCTTTTGATACTCGGCGTCCATTGCATTACTTGACATCATCATGCACTCGGTAGAAGTGAAGGCTCGGTCCATACTAATCACACAATGTAGCTTGGAACTCGGTAACCATTGGAGACTCGGTAGATTTAGTATCACTCGGGAAAAACTAAATCTTTTGTTTACCTTGCTTTCACTCGGTAAACACTACACTTTCATTACTCGGTAAACACTAGGCTTCCATCACTCGGTAAACACTATGAAGTTCGGTGAACATTGTATGCTCGGTAGATACTGCAAGGCTACACACCCACTCAATAGCTTCATGAATGCTCGGTATGAATTGCTTGACTGCACACTCACTCGGTAGCTTCAAGAATGCTTGGTATGAACTACTTAAGTGATGAACCTCCAAAGTAACCATTAAATGCTCAGTATACACTGTAGACTGAGTGATGAATTCGATAATCATTCAAAATTGAGTAAGTGTTGTCACTAATGACAAATACAATATAATGCCAACACTTTCAACCTTCCACCTTTACACAAATTCTCAAATGGATTTCTCAATTCAAAGTCTCACACCTCTAAAATATTGCACATATAACATGATCAAACATCATAAGTCAAGATGCCTCTCAGTGGGATCAAGTACAGGGCACCTAATGTATCTCCCTTAATCGTAATCTCTAGATAAGCTTTGAACTTAGGTGGATTAATAGCTTAATTTCTTACTAATTCAACTCTACTAACCTTTGATGTCATCTTCTTTGCTGCTATTGTTGAACTAGATACCATTATGTCAGTTAGGGTTTGATCTACTTAACTTTTCTTTATTCAATTTCTATGAAAATCTCACAATTATGCTCTCAATGCCAATAACACACAATAAATCCCTTCAAACTTGCTCAAATTCACTTAGAAATTGCTTAGAGTCTATATGGTCTTGAATAATAGAATGTAATGTGACCAAAATGATTGACAAATTTTGATATTTATTTATTTATTTGAGGGCTTCATTAATGTTCTATACACATAGTGGGTGAAACACAATTGTCTCAACCACTAGTGCAAAGCTGAATAGTAGCACTTGAAAAATCTTTCAACTCGTCCTACAACTTAGTCTATACTGAATTTTTTTCTCAATTAAAACTTCTCACTCACTAATATTGACACTTGGTCAATATTAAATTTTCAACTTAGCATCCAAACACATCCACTCTACAAATTTTTCCTTATGCATCTCATATTATGCTAATTTGGACTTTCATGCTTTCAATCTTAGGAACCGATGTATGATTTGATGATTTGTAATACAGTTCCATACACACCTCTTTATTGTAGTTTGAGGTGTTAGAATCACGTAATCCTTTGGATTGACTGATCACAACTTCATCATTTTCACTGCTACTTCCATCATATTTCTTCTTCAAAGTTTGATTCATTTGGCTTCTCACTTCTTCAACATCAACTTTTCTTTTTCTTTGTTTTCTTCATCATTGGGTGTTGATTCTCAATTTCTACATTTTCTTCTTAGGTGATCAATCTTCTGATAGTGAAAGAATAGTGGAGTAAAGTTCTTCCAATTTCTAGATATTCTTTTGAGATGTATTCTTGCATAATTTTTTGTAATATGTCCATACTTTCCATATAATTGACAAGTGACCCAAGTATTGCAATTCCAATTTATTGTATTAACTTACCTAGTTGCATTGTGATGGGGACACAACCCAAGCATAGAATGGACACAACAGGAAAGGGAAAATTTTATTAACTATGAAAATATGCTAGTACACTTAGTGCAGAGAAACAGACTCCAAAACATGCTCTATGGGCTTACAATAGCATAAATCTGGAGATAATTTCTTCTCCTAGTACCTTCTCTCAAACTCCACTCCGAATTGCCTTTTACAATGCCAAAAATGTCCCTAAATAGACCCCAAAGGATTAAGGATTAGGAATACATTCTAGAAAGTGCTAGTTGGCATCCACTGACCAAATAGAAGGGTCCAAAAGTCGCGTTAGAAGTCGGCACAAAACTAGAAGAATCCAGAAACGGTAATCGAACTTTCGAGAGGCATAACTTTTGAACCGTAGCTCCAATTGACGAACCATTTACATTTCTAGAAAGCTCTCGAAGTGCTCTATAGCCTTATGGACAAGCTTTGATCATCTCTCATTTTTTGGCCTTGTACAAGGTCATTTAATGCCCTAAACCTAACTTTGAAGCATTCTTAGGAGGTCTCCAGAAATTGAAAAATTGTAATAACTTTCAAATCGTGCAGCCTTTTGACCTGATTCTTTTTCTAGAATATTTTAAATTATAATTTTAATCCTCCCTCCAATTTACACCTTCTAATCCACCATAATTATGGCTCAATCACATAGTCTTATTTTTCTGGCATTTATACATATCCTAAGGTGCTCAAATACTCTAACCTCTAGATGCTCCTCCATCACATTACCTTGACCTTTGGGTGTCCAACTATGTTTTGCATTAGATCTGTAATCTTATGCCTTGTGACCATACTTATGACATGTGTATCCATAACCTTTAATTCTAGATGTAGCCAGTGTCTTACTAGTCTCTGATATACACTGATATGCTTGATGTCCATGCTTGTTGTAATTAAAGAATTAACCCTCAAATTTAGGCTTAGGATTAAACTTACCAATTTTTCTCTTGCAGATAATAGCTATATGACATAGTTTCTCATAGTGATAACATGTAGGCTTCTTGTTCTTTGTTTTTTCATTCCTTTGTTCTCCATTCTTTGATGGCTCACCTTTATCAACATATGATATGAACTTGGTATAGACTAACCCAGTAGTATCACAAGTTCTTCTTTATGCTCTTAGTTGTTCATCAAGTGTCTCATGGCCTCTCCAGATCTATTCATCCTTTCAATGATTTCCTTTTCAGGTCTCAATTCACTTTTCATTTGATTATTCTCTAATATTAGGTTTGCAATCTCTTCCACCTTTTATCAATTTCATGATTGGCACTTAATAATTGATCAACCAGGTTAAACTAATCGTGTGTCAAAATTTATACTTTATTGATCCTTATCTTCATCAACCATTTCCTTATGTTCTTTAACCTTTTTCTTTTGTTCAGTAATTTCATAGTCTTACTAAGTCTATTTCATGTTCTCTCTTTAGTGCTCTTACTTCTTCATTTAGGGTGTTGTTCTTCTCCAATAGATCTGCTATTGCTACATCATTTTCACTTGATCTACCTTCAGCACATAAGTCCTTAATGCTTTCTTCCTAGTATTGTGTGTCATTTTGCTAGATTTTCATCTCCTTCCTTCTTTTCAAGGATATCATAAGTTTCTCCTTTACAATATTAACATGTTCCAATACAATCTAAAAATCAAGCTTCAGATTCTTAATTATATTTCCTAGCTTGTAGGCTTCTATCTCCAAGATATTTGACTCTCAGGTGGTTAGACTTCTTTCTTAGAGATCTGTGCTCTAATAGAAATTATTGGAAATCTAATGGGAAAGTGACATGTTGAGGGGGGGAGGGGGAGTGAGTAAAGATCTCCAAAACCTTTTACCACTTCACACATAAACCATTTAAAACTTAATTTTCCACACACCTCAACCTCAATCGTAATCATGCATTATGATGTAATATTAGATCTAACATCTAATAACATGAATAAATCACATAAATAAGTAATCAACACATAACACAATATTTTTTAATGCAGAAACCCTCCAAGGTGAAGATAAATTGTGGTGGGGATGACACCCTCAAAATCTTCACTATTGTAGTAACAAAGTGCCAATTAGGGCTACAATTTTGATCATTATTGATGATCTATGCTATGAGGGGTCTTCTCTATTAAAATATTACAAGACTATTAAGTCTACCTTTACAAAAGGATTTTAACATCACAATTAAGTAAGTACTCTGTGAAGAGATTTACAATAGGCCTATTAGGAACATTCTATTAAGAGATTCACCTGATAAACTTGTTAGAATTTAACAATACCTTGATCCTTCAATTTGTACTAAAATAATAAAAAATCCTCTCTATCCAAACTATAATCACCTTTATGTGACTAATCTGCAATTCTTGCTCACTCACTGCTTAGTCACCTTACTTCACAATATTATGATTCTCCTTTAGCTTCAAATACACACATACCTTTAACTTGCAACAAGATTTGGTATCTTAAAACCCTTCTCTTATAGCCATCTCATGAAGCTTCTAGATAACAATCAACAACCCACATTTATCCTTTTTGTCGCTTGACCTTTCAAAATTTTTGATTGGTCCATCATACTGCATAGGGATTAATGATGTGTAATCACATGTGTAATTACCTCTTTGATTAGCTCCTCAAACATAGAAACATGATTCATGTTTGGAAAAATGGTTTGCCTAGGATTTTTTTGATTCCAAACTAAACTGTGTAACTTGACACACATACTGTTTGAAACTCAGCTATACCTAATTCTTTATTCTATCCCTCAGTGTGCACTACTATTGGAAAACTATTTCTCTCTCTCAAATGCTCGACTTCTATATGACTTGGCTTATATAATGATTTTCACTCTAGATAGGTCGATAATAACTAAAATGTTTGATGATTGCTAATGTGCTTGACAACCATGTCTGCCTTAGTACATACTAAACTTGCACACTTTTTCTCTATGTAGCTTGACCTATAGTGTTGACTGACCAACTCTTCTTAGCAAATGACTAAGTGTTTTGCACTAATTAATAATACTAAGATTTCTTTTAGGGTCAACAATTACATACACATTTTTTGTGTTACTCGATTAGAGGATTTTAACCAAATGTCATCTTGACCTTATCACTCCTTGATAGTTCTAAGAAGTGGCCTACTCTAAATGACTTACAAACATTACTAATTGATATTACCATATAGGTTTTGAAAGTCTTGTTAGGTTCACTTAGTTAAGAGATTTTCTATGCTACAATGATAAGAAAGTAACAACCAAATGATTTTCTAAGTTTATCACTACCTTTCTTGTTCAAATCTCTTCTTTGCTTTATATATTCCTTTTGATCTCCTTTTGGTTGATTCACACATTCACTCTTTCACTTTGTACTTCCTCTACTTGATCTTCTTACTTCTTTTTTTTCTCAATTTACCTTGCTTCTTCTTCCTTCTTGAATTTCAACAACAACAAATAATGATCATCAAATAATCAACAACAAGAACTCTCTTTTTTATCCCCTTAAATAGTAAAATTTTCCATTCTAGATCCATCCATATTTTGCCTGTTAATCACGATTAGAGATATCAAATTTAATGAATTTATTTACTCAGAAAATAGAACTTTCTTTAATTTTTTTCTCATCTTCATCTTTATTAAATGTCCTTCATTAGATCTTCATTACATTTCTCCAAACATAGATCTCATAACTACCTTTGAATTTATCCTTTGATCTTCTCAAACATTATTAATTACCATCAAAAGTTGGCCTTAGATTAATGCTTTGTTTTGTTCTTCACTTGGTGAACATTGCAACTTTACTTGGGCAATACATCACTCAGGTAACACTAGAATTACATATTTAACACTGAACTTTAACTTTTCTTTTCTAGGCGCTCGATGACAACTATGATTACTCAGTTAATACTATATTCCTATCTCAGTGAATACATGATCTTTATCACAACATAACATGATTGTAAAATAATCAACTCAATATTATACTGGCATAGTCCAATTTATTCAAGTGCCCATTGAATACCACATGCATCAATACTTTAGCTCAACATAATTTATTCAAATCATCTTCATCAATCAAATCCTCTTCATCAATTGAATGATCTGGTACTCTACTAAATTAGCACAATGTCTAACCAACAAAGTCTTGACATCAATGACAAGGAAATAATTGATATGCCTCTTTCACACACATTAGATATATTATTGGTTGGGTATAAGAATCTCCCCCTTTGGCATTGATGGCAACACATAAAAATGAGATTTTACATTGCAAGACATTACACATAAGACAGTCAAATTTATGGACTAGCAATAATGCAAATTTTTAGCTCTCTGACTTTATTCAGGTTCTCTGTAATAAATATTGCATCATGTGTACTCAATTTTTATCTTCAACAACTTGATTTTTAATAATTCTCCTTGTTTGCATATGCTTATCTTTTTGTTCAACAATATTATCATTCTTCTCATCAGCTCCCCCTTTGAAACTCCATCACCTCCTTGCTTACCCATCTTCCTCTTTAACAAAAATGCCAAGGGTAACCATAAGTTCTAATGTAAAACTTATAAAATATTGTAGCAACACCTTATACCTTGCATGTACTATTTACATCAGTTTCATTATAATCATTTTGACAACTTTAGGAAATCATCCCTAAAGAGTGAAATATTGCAACAACTCCACAAAGATATACATGATAATCCATGAATTGATGCAAAATGAATATTTTCTTAGCAAATCTTGGATATGGGAAGGAACCCTAGCTTACCTCTTAGATACTCAAAATCATCCTTAAGCAATGATTTAGTAAATATGTCTACAATTTGTTCTTTAGATTTCACATATTCAAGTATCACTTTTTTTCTTATACTTTCTCTCTCAAGTAGTATATTTATTGAACTAGTATTATCCCAATAAATAGTGACATGCTTGATTACCTCTTTTTGCATTCCTTCCAACAATTTCTTAACCCAAATAATATTGGAATAATTAATTGCAGAAATAGGATACTCAATTTCAGCAATAGATTGTGAATTACAACTCTATTTCTTGCTCAACCATGTAATCAATCTTTCTCTTAAGAAGAAAACTCCACCACTTGTAGTCTTTTTGTCATCAAAATTTTCAGCTCAATTTGCATTAGTATAGACTTAAGTTTAAATTCACCATCTCGTTTGAAACATATTCCAAAATATTTAGTTACTTTTAGATATCTATATATCCCCTTAATGGTAGTCAAGTGTGTTTCTTTAGGGTTAGATGAAAACCTTGTAAGAATTCCAATTGCATATGTAATATCAGGTCTACTATGCACAATATATTGTATTTTCCCAATCATTGAACTATTCTTTCTCATTTACCTCAGCAGTAGCGTCCTCTTTTGATAGTTTGACTCTAATCACCATAGGTATAACAACTAGCCTTGACTCATCCATATCAAATGTTTCCATGATTTCCTTTACATACTTAAATTAAGTCACATATATACCATCCTTTTTTTGATGAACTTGTAATCCTATGAAAAATTTGATCTCATGAAACATAGATATTTCAAACTCTTTTCTCATTTGATCAGCAAATGACTTGCACAACAAATTATTCCCACCAAATATGATATCATCCACAAATATTTCAGAAATTAATACCATATTTCAGATTCACTTTTCAAATATAGATTATCACTTTCAATTATTCTAACAAATGTAATCTTAATCAAGCAAGGATGAAACCTTTCATACCGTGCTCTCGGTGCTTGCTTCATTCCATACGAACCTTTGTTCAACTTGCAAACATGGCTCAACAAATCCTTCTGGTTGTTCTATGTAGACATCTTCTTCAAGTATTCCATTTAAAAATTCTAATTTAATATCCATTCAATAGACTTTGAATTTATTTAAGTAACATAATCCAAGAAAGTTTTGACTCCTTCCAATCTCGTAATAGGCACAAAAATCTCACCATAGTCAATTTCTTCTTCTTGGGCATAACCTTTACAAACTAATATGACCTTTACCCTCACAAATTGACCATTTTCATTTAGTTTGTTTATGAAAATACACTTATTTCTAATTACATTCTTATAAGAAGAACTTGGTACTAGTATTCATATTTTATTTTTCTCAATTTGATCAATCTCTTCATTCATATCATTTATCCAGTCTTCATTGTCAACTGTAGATTTTACAATTCTTGGTACAAAATTAACAATTAAGAATGTATCATACTTTAAATTACTTCTTTTTATATCTTCAACACTTTAATGTCCAATTATTTTTTCAGGTGAATGTCTCTTTCTCACATATTTCTCTAGAAAAGGTTCAATTCTTTGATTTCCAACATTATCTTCACTTGATTGGGGCTCAACATTCTGCTCAAATTATTCTATCTATGACTTAGGTTTTGGAGACTAACACTAGGTGACTCTCTGCTATTTCTTGGGCATTATATCAGGAACATCTTCATAGACATAGATAATTTTTTTGTAATCATCTGGGTTTTTTTTGATTTCGTCATGTTGTTCTTGTCTTCAAACCTATCAAATCTTACATTTGCACTTTTAATCATTGATTTAGTAGCCTTGTTCAAACATTTATATGCCTTTCTTTTAGAATAATAACCCACGAAAATACCTTCATCTCTTTTTGAATCAAATTTACTATTCCTTTCATCTTTATGAATTGAGCATCTACTTTTGAATATCTTGAATAACTCGCATTAGGTGTATGACCATAAAAGAGTTAATAAGGTGTCTTTTTTGTTCCTTTGTTCAACTGAACTTAGTTAAGAGTGTAAGATGTATTGCTAATTTCTTCTCTCCAAAAAATTTGAGCAATTTCTTTTTCAATTAGTAGTGCCCTTGCACAATCCGCAATTTATCTATTTCTTCTCTCAACAATCCCATTTTTGTGTGGTGTCCTTGGTGTAGATAAACTATCTCTTAATACCATACTCAACAATTTTTTTAGTGAGTTCAACAAACATAAACTCAACACCTCTATCATATCTCAAACACTTTAATTATTTACTAGTCTCTTTTTTAACTCTATCTTTATACCATTTGAACATATCAAAAGCATGTGACATCAACTTCATAAACATGGTTGTCATCATCCTAGTATAATCATTGAAAAATAGTATGAAATATATGCCACCATAATAACTTTCCACTCTCATTGGTCCACACAAATTAATATGCACTAATTATAAAATATCATTAGAAGTATTGTGTTTTACTTGAAAAATTTTACTTTTTCATCTCACAGAGATGAAATTATTTGCACATAGCATTCTTAGGTTTATACAGATTTGGTAAGCCTCTAACTCTTTTCTTTCTATTGACTTTCACCATACTCTAAAAATTTACACGACATAGCCTCTTATGCAAAAACCACACATCTTCAACTTTTGAAAATAAGCATGTATTCACTTTAGGATCAAGATAAAATTTATTACCTTTTATTTGCACTCCAATACCAATCCAATTTCCTTCATTATCATAGATCTTGACTTTTCTATTTTGAAACTACAACTTGTGACCTATATTGTTCAACTAAAAAATACTCAACATATTACATTTTAGTCCTTGTATTTGGTATCCATCATCACATCTTATTTTATCATTTAATATTAATGATCCTCTACCTTTCAATAGACATAGAATATCAATTCCTAATTTAATAGACCCACCATCATATTCCTAAAGTTTACCAAACTCACTAATGTCACTAGTCATGTGATGTGAACATCCACTATCTATGATCCATGTGTCATTCTTACTAATATGTGACATAAGGTATTTACCACCTTTATACCTTTCTTTAGTAGGGTCTTTGTTAACAACAACACACACCATTTCAACTACTTCTTTCTCATCTCTAGTACTTGAATTGGTATGCTCTTCTTCAACAACATAACATGATTAATTCCCTTTGTCCTTGTAGTTTTATTTCTTTATTTGTGATCCTTATCATTTTTGTCACTCTGGATCTTGTTAGAAATGTATCTTGGAACAATATGGCCTACTTCATTATACTTAAAATATATAAGAGGTAATTTACATTTGAATTGCCTCTTGGTAACCTCCTTGTAGGAAATGCTTCAATGCCATCCATATAATATTCTGATTCGAAGTCACTTTCATCCTTAATGCTCTTATCCTTCTTAGAACTGCCAATGGTTAGTGAAGTCTTGAAATTATTTCCAAGTGTGGACACACTATTATCAAAATTAATCAATTCAAATATAGTTAACAAACCAACAAATAAAAAACAAACCAACAAAAACATCAGGAGTAATATTATTAACATGCATAGCTCTAACTTCTTGAATTGCAAAAATGGCTATAGAAAAAATAGGTAAGAGAGTCATGAGAAATTTACTTACAACTTCAATATCACCGATGACTCTAGTATATTTGATTATATTCATAACTTCCTTGATTCAATTCACATACTACACAACATTTTCACCTTCTTTCATTCTTGTGTCATCATACTTTCCTCTCAGACTTTTTTCTTTAGCTATTAACACATTTTGATCTCCACCATGTACAAGTGCCAGCATGTCCCATATTTCTTTGCATTAGTCCAATTTTGGACATCATCAAACTCATTATCATTAAGGGAAAATTTAATAATAATCATTAGATTATTATGCTCTCTCTTTCGTGCCATTTGTTCCATAGCCATAGTCGGGTTAGGAGAAACATATGCATTGTCCAACTAGTATGTATCATTGTCTAAAATATTAGATAAATGTAGCCGCATCCTATTTTTCCATTAGGAAAAATTCTCCTTGTTCAACTTTGGCACCTCTCTCTTATACATCTTTTGACCTTTTTCTCAAGTCCCTTCAAACTTCTTTCTTCAAGTACTTAGCTTTGATCCCAATTATTAGATAATTGAGAGGGAAGGTGAATGGTGGAGAGTGAATCAATTATATCTAGTTATTGTATAGGCCTTTCAAACAATTTGTAATGTTCCTTTTTTGAACCTTACTATTTGTCCAAGTCTAAAGGGGAAAATGTTTAATACGTACGGTGGAGTAGGATGTCGTAGGGTGGAATGGATATGCCCATATAGAGGAATGGAATTTTGTACAAGAATTTGAGAGGATGGAAGATGGTGAATAGAAGTTTGTAGATGGAAGATGGAAGTTTGGGAGATGGAAGATGGTGGATGGAAGTTGGTGGATGGAAGTTGGTAGATGAAATATGATAGATGGAAGATGACAGATGAAAGATGGTAGATGGAAGATGGAAGTTGGAAGATGGAAGTTGGCAGAAGGAGTACAAGGAGTATAAAAGGATGGAAGAAGAAGTATAGAGGGGTGAAGGGAGGAGTACAAAGAGAGGCAGATGGAGGGGGAGGCACAGATGGAGGGAGGACTATGGATGGAAGGAGGTAGTATAACAGATGTTGGGGGAAGTATGGATGGATAGAGGAGTACGAATGGAGGGAGGAGTATGGATGGAGGGAGGTAGTATGATAGATGGAGGGAGGAGTACGAATGGAGGGAGGAATATGATTGGAGGGAGGAGTATAGATGGAGGGAGGTAGTATGATAGATGGAGGGAGGAGTATTGAAGGAGGAGTACAAATGGAGGAGTATGATTGGAGGGAGGAGTATGGATGGAGGTAGGTAGTATGATAGATGGAGGGAGGAGTACAGATGGAGGAGTATGTTAGGTATTCTATAAAGATTGGAAAGAGCATACAAACTCATATGTAAATAATATTAGAACACAACTCCATCAAATAAATGCTAAGCATGAATAGATATTGAATACCGATATTATCCAATTAATACTCATAGACAAAGATGGTGCTCCAATTTTTCAGATCCGAGAAAAGTATTACAGGTGATGGAATAGGGTGAGGGTTGAATCCCACTGAAAAGGAAAGCCAAGTAGGGAAGATCTTTCACTTCCTAAATGGAAAAAAGTAGAGAACTCCAATAAGAATTCACAACACAAAGAAAATAATTCAAATAACATACCTACGCCTACCTATAAGCCATGCTTAAATACCCATCGGGAAAAACCTTTCTGAGGGTGTACAAAGATAGCCAATGACAACACTTACCAATGGAAATAAAAATAAAAATAGGTCCAAGATATATTAAATCAATTGGAATCGCAAATACAAATATTAACTTGGGCCCCATATTAATTAATTAAAGTAACTAATTAAGAGTCATTTTATTATATTATTTAAATTACAAATATTAACTTGGGCCCCATAATAATTAATTAATGTAACTAATTAAGAGTCATTTTATTATATTATTTAAATTTTGGGACCAATTAATTAATTAATTAATTAAATTCAATTATTACATTAAAATTTGGGGACATGACTAATTCTCATTACCCAAAGATTGCTTGCCCTCAAGAAATCTGTCATCTGATGAAACATCAACAACTTCAGGGTCCCAAATCAAACTTGTGGTCAAGACAAGTGAAATGACATCAATCCTCTACAACACCACATACTTTCACTGTGCCACTCTGATATAAATATTGTCGTATTCTGAGTCACCAGGATCCCAAACCAAATATGCAGGCGAAATGAGTGAATTGTCATCAAACCTCCCTTGCACAACACTGTCATTAAGCATCTGCTGTGCCACTCTAATATCAACATTATCATAGCCTTCACCAGGATCCCAATAACACAAATTGATAAAATATTTCATGTCATTATGTTCAATGATCTCTTTGGGTATGGTCATGCACAAAGGCATTGATGCTATCCTAAACTTACCCACTGACATAATCACAATGACCACTATTATATTCTTGATGGATGAAACCTTGATGAATAGAGCTTCAATGGTGAGAATGTCAATGAAGGGGGGCTCGACTATGAGTACCTTGGTGATAGGAGATTCAATGAAGGGTGTCATTATGATGGGAGCCTCAACAAAGAGTACCTCAGAAAAGGGAACCTTGGTAGAAAAACCTAAACAGAGAGTACCTCAGCCGCAAACAAAATTTTAGTTGTAGATAAAAGCTCAATGTCACACAGAATCTTGGTTGAAGCCTCGATGATGAATAGAGCCTCAACAACAAGAAATGTCTCAATGGAAACAAAAATATCTATTGCGGCTAACACAACCATAATGATAGACAAACAATGATGAACGTGATAGTCACAAAACTGTCGACAGACATAACTACAATGATGAAGACAAACTTGATGATGGATACAAACCTGAAAAAGGACATAGAATTTGCATCGATGATGGACATGATAGTGATAGATAAGAACTTGACAATGGACATGAACTTGATGTCAACGATGGACATGAAAATGATTGACACGATGATGATAGACACAACAATGGTGGTAGACACGAGCTTGATGATGGAAATAGACTCTGTGTTGTTGATGGACACGACAGTGATAGGTATGAACTCAGTGATGGACATGGAATCTATGTTAGTAATAGACATGATGATGGTGATAGACACAAACTCAACAGTAGACACAGACTTGACATCATTGATGAACATGAACTTGGTAGTGACAAACATGGTGGTAATGGACACAATGGTGACATACACAATGATGGTGAAAGAAATGAACTCGATGATAGGAACATACTTGGTGCCAATGATGAAAATGATGATGATGAACATGAAATCAACGATGGACACAAACTTAGCATTAGTGATGGACATGATGGTGACAAACACAACGAAAGTGATGGACGCAAACTTGATGATGAACACAGACTTGGTGGCAGTGATGAACATTATGGTGATGGACATGAATTCAATGACAGACATGAACTCTTCATCAGTAACATACAAGATGGTGATGGACACAACAGTGACAGACACAATGATGGTAATGAACATACAATCTCAGTGATGAACAAGACCATGATGATGGACATAGCTTCAGTGATAGACACACAACCTTGACAAAAAATACAACCTCCTTGGGGAAAAACACAATCTTGATGATAGAATGAGCCTTAGCAATAAACACAACTTCTATGATGGACACAACTTTGGCAACAAATAGAACTTTGTCAATGTATAGTGCCTTGGTGACAGACACAACCTCAGGTACAACTTTAGTGATGGGCACAACTTGATCCCTCCATGTGTTCACAAGATCCATGTAAGAAATCTCTTCATTTTTTTGGTGTTCTCCCCATGTTGGTGTAGTAGAAAGATTTAAAAAATCATCCTAGAATGACCCTGTAATCATGCCTTCATTCTCCTCAGTTAAAGAATCACCCTTATTATTGTCATCCATTTTCTCCCACTTGTGCAAATGAGATATTAGTGTTTCTACACAATGCTTGAAAACATTACTAACCAATCTATATGCTGCTATGGAGGGGATACATTCTAGATTACAAACAACCCATAACATAGATGTTATGGGTTGGGATATTTCATCCATCTCTTGAATGCACGAAATCATAAGACTCTCCATAGCAATTAGAATCTTAGTATCATGATCTTCGTTGATGGTGACCAAAAAGTGATGAAACATATCATGGACCAAATTTTGTAATTCAAGATCTAAGAGAAGGTTACTTTGATATTTGCACAATTCTCCAATATTGTAGATCTCCTACCAAATGGGTCACTATTGAAGTCATCAAGACTTTCAAAGTTGTCAACTATTAATTGCAATATCTTTATCACAGTGTTAACATCATATGGTGCTTTAAGAGCCAAAATTCTCAAGACCTCACTGAGACATGCTGCAACTACCAATCTTTTATCCTTGTCATGGTGTCTCAAAATCTTGGGTTGACTTAAGACATCCTTAATCGGTGAGAGGATTTTATGTATAAATCTTGAAGGTAATGGGTTCACTTGACACAAACATACTTCCAATATATCTAATGGAAGATCAATACCCTCACTAAGCTCTTTTCCAATCTTTTGTAGTGTCTTCAACCACCACTGTCCATCATTTTCTGGTGCCATAGTGTGATAAAAATTCCAAAATCTCTCAATCATCCTAGCATGCTGGCAAGATCACTAGCTCTAATACCATTGTAATGTTCCTTTTTAAAACCTTACTATTTTCCCAAGTCTAAAGGGGAAATTTTTTAATTCGTATGGTGGAGTAGAATGTCATAGGGTGGAATGGATATGCCCATACAAAGGAATGGAATGTCATATCAAAATTTGGGAGGATGGGAGGTAGTGTTGGAAAATGGCGAATGGAAGTTTGCAGATGGAAGATAGAAGTTTGGGAGATGGAAGATGGTGGATAGAAGTTGGTGAATGGAAGTTGGCAGATAGAAGATGACTGATGGAAGATGACAAATAGAAGATGATAGATGGAAGTTGGTAGATGGAAGATGGAAGTTGGTAGAAGGAGTACAAAGGGATGGAAGAATAAGTACAGAGGGGTGAAGGGAGGAGTATAGAGAGAGGTGGATGGAGGGGGAGGTACAGATGGAGGGAGGAGTATGGATGGAAGGAGGTAGTATGACATATGTTGGGTAAATTATGGATGGAATGAGGAGTATGGATGGAGCGAGGTAGTACAAAAGATGGAGGGAGGAGTACGAATGGAGGGAGGTAGTATGATAGATGGAGGGAGGATTACGAATGGAGGGAGGAGTATAGATGGAGGAGTACAGATGGAGGGAGGAGTACAAATGGAGGAGTATGACTAGAGGGAGGAGTATGAATGGAGGGAGGTAGTACGAAAGATGGAGGGAGGAGTAATGAAGGGAGGAGTATGGAGGGAGGAGTACAGATGGAGGAGTACGTCAAGTATTTTATAGAAATTGGAAAGAACATACAAATTTATATGCAAATAATATTAGAACACAACTCCATCAAATAAATTCCAAGCATGAATATATATCAAATACCAATATTCTCCAATTAATACTCACAGAAATAGATGGTGCTCTAATTTGCCAGATTTCAGCAAAGTACTATAGGTGATGGAATAGGGTGAGGGTTGAACCCCACCAAAATCAAAAAGCCAAGTAGGAAAGATCTTTCACTTTTGAAATGGAAAACAATAGAGAGCTCCAATAGGAATTTGTAGTATAATGAAAATAATCCAAATAGCATACCTATGACTACCTACAAGTCGTGCTTAAATATCTGTTGGGAAAACCTTTCCAAGGGTGTACAAAGATAGCCAACAACAACACTTATCAATGAAAAATAACATAAAAATAGGTTTGAGATATACTAAATCAATTATAATAAAAAATACAAATATTAACTTGGGCCCCATATTAATTAATTAAAGTAACTAATTAAAGGTTCTTTTATTATATTTTTTAAATTTTGGGACCAATTAATTAATTAATTTAATTCAATTATTACATTAAAATTTGTGGACATGACATAATTTAGTACTAATTCAAACTTCATAAAATTTTACAACAATGTAATCATTTTTCATCAAATTGTTATCTTACTATTCCTTATTATTACTTGGTATCAGAGATATAACTTAGTTTTTATTGAGTACTAGTAAAAAATAATTAGCATGAAAATATACTTGCAATAGATAAGAAATTACACATTTGACACATATTTTGATGTAAAAAACTTGTGAAGGGAAAAACCACATGGGAAAAGGAAACCCAAATAATTTCACTCTTTTGATGTGATCTCTACTAGGAGCCAACCTTATTAAAGGTTACATGCACTTTTTAATGTGATCGGGTTAGAGGATTTTAACCAATGATCATCTAGACCTTATAACTCCTTGACATTTCTAAGAAGTGGCTTGCTCTAAAGGACTTACAAATATCACTTATTGATGTTACTATATGGGATTTCAAAGAGTTGTTAGGTCCACTTGGTCAAGATATTTTATTTTCTACAATGATAAAAAAGTAATAGTTAAATGATCTACTAGGTTTAACACTACCTTGCTTGTTCAAATCTTTGATCTTCTTTGTCTCTTTCTTTTGTTCTCCTTCTAGCTTATTAACACACCCACTCTTTCACGTTTCACTTCCTCTACTTGATCTTCTTACTTCTGTTCTTCTCAGTTCACCTTACTTCTTCCTTCTTCAACTTCAAAAAAAATCAAAAATGATCAGTGAACAATCAACAATAAGAACTCACTTATTCATCCTCTTTAATAGTAAACTTTTCCATTCTTGAGTCATCCAAATTTCACCTGTTAATCACAATCATAGATCGATGATTCAATGAATTTAGTTACTCAAAAATTAGAACTTCCTTGAACTTTGTGCTTATCTTCATCTTGTTTAAAAAATCCTTCATTAGATCCTCATTATATTTATCCAGCCATAGATCTCATAACTAACTTTGAATTTATCCTTTGATCTTCTTGAATATTCTTAGTTTTCATCAAAAGTTGGCCTTAGATTTATCTTTTATTTATTTCTTCACTCTATGAATATTGCAACTTTACTCAAGCAATACATTACTTTTTAAACTCTAGAATTACTCACTTAAAACCAAACTTTAACTTTTCTTTTCTAAGCACTAAGTGAACTATAATCACTTAGTTAACACTATACTCCTCCATTCACCTAGTGGCTCGATGTAATTGGTGTAGCTCATCTAATACATGAACTTTATCACAAGATTGCATGGTTTTAAAATAATCAAATCAACATTATACTATCATGATTCAACTCATTCAAGTGTCCATTGAATACCATGTTAGAATATTTAGAATAACTAAGATATGGGGGGGGGGAGCGTGGATCAGTTATCCTTAGGTCTAGATGTACCAATTCAACTTTTTCTAACTTCAAACAACTTAAACAATCTCATTAAACCACTTGGTCCATATAGCATATCATCAACAACTTAACATCCTATTCATTACTTATCTCTTTGTTCAATATATGTCGAACAATAGTAAATAAACCAACAATAAATAACATGCATCAAAGATATAACATTCACACATATATGAAACTAGGGTTTAATGTCAAAACCCAATTTGGGAAAAACCAACAAGTAACATGCTACCACTTCTCACTCTTTTGAAGTGATCATGGTTAAGAGCCAACCTTGTTAAAGGTTACAAAACACATTGTTAGGTGAGACCCTATTAGGAGTAACTTGGTTAGAGGAGTTTGGATAATTCCATTAGAATATCATCTTGATTAAAAGATTTCCAAAACTAATGATAGGTCAACCTTTATTAAAGGATTTTGACTACCACAATGGTTAGAAAGTATTGATCTATAAAACATAACTCACTTTGCAAATTTAGATATCCATTTGGCTCATTTTATGGTTCATTAACATCTTCATCACTGATTTACTTGGCACCCCTTCAAGCAATCACACTTCACCACTTTTCTCACTTTTCCTCTGCTACTCTATTCTTCATAGGTTCTCCATAAGATCACCAATCAATAATGAAACAACCATAGAAAACATCTCTTATGTCTCCTTAAATATGTAATTTTGATCTTTTTCTACTTAAACATCATCATAGATCTTAGGGTTAGGTTAGATTGAATCAATCTATCCATATTTTTGTCCTTCTACTCCTTTCTTGATACTTCTAGAAAATTATCTTTAAATCCTTTCCTTCTTTCACATAAAAAACTCAATTTGTCCATTTAATATGCCAACTCATCAATTCCTATCATCCATGCATTTTGACTAATTCAAATATTCAACTACGTCGGCCTCAAACTCAATTATTTCACAAACTATAATTTTTTAGACACTCATCCATCAATGTGTAGCTCAATCACTACTATTTTGTCTTGCTCAACTTTCACTGACTCACTTAGTCACTACTACATTTCCTTCTTCATCTTTCTTGGCCATAACTAACACTTGACTAATACTATTTGCTTAGGTAACTCTTAACTTCCTTAATATTTTGTTTCAGCTCCTTCATTGTGTAGGAGTTGATGAAATCCAACTCCACAGCTCACCAAGATCACCTGCATGCAAATAACCTGTCGAAGGGAAATAAAAAAGGAAGAGGTGGAGCTTGGAAAAACTTTAAACAGACATGAGAGATAACATATTGTAAAACAAAGAAAATGTATTTACAATGAAAATAGAATGTGAGATACAATGAGAGAGCTTGAATATAAAGGCCTCATGAAAGCTTGTAGAACAAGCTGGAAAGTGGTAGAAGATAAGGTTGACAACAAAGTATCCACAAAAAGGTGGAACATGCTAGAAGGGAACAAACTTTCGTGTTGTCAACAACTCATCACTACAACTATTAACTACTAAATATTAAATAAATGCATTAACCTAAGTAAACTTAAGTAAATAGAATAAATAATAAATAATAAATTATTTACTCTAACACCTCCCCTTAAGTGCAACTTAGGGGAATGCCTTAAGCTCAAAAAACTAAGATGAAAATGCAGAATGGGTCCCAACAACGAGGCCATGTTAGGTACCCATGTACAATGCAAAGAAATGAAACCTCTAAAAATGGGGAAAGAGAGAAAACAACACGGGAAAAACCCTCCCCCAAAAAGAGGTACCCTAGTGAAAGACTGAAGAAGCTTCCAACTAGAGAAGTGTCCCCTAAAATAGGAACAAAAAGTGATCATGAAGAGCATCACTGAAGCATGAAGAAGCTACAAAATCTGCCATTAGAAAGAAACTGTTGATTTGAAGAACCTCCATGGACGAAGAAGGCACGAACCAATTGTGTCTATATGGTAGATGATCCATCTCACCGAAATGCATAGGTAGTTAGCCACTGCAATCGCCTTATATATAGGATCAACCATCGAATACATAGCTCACAATATCGAACGATCAAACCAAGGAAGCATTAGAATAACAACATAACCCCCCCTTAATGTAGATGGGTTGAGATGACATGAAACTGAGAAGGTGGGCCAAAATCCTTTGTAGACATAACCAAGAATGACTAGAGAGGAAGAGGCACAAACACCCATAAAGACACGATCACCCTGACCCTGCATGGGGCTTATGTTGTGGAAGGGACACTCACTTGACAAAGGAAGAGGGCACAAAAATGGAAAAAACTATCCCCCATGGTACTTTATAAAAATAGTGCAAGTACAACTATCTCAAAACAACATTCATGAACCCGAAATGCAACAGTGACACTTTGTCTTAGTGCGTATATATAAAAATGCTTACAAATGATGTCTGCAATGATCAAAAAAGGAAAAAAGCTGATACAAAAAATATTACAGCCTAAAAAAAAAAGATTCCATGCTAGGAAAATGATCCTTAGACTTGAAACACCTAAGATATCCACCATAGAGCAAAAATGTCAAAAACATGATAGAAAGAGCATGGGCTAGAATCTAAGGAAAAAGACCACATTTCTAAAAAGGTGAAAAAACCAGCTATGCATGCCAAAGTCAAAAACAAAACTTTGGACTTTAACTACAAAAATAAGCAACAAAACTACACAAAAACTTGAAAATACCTACACCAGTGTCTCCATCTTAGAACCAGCTTTCTGGCACTTCTTTCAAATTGAAAAAATACTTACATATGCTCAAGATATGGCCAAAAAACCACAAGTAGGTCAAATTGACCCTGGAGAGCTTGATAGGGGTGTTGATGTAGGGTGACATCATGCTAATATCAGAAAACTACTAGTTTAAAATTGATGGCTTGGGAGCTATCACAGCAAAAAAGAGAGCCACGTGACATGCCATGTGGCAAAATTTGATGTGGCAGGGGCAACCTACACACTGTGCTAAGTAGAAAAAGGTGCTACACTGACTGTACTATCCTTGTTGACTATGTCCACATAAATGTAGAGCTATCACACTAGCAGAGTAGAGCAGAGATCACCAACTGAGTGAAGCGCAAGAGCGGAAGTGGTAAAAAGTAGGAGGCACCACCTAGAGGAGTGGCAGGGATGTTGTGGTTGGGAATAGAGTTGCCATGACGAAGAGAACTGGGGGCACCATCGAAAGAGTGGTGCGTGAGTGGCCCCACTGTGGCCATTGGGCAGTGCAGCAATGGTGCACCTGTAAAATTTTTCAATTTTTTTTCACCAATCGTACGTCTGTATGATGGTACAATAGGCCCAGGGCTAATTTTTTGCCTCCCAGAGTGCTTGTCACCAAAATGGGAAAATTTTCTATGGATCTTGACTTTAAAACACCTTCTAAGTCTAATGGCAGTGCTTGTTTGGGCCCAAAGTGCTCTAAAAAAATGCTCTTCCCCTGGATTGAAGAGAAATGTACAAACAAACTAGGGTTTGTGTCTCCTAATCACAGCTTCAAAATTTCTCCAACGAAGAAGTAGCAAGGAGGCTCTGATACCATATAGGGGTTGATAAAATCTAACTCCATAGTTCACCAAGATCACTTGCATGCAAATAACCTATCAAAGGGAAACCAAGAAGGAAGAGGTGGAGCTTGGAAGAATCCTAAACGAACATGAGAGAGAAAATATTGTAAAACAAAGAAAATGTATTTACAATGAAAATTGAATGTGAAATACAATAAGAGAGCTTGAATATAAAGGCCTCATGGAAGCTTGTAGAACAAGCTAGAAAGTGGTAGAAGATAAGGTTGACAAAAAAACATCCATAAAAAGGTGGAACATGCTAGAATGGAACAAATTCCCATGTTGTCAACAACTCACCACTACAACTATTAACTACTAAATATTAAATAAATACATTAACCTAAGTAAACTTAAGTAAATGGAATAAATAAGTAATAATTAATTATTTACTCCAACACATTGATTGATCACTGTTCACTAATATTTTCTTGTGTTTAACTCAATGCATCCATACTTCATATTATGATTAATCAATACATCATCTTGTCAAAGACTAATTGATCAAGTGTCCATTGTAATTCCAACATACTTTCTCCTCTTCACTCAAAAAAATCACTAGTTCATCTAGTTATTTCTTTTTTCAAATCCTCTTCATCAATCATCATATATGACACTCTACATTGCTAATAAATATCTCTCAAGTAGGTTTTACATCAATAAAAAGATAAAAATAATAATTCTAATTGTAGTTTCTAATAATCTCCCTCTTTGGCATTGATGGCAACACCTCTAGTTACCATGAAAATGCAAAATAAATTATGATGATCTATCATTAATAACTCTCTCTGTGATTTGACATATAGCTTTATTAATATCCTTAGTTTCATTATGAGTCTCATCTTGCACTCACTTACACTTCTCTATTTAGTATACCAAATGTAAATTCTTCATATCTCTTCCTATGATTCAACTTGTCCCTTAGTCACTAGATGACAACACCTCTAATCATAGCTTCCTTTGATATGCATCTAGCTTCATATGTATCCCTCTTTTGACAAAAATCACTTCATATATGTTCTCCCTCTTGTATCTCAATACATACTCTTACTCATGATATGAATGGTAACTTGATAACATACTCTCCCTCTTTGAGAAAAATGCCATAGAAAACAACCATACACATGTCTTTCTCTTTCTTGTTGTCTGAATGATATTTCAAGATCAATTTCTCCTTCACTTTTAACTCCTTGTAGTCTCATTTTCTCATGCTTCTATTGATCTTTTCACAATCTTTAGGCAACTCCTAAACTGTGACCTCCTACATAAATGTGTAAGATATTCTGATCATAACACCTGATGCAATGCAACATATCTTCTTAGCTTGCCTTAGATAGGGGAATGACCCATAACTTGCCTCTTAGATACTCAAAAGAATCCATAAATAATGCCTTAGTGAATATATCAACTATCTACTCCTTTGTGTTCACATACTCCAATCTCACTTCTTTGTCTTGTACCAATTCTCTCATGTAATGCTACTTGATAGCAATGTGTTTGGTCTTTATGTCCATCACAAGGCTCTTTGGTATGCTTATAACACTTTTTTTGTTATAATATATCACATGAGGTTCAGTAATCTCTTCCTTTACACCTTTCAACAATTTCTTGATCCACACAATGTTTGAACAATTGACTGCTGCAACAACATACTCAGCCTCTATTCTGGATTGAGAAATATATGTTTTCTATTTTCTTATCCATGAAATAAGTCTCATACCTAGAAAGGAAATGCCTCCACTTGTACTCTTTCTGTCATCTACATTTCTAGCCCAATCAACATCTATGTACACTTTTAGCTCAAACTTGTCACTCTTTTTGTACCATAATCCATAATATTTTGTTCCTTTTAGATATCTTAATATTTTTGTCATAGTCATCATGTGATTTTCTCTACGATTAGCAAAAAATATAGCAACAATACCAATTGCTAATACAATGTCACATCTTCTATGTACAATATACTACAATTTTCCAATTTTTGATTTATATAATGTTTGATTCACCTCGACAAAATCATCACTCTTTGAAAATTTTATGACCAATAACCATAAGTGTTCCAACTGGTCTTGAGTCTTCCATTCCAAAAGTCTTCAATATGTCTTTGGTATACTTTGATTGAGTAATGTAAATACCTTTCTTCATCTGATAGACTTGCAATCCAACAAAGAAATTGATCTCTCCAAATATTGGCATTTCAATTTCTTTCTTCATCTCATTAGCAAATAATTTACACAACAAATCTATTGATCTCAGATTGGTTTTGACAAGTAAGTGTCAACACACTTAAGCCATTTACTTAGTTCATGTTAAACTAGTAATACATGCTGAGCACAACATGTAAATATTAAACCATGTTGAGTTGTAATGAGTGCTGAGTCACTCATGTGCCAAGTCACTCAAGTGCCGAGTAGATAGACCATGCTGAGTGATTTAGGAGCTGAGTAAACAGTCGATGCCGAGTAATATAGGTGCCAAGTCATAGAATATAGAATACTACATGCCAAGCATCAAAGACTTCATATGTTGAGTGACATAGTTTTGACATATTTGTTTGTAATGGCACAAACAACTATGTAAACAATTTTTGAGCCAACTTAAAGATAGATTTTGATAGTTTGGAGATAAGGACAATTCTATATTTGGATTCCCTATGTAATTACATGCAACCAATCAAAAAAAGGGAAGGTTTAAGTATAAAAATGGATGAATCTTAGTCGTAGATTCATACCTAACCCTAAGCCACCTATGTCTTCTTCAGGATGATGAAGCCCTAAACTCTTTATGGGTGAGTGATCAAATTGGAGGTGTGAACAAGATAGTTTTTTGAGCATTCAAGGTGATGTTGACGCTCAAAATTGTAGCCCACATTTTGAGCACCATTGAGAAATTTAGGCTTATAAATGCTTTATGAAGCCTATGTACCTCGCTGTTGAGTTAATGCATAAATGGTGTTTAATGTTTCTAACACCTTCCATTCAGCCTGTCTACCTATTCCATATGGTCAAATCATCATTCTGACCTATTTGGTGAAGTCCTGTCTTGAACAATTGTCAATCTTGCTTTTTACCTAAGTGTCAAACAGCGACATGAGGCTGTTTTTGCATCTGAATATCTCGCACCTAGAAAGGTTTTGTGACTTTCCACTTTGAGAGTGTCTAGTGTCCATTCTCGAGAACTTATGTTCCAGATTTTGAGTCATTTCGAGTCCGTTTGACTAGGTTTTGAATCCCTCGAAGTTGGTTAGTTATTGTTTTCATGTTTTTGCAAAGTTTTTAAATTTTAGGGAAGCCCTGTTTGACGTGTTGTAACTATTGACTAGTTGACCCAAATGTTGAAATTCCTTTTGCGTTGCACTGTAGACATCAGAGACTTGTTATGTTCCAAGTTTCAGCTTATGACGAATCTGTTTGGTCAGTTTTCAAGCATGATTCCAAACACAATTTATAAGTTTTAACTGGTGTCAGTAATTGCAAATTGATTGTAACCCCTGTTCGGGATGTCATATCTCTTGATCCATGAAAGGTAAGATTGAATGTTTTGTTCCCTTGTGTTGTCCTTTGAAAATACTCTAAGTGTACCAGTTTGCAAGTCATGACGAATCCGTTTGCACACTTTTCCCAGCCAATTCTGTTCACTCAAATCACCTTCAGTCACTGTTCTTAGTTGCAAAATTCTGAGTAGCCTACTTTGAACTTCCGCCAAATTTTACCTATGATTCATCATGAGCCAAAATTGTAGAATCATACTGTCCTCATGGCAAAGAATGAGTGTCCCAGTTTTCATTTCCTGATGTGCTCATTTGCCTAGTTTTCTAAGCAGATTCCAGAGCTAATTTGTTGTTTTTTGACATTTTTTTTGCAGATAAATTTGAGAAGGCGAATTTGAGGGTCAATATCTTTTGACTCCAAATTTTTCATAAAACAGGATTTGACAGGCTGAAAGTGTACAAAACATAGATTCAGTATGTCAGGTTTCAGAACTTGGTCCGTTGTTCGAGTCAGTTTTTAAAGGTAGTCAATAGACCTCCTAGCACCACATTCATAGTCTGCAGTTAAGTTGTAAAATGAGTTTTAAGTGATGATTTAGCATTCAAATTGAATTCTAGTCAGTTCAAGGATGTTAATGAATCAGTTTGCAAATCAATTTTTTGGAAACAAAATTTTTTTAGCTGGACCCACTTTGGGGCTCGACTAATTTCACCAGACTGATAAGATATTGGGAAAAAAGGATGAACATAATCATTGAAAAGGTCAAGTGAAATATTTTGTGTCATCAACATAGAGATCAGGGTAAAGCATTGATGATTGATGAAGAAATTGATTGGAAACCATAAGTGAGGAGGGTAGTGGCAAATTTCCTATTATGTCATTGTTAAAGCCTCTTAATTAACCTCTGTATTCTTGAACATGTTATGGGTTTTTTCAAAAGTAATAATGGAGATGTTGATCTCGATGCTCGTCTTGATTTTCCCTCTGGTGATCTTGGCAAGCTTTTCCATGCCCTTGCGAGAAGAATGTTCCAATGAGGCCAGAAGAGGCAACCAATGACTTTAATCAAAAGCTCCAAAAAAGAAGACCAACAAGCCTCAAGCAAAGAAAAGGCCGCAAAATGGTAAAAAGCTTCCACACGCAGTGAAAAACAACGGACATGTTGAAGAAGCAAGTCCTCCACCCCTTTTAAAGGATCAACCCACAGCTAAAGAAAGCCCACACATTCTAAGACACCGTCCAAACACAAATCAGAAAATACAGTTCAAAGATGCCCCTATACAAGAAAGAGCCACCCAACACGCATTAAAGAAATTCAACCGTAGTCAAAAAGCCAAAGCTCCAAATCGTTGATTAAATGAAGGATAAATTCACAGTTGTCAAAGTCAATAACCTGCCAATGATCATCAAGCAAAAATGAAAATGCCAGAACAGTTAAAAGGAGCCGAATCAATGCATTAAAGGAGCAGCGGTCTGCATTACATAAAAACAACCAAGCCAGAGTATTAACAATATGTAGAAACAACAGCACCATTGAAGATGCTCAAGTCAACAACAAAGCAAGGAAACTTCACACATGAATTTAAAGGAAAAGGCCGCAGGTTTTAAAAGGAGGAACCCAAGTGCATTAATGATTAGGAGAGTCTGCTAAAGTTTACGCTAACAAGGTTCAGAGGAGACATAGTGTAGTAAAAAAGATCCCACGCATTGATAAGGAAAATGCCTTGTTTTGAGGGCACTCTGCGGTAGTTAAAGGCCCCACGTTCAGAGGCAGAGCTCACGCTAACCAAAGAGCCTATGCATCATGAAAAAACATGGGCTAAAGGGCATGGAATGTCAGAAAAAAAGAAAGAAAGCGCTACTAATATAGAGTAGACACTCCACGTTTTTGCAAATAAAATAAGTTAGACTATGTGGGAGGAGCAAAGAACGCAGTGCCAGTCGACAATGAAGGCTCATAGAAAATAACTACTCCCATACCATACTGAAAGAACATATGGTTAAATGGAGATTTTAGCGCTAGGGAGAGCGGCGATTCAGGATGTGAGCAGAGTGCATATTCATCGAAACATTATCCCACATGGGGGAGGGAATAGCTTTCCCAGCTTGTTAAATACAATTTCAAACCGAATACATTGTGTCTTAAAAGACACACGACTTTTAAAGCTGAGCTCCATGCATGGTGGGCCCCTCGATCGGCATGTGATGTAGTTAAATTTTGAACAAAAATGCATATCAAACTGAAAACGTCAGCAAGGGATAGGTGTTAGAAAAGCAAGAAATCTGGCTAGTTTCTATGTCGCTAGCTAAAAAATCTGAAAAATTCTGGGTAGCGACTTAGCAAGTCGTCGAATTTTTTTAGAAATTTGGCAACCGATGAGATGCTCCAGATGAGAGGGAATTGCAACACGTGGCGCATCCAGCGGTCCTCACTTACTCGCCAAGCGGAAGATGCACGACAATTAACATAGCGAGTTAGCGAGAAGACGACACATGGCGGATGGTGCAAATCAAGCGGTCCAATCTGAAGATGCCATGTGACACTGGTCAAACTTAAGGTTGACTCTAGATTCAAAGGCAATTGAAATTAAAGAATAAAAAATAATAATATTTTATTATTATTTTTATAAAAAATGCACATTCAATCATCCAAGAGATATTTTTTCTAAAGTTTTGACTTTAGAATTTTAAAAATTTTTCAAATTAAAAAAAATCAAATGGCAGACATAAGTTTCTAGCAGAGGAGTCATTTTCAAAATGAATTTCAGGAGGTTTCCAAGAGGCCAGATAGGCGATGTTATATATCGCCAGAATTAGGAAAAGACGAACTTTCCGATTCTGGAGTTGGTTTTTGCACAGGTATCAGTCTGTTTGAGCTACAAGAGGATTTGTCTCAAGTAACTGAATTGCAACCATTTTTAGATATCGAAGTCCAGAATTGTTTTCCAACATTGTAATGACTTGAATATCAGTAGCATATAGTGAAAATGCAATTGGGGTCACGTTTAAGACAATTATTTGTGGGAGTTTACCAGCTTTTCATAAGGTAAATCATATATTTTATTGACTCAACAAGTTTTCATCATTCAGACACAGACATTTTCAAATCAGTTACAAAAATTGATGAAATCAAATCATATCACAATGGTAGAAAGAAGAGAGAGGTGATTCAGCTAAAAAAGATTGAATTCCAAGTGGAAAAATGGCAGTTGTAGATCAGATCCGAGAATTCACCCTTATCTATATCATTCTTTCTCTGATACATTGTATGGGTTCCAGTTTTTTGTTATTGTGAGACCACTGTTGGTAGAGAATTTGCAGTCATTCTGTGAGACCATTCCTTTGGATCCAGAATTGTGATTCCACCTCCATTCTTCAGCAATTTCTCTCATGTGAATGGCAGTAGGAAGATAAATACAGATAGTTCAGATCTGTTAGGTTGTTTCATGTCTTTCATTTCATGCATATGATTGTATATTTTCAAGGAAATAATGCAAAGAGCAGCAGATAATTAAGTTTCAGTTGAATCTTGTCTCCATTCTCATTGAAGTTCAATGTTTTACGATCTCTGAACAAAGAGTTTAGGTCATAGTTGTAGTCCCCTAAGACTGTATGTTGTTTCATTGTTGCTGAAAGTTCAAGGAATTGTGTAAGTGCTTCATAGAAATCAACAGGGTTGCAGATTTATTGAGGAGGATATCAGGTAAGAACAAGATTTTAAACTGAACATAGATGTCTATTTACAAGTTAAATAGATAGATCTATATCTAAAGATACACACATGTCTCAGATATTCATATGTATGTTTGTGATCCATGAATTTGCCCAATGGACTAGGCACTGATCAGCTACAGGGTCATTACTTTCTCACTGCTGCATATCTGAGGGTTGTTGAAATCAACATCAAAAATCAAACGCTTTTCCCCTTTCATGTTGAAGAGCTATCATAGAATGCCCTCACTCAGCTTATGAATGTCATGGATCTACATTTAGCTACTATAGATTGTTGTTATTTCATTAGTTAATAGGAGAAATAAGGGTTTTATCTGCTTCATATTAGATTTAGTGTATGCTTTGATAACTGGTACCATATTAGGAATCTATAGGTTCACTTGCCTAAGTTTTGCAGAGCCTGAAGTGCAGAAGGAGTATAGCCTTATAGTTGGCCTGGTGTCTAAATGGATGTGTTGATAATGGGAGTTAGCTGCCCCTAGATGCGTTTCATTCTCATTAGGGTAATTGGAAATGGGTAACATTTTCAAACACCAACAGGTGACTTAGAAGTAAGAGTGAATTGCAAAATTAGTTAGAGAAGAACCGAGGATAGAGAAAAGGATACAACATTAAGACATCTGATTATGAAGGATCAATTAGA
Organism: Cupressus sempervirens; assembly: GCA_028749045.1. Classification (NCBI taxonomy): domain Eukaryota; kingdom Viridiplantae; phylum Streptophyta; class Pinopsida; order Cupressales; family Cupressaceae; genus Cupressus; species Cupressus sempervirens. Next base: position 145,114,076 of record CM053783.1, on the reverse strand, counting down.
CATTGTGTAGAGGTGATTTGTTATTAGGTAAGCAAGTGCCAATCACAGAATCTATGTTGAGACATTTTAACATGTGATTTCAATCAAATCTCTTAACAAAGTAGTCCTAACAGGCTGTATGAAATTCTTTAACAAGGTGCTTACTTAGTTGTAAGATTGAAGTCCTCTAACAAGACACACTTCTATTAGGGTGTTGAAATCCTCTAACAAGGCGAGATCTAATAGTCTTTATAAGCCTTTAATAGGGAAAACCTTTCATAGGGTAGATCATGGTTGATGGTCAAATCATTGTAATCTTCATTGGATACACTTAATTACTGTAGTAGTGAAGATTTGTGGGTGTCATCCCCACCCCAGTTTTACCTTCTCACTTGGAGGGTTTCTGGGTAATCATATTTGGTGTTATGTGTGTGAATGCTTACATCGTTATATGTTTTAGATGCATATTCTTTACATGTTATTTCAACTTACTTGTTAATGCATTTGGTGAATGAATGGTGAAAGTTTTATGGGTCCAAGTTTAAACTACTAATTCACCCCCCCTAGAAGTTTACTCTTTTCACTTGGAATTCCAACAATTGGTATTAGAGCCTAGTTCTCTAAAAGTGAAGCTTTTCAGCTTAGAGGAAAGATCTTGAAATGGAAGTCTACAAGTTGGAAAAGACTATTGAGAACTAGGAGATTGAAATACATCTCATATTACATCAATTGAATGAGGCAAGAGATGAACTAAAAAAATCCTTGAAGAGAAGGAAAGATATTGCTATTATAGAGAATGACACACTATACAAAGAGATAGACACTACCAAGCTATTTATAGATGGTGACTCCAATACATTTTATGTAGTAGTTACAGATCTAATGGAAAAGAATAGAATCTAAGCTAAGAAAATAAAAAATATCATGCTGGAGAAAGAATCACAAGCTATACTACTATGTGAGGTGACTGAAAAAAAGAAGAAAGCTATAGAAGAAAAAGCCATGATTGAAGAAGACAAAAGAATTCTACCCAATAGAGTTAACCAAGATCTCTAACATGCAATTGGATACTCTCAGTCAAATGATGAATGCCAACTATGTATTGAATGTCAAGGACATTAAGATAACTACATTGAAGTTGTAGAATGAACAATTGTAGAGTGACCTAAGGAGAGAAAATGATTTTTTTGAAAGTTTCAATAAGCCAAATGAAGCCATCAAATACTTTGAGCAATTATTGAGATCCCCTAGACTTAACAATGATACATCAGGACTAGGATACACAAGCACTGAAGAAGGAGAATCATTCAAAGTTGCTGAAGAAAGGAACATCAAAGGTAAGAACTCCAAACCTACTTGTTATAATTGTGGTAAGAAAGGATATACTGCTAATATATGCAGGAGCAAGAATAAAAATCAGAATGTCAAGCCTAAGAACTTGACTCATTGTCATAAGTGCAACAAGCAAGGCCATAAGGCACATGAATGTAGAACCAGGACCATGCATAAACAAAGATTTGAAGGTTATTGCTACAACTATCAAAAGTATGGACATAGAGCCTTTGAATGTAGATCCAAATCCATGTGGTCATCAAAAAAGCCAACAAAGGTAAGAAAAAAATTAGAATTTTTATAATTGGGATTATAATACAAGATATAGCTATCATTATTGTCAAGAATATGGACATGTTCCTAAGAATTGCATTAGGACACACTTTAGTGGTAACTACAAAAGATGGTTGAGTCAAACCACATGTTTTAGTTGTTTAAAGATTGGTCATATTAGTAAATATTATCCAACTAGGTCAAAGGCACCAAGTTGTGAATTTGATGAAGGTAAAGGCAAGGAATATGTTGAACACATTAGAGATGAGATGAACAAAACATGGAAAAGGAAAGATGTTTGCATCACATTGAATGGAGAAGGGATCACTTCACCCAATGGGTCAAGTGATCGCACCTCATCAAACTAAGCAAACAAGAGGTATATGGGATTGATATTTAAAAGTTATATCATAAATTAGTTCCAAAAGGATATAGTATTGAAAAGACTAAATTAGCATGAATAAAGATGCAAGATGCTAGAAAACCAAGACAAATCCTTATATTTTTTTTTCATGTTGTTGCCAAGTATGAAAAGTTTCTTCTATGTATCGAGTGGAATGTTAGTTAATGCCAAGATGATAGACTATCTAGTTGATGCCGAGGTCATAGTAGCTATCAAGTGATGGAAACATCAATGGATGTCGAGTGAAATTGAAAATGGTTATTGCTGAGCTTATAATTGTGTAAGAACTTAGCATTAAATGCAAGGTTTTGAAGGGTATATGATTGATTTGAGCTCATTTTTCATCATTTTTAAATTGAGAAAGAGTGAGAAGAGCCAATAGTGACCTCAAATTTTTTAGAAGCGATTACAAAATACTTGTGTAGAGATTCATCACCAGATCGACAGAGTTCCAAGGTATTTATTAGAAGCTGAGCTATGCAGTTTCAATTTTCATAAACCTTAGTTTGACAAGATGACATCTAGTTCAACAATGTTAAAGGGAAAGAAGTTCTAAATATTTAGCTAGTCAGTAATGAAGTAAAGAAACTTGTATTTAAGGCCATTCCTGACATAGTTTATAAACAAGATCATTCTAGTGCATTGTCAATGATTTTTCCAAATGTGATAATGGTGCAAGATGTGAGGAAGAGCTAAAATTGCAAGATAGGAAGTATAGGAGACATGGAGATAAGAGGTGTATATAAAAAATTGTGTGAAAACAATGTTTTGAAGGAGGAATTCAAAATCATTGAGAAAAAGGGTTTAACACGAGCCCTAGATTTTTTGAATGTATTTAAGACTTAGTGGATAAGAATTGTGCTAAACCAAATTCATGATGGTTACTTGTGGCTAAAAGGAGGAACAATAAAAATAACCAAGAGAATAATTCATAAGGTTACTGGTTACCCAACCCTAGGTCGGCCAAAGACACTAAGGAGTGATTCCAAGAAAGTAATTGAGAAGAATACTGGAGCAGTTTGGAATAAGAGAGGTATGACCATAGATACCATCACCGATCCATTGCTAAATTTTTTTGTAAGGGTAATCTCACACAAATTCTATCAATCCAGTAGATTGAATAGTGTACCTTGTATAGCTGTGGATGTTAGTTATAAAATTGTCAAGAAAGATCATACATATGATCTAGCAAAACTTCAGCTACAAAACCTTATGGAGACCCTTGGAGCTATAAGGAAAACCAAGAGTGCATAGTGCAAGTTTGGTTCTATGTTGATTTGTATATTCTTTTATGTAAAAAATACATTTTCCTCTTTTGGTATAGTAAGATGGAAGACAAACATATTAATTGTAGTGTAGGTTAATGAGTACATTGAGTAATTAGGAGAAAAATTTGAAGCTATAATGACTAGTTACTTTGAAGATTTTAAGAAATAAATTAAGCAGAGACTTAGGATTCCGGTTTCCTTAGTGGAGAAACATTATAATTATGTATGTTTTCTTGTTGATGTTGACTATACATTTGTGCAAGCTACCACACCAAGGGTAAGATGGTTAAGACCCTTAGGTTATGAGGTGAATGTAGATGAAGCCTCAATAGCCATAAAAAACCTACTTGTAAAGGAAGTAGATAAGACTACTAAAGTCTTTGGAAACTATGAGATGGTGAACTCAAAGATTGCCATGAAAGTGAAAACTTTCTCCATAATTAAGAAGAAAGATAAGTTGGTTAAGAAGTTAAAAGAAAAATTTGGAGAAGGTGTAGAAAAGGAAGAGGAAGAAGAAGAAGAGGATGACGAGGAAGAATAAGCACAAGCACAAGAACCTCTAGCTTTGACTCAAGACATGGGAGAAGATAAGGAAGAAGAGGAGACTACAGGTGCCAAGGAAGAAGAAGCCAAGGAAGTGCCTACCACTGTCGAGTCAAAGAAAAGAAAGGAAAAGGCATAGCTAGTGACAAAGGCAAAGAAAGTTGTAAAACCTAGTCAAGCCAAGCCTACTACCCTTACCACCAGAGCCAACACATGTGCAGATACTCAAAAGGCGAAGGAAAAGTTAAAGCAAATAGAGCAAGGAGGATAAGAACATAAAAGAAAAAGAAGAAAATATGTGGCAAAACTAGATTTTGATGAAGAAAGGACAAAATCAGATGAAAATAACCAATTTAAAGTGATAAGTCACAATCCTCTATCTGATCTTGAAAACTTATGTGAAAATTTCAAGAGCAATGCTGATTTATTTGGGTTGAAACATATTGATTTTGATAAATTGGGAAAAGAAGAGAAAAATGAAGTGGAGGAGGCATTATATGCGATGATGTCAAAATTTAAAAACACTCCACTAGAATTTGCCAACTCAATATCAAAAGGTTTATATGATATTGTTGAGCAAAAATGATATTATTGTCTAAATTTGGAAAAATAGATTAGGGAAACAACATTAGCCCATGTAATACCAGGACTGACAAAGGGAAAAATTTCTAAGGCTATCAAGAGATATGTAGTTAGGTTCAAAACTAAATATAGAGCCTTCAACATTCTTCAAAATAACATTGAAGATGTGGTCAAGAAATTAACTCAAATATGGAAACTTATCTATGGGTTGACCACTATGAAACAAGGAGAACATTACCCTTTAGAGGGTAAAAAAGATGATAAGGATGATGAAAATGATGATGACAAGGAAGGTGATGATAAAAACAATATAGTTAGGGAAGAAACAGAAAAGAAAAATGATGACAAGGCAACAACTGAGTAGCCGCAAGATGAATAGAGTGTACATGACATACAAGTGCCGAGTGTCAGTCCTTCTCATGACACAACCAAGGCCAATGATACCATAATTGTTAAGGATGTTTTTGATGCATCAACTTAGAACATCAATTCACTTACTATAGAAGCTATTGGATCACTCCACACTTCAAGCCAAATTATGTGGCAATACAGTTTTGGTCAGTGTAGAAGAATTGCAAAAGGCAGTGACTAAAGTCACAATGGAGAAGGTGAATCCACAAGAACCACCTTAAATCATCCCTTCAATGACCATTTTACAACCTTTAATTTTAACAATAGTAGACACATCCACCAAGGTTGATACAAATGTTGCAATTGAAAAGAAGGTAGGAGAGAAAGACACTAGTACAAGTTAACAACAAGAAACATGATAGATAAATTCATATGTACCTACAACACAGGAACAAGGTGCTAGCCAAGTCATAGTAATAAACTTGGGCAATCCTAAAGAGAGTGAGAAAACACCAAAGGTGAAGGAACAAGTGGCCATTCAAGCACTGGTAGCCTTATCGGCATTTGGCACTCCTTCTACACAAGCTCTTTAGAAGTTGGACACTAAAGCCATTTGATTGCAAATTTTAGTGCCAAGCCCTAGCTCATCAAAAGTAGAAAAAGTAATTCATTATGGAGACATAAGCCTTGACGAAGAAATTGTTATTTCAAAATATGACTATGACACTATGACATTGGAACAAATAGGCATTTTGCAACAAGCCTTAGAGAGGAAAAAACATCAAGAAATGCTTAGGAGAGAACACAGGCAGAAGCAAGCACTCCAAGATATCAAGAATATCTTTTTAGATGCATTCAGTCTGCCAACTCTTGAAGAGACCAAGCCACTCATAGAAAAAATGATTGATATAGTGGAAAAGGTCACTAATGAAGACATTGATACAAATGCAAAACTCTTAGAATGGTCTAAAATGAAGTTTCAAGGCAAGGTAAATTAGAAAATATCTAATGAGATAGCACTACAACAAGTTGCATTGGCAACAAAGGTTGAGGATGTGAAGAAGGTACTTGAGAATATATTCTCACTGTGCACGAAACTATACAATCCTACACTCTTCACCCAAGAGACCAGAAGTCACATTCTGAGTCTAGAAAGTCAAATATCTGCATTAGGTGCAAGACTACTATCAAATCTAGCTCAGTGTGAGAATCATTTCAGAACATTACTTTAGACACAGAGTCAGTTAGCTATCTTAATAGTAGATGACGCTAATATTAGAGCCAAACTAACAAGTATTCAGGCTACCCTCACCCCACATATGGAGATAATGCACAACAAACTAGGCTATGCCAAGACTTTACTGAAGAAAGACCCCAATCTTTCTACTTTAGATGCTCTAGTGCACCTTGTTGCTGAGCTTGTGATCCAAATTAAGTCATTAGATGTTGCATGTGACAACTGGGATGCAACTGTAAGGATAATAATGGATGTTGACAAATCATTTTTGAACAAACACACCATATGTGTATAACCCATTTGACATAAGTGTCAAAAAGGGGGAGATATAATACAAGGGGAAATATAATAGAGGGGGAAATAAAGACAAAGGAGAAGATACAGAATATGAAGATAGAAAATACAAGGGAGATTAAAAAAAGAGAAGTGATATACAAAGGGGGAGCATAGTAGCAAAGTTATATCATTGGGGTGATATGCATTTTTGGAGAGAAAGCAAAAAATAGATACAAATATCAACTAAGATAGAGCATATCATATGAAAGAGTATCAGATATAGTGCATTGAAGTCAAAAGGAGCACATATTTTGGGTATAAATCAAACACATTAACTCAGGGGGAGTTATAAATTTTTTAGATATACAAGTTAGTACAAAATTTTGAAAATTTGAAGTCTTGTATATATGTTGAGTCATGGATATGTTATGCTCAAGGGATTAAGGTTGATCATGAATATTCAAGTGTTTTTGATACTTATGTCAAAGGGGGAGATTGTTGATCTCAGATTGGTTTTGATAAGTGAGTGTCAACACACTTATGCCATTCAATCAGTACATGCCAAACTAGTAATACATGCTGAGCACAATATGTAAATATTAGACCATGCTAAGTTGCAATGAGTGCCGAGTCATTTAGGTGCCGAGTAGATAAACCATGTCGAGTGATTCAGGAATCGAGTAAATAGTGGATGTCGAGTAATGTAGGTTCCGAGTCATAGAATACAGAACAATGCATGTCAAACATCATAGACTTCATATGCCGAGTGACATAGTTTTGACATATTTGTTTGTAATGGCACAAACAACTATGTAAACCATTTTTGAGCCAACTTAAAGATAGATTTCAATATTTTGGAGATAAGGATGAATCTATATTTGGATTCCCTATGCAATTATATGCAATCAATCATAAAAAGGGAAGGTTTAAGTAGAAAAATGGATGAATCTTAGCTGTAGATTCATACCTAACTCTAAGCCACCTAATTCTTCTTAAGGAGGATGAAGCCCTAAAATATTTATGGGTGAGTGATTGAATTGGAGGAGTGAACAAGATAGTTTACAGAGCATTCAAGGTGACTTAGAAGTAAGAGTGAATAACAGAATCAGTTAGAGAAGAATAGAGGATGGAGAAAAGGATACATCATTAAGAAATCTGATCATGAAGGATCAATTAGACATTGTGTATAGGTGATTTTTTATCAGGCATGAAAGTGCCAATTGCAAGATCTATGTTGAGACATTTTAATAGGTGATTTTAGTCAAATCTCTTAATAGAGTAGTCCTAACAGGTTGTATGAAATCCTTTAATAGGGTGCTTACATAGTTGTAACATTGAAGTCCTCTAACAAGGTACACTTCTAACAAGGTGTTGAAATCCTCTAACAAGATGAGACCTAACAGTCTTTGTAAACCTTTAACAGGGAAGACCTTTCACAGGGTAGATCATGTTTCATGGTCAAATCATTGCGACCTTCATTGGATGCACTTTATTACTAAAGTAGTGAAGATTTGTGGGTTTCATCCCCACCCCAATTTTACCTTCTCACTTGGAAAGTTTTTGGGTAATAATATATAGTTTTATGTGTGTGAATGCTTACATGGTTATATGTTTAAGATGTATATGCTTTACATGTTATTTCAGCTTACTTGTTAATGCATGTGGTAAATGAATGGTGAAAGTTTTATGGGTCCAAGTTTAAAGTACTAATTCCCCCTTACCCTCAAAATTTTACTCTTTTCACTTGTAATTCCAACACAAATCATGTCCTCCAAATATGATATCATCAACAAAATTTTTAGTGAGAAATATCTTGTTCTCAGATTCATTTTTTAGGTACATATTGCTATTGTTATTAGTTTTTGAAAAACTTATTTTCACCAAATAATTGCATAATATTTTATATCAAGATCCAAGGGCTTCCTTCAATCCATATTAAGCTTTTTGTAGTTTACATACCATTTTTGTCTTCTTAGGAAAAAAAAAATCCTTTAGGTTGATCGATTTATACTTCTTCTAAGATTCCATTTAGAAATGTATATTTGACATCCATTTGATATACCTTTAATCTTTTGTAAGAAAAATATGCAAGAAAAGTTCTCACTTCTTCCAACCTTGCAACTAGAAAAAATGTCTCACCATAGTAATGTTCTTCCTCTTGTGCACATCCCTTATGACTTCACCTTTTTTACTCAGCTTGTTTCTGAGTACCCACTTGGTTCCAATCATATTCTTATCATTTGGTCTAGGTTCCAATGTCCATGTCTTATTCTTCTCTATTTGATCAATTTCCTCATTCATTTCCTTAATCCAATATTTTTTATCCAAAGAATCTTTAACTGATTTAGGTTAAACTTCACATAATAAACATGTATCATTCTCCAACTTACTTCTTGTCATGACTCTTGAATCTTTTCTTTAAATTTTTTGGTTTGGTGTATGATTCCTCCTTACATACATTACTAAGGAAGGTTTAGGTATTCTTTCCTCTCCATGTATTTCACTTGGTTCTTCTTGCTCTTCTATTTTAGGTATCTCTAGTTGTAACTTGACATGGTTTGTCTAGTGTTTGGTTTAATCTCTCTAATGTTTAGATTCTATTATCTATAATTCAACTTCTACAACCTTATGCTCTATGACCTATTGATGCTCAATAGAGCTTTTTTGTTGAACCTTATAAGTTCCTAGCTACTAATGCTTGATAGCCTCTTTTTGTGGTCCAGGTAAGGTGCTAGGTTCACCTTCATAGATGTAAACAAAGTTTTTGTAATCTTTAAGCAGTTCAGAGTGTAGATTGTAGTACTACAATCTACATTTTAAGTATTGCAGTACTTAAAATGTCTCTCCAATACTTTTGTGAGACATTATTCTCCATCATCAATGTTCTTGCATAGTCCATGATTGATCTATTCCTTCTTTTAACTATCCCATTTTGTGGTGGAGGCTTAGGTGCAATCACTTGTCTCTTGATTCTTTTGTCATTAAAAAATATGTTGAACTCATCTTATATGAATTCAACTCCTCTATTTGATCTCAAACACTTCAAACTCTTTCCTATTTCCATTCTCAACTCTAGCTAAATACCACTTAAACATTTGAAATGCATTAGATTTTTCCTTAAGAAACATCAAGATCATCATTCTAGAAAATTCATTAACAAATAAAATAAAATATGTCACCATAATAACTTTGCACTCCAATAGGACCACTTAAATTAGTATGAGCCAATTCCCAAATATCATCAGAACAATAAATCTTTCTCTTGAAACTAGACTTTGCTACTTTTTCCATTTGACATTTTTTGAACATCACTTTATCATGTTTTCTTAATCTTGGTAACCCTCTTACTCTTTTAACATTACTAATTCTTACCAAATTATCAAAGTTCACATGACATATCCTTTTGTGCCATAACCAAATATCTTCAAATTGTGCAAACTGACAAGTATCTTTAGATAGGTCTAGATAGAACAAGTTACCTCTTGTTTGATCACTACTTCCAATTAGTTCACTAGCATCATCATAAATCTTTGTCTTCCTATTTTAAAATTCAACTTGGTAGCTTGAATAGATCAACTATGTAACACTCAACAAGTTATATTTTAAAACATCAACCTAATATGCATTTTCATATATGACCTTATCATTTAGTAAAATTGATCCTTTACCTTTCATATAACATGGTGCATCATTTCTAAACTTAACACTACTTCTGTTATAATGTTCTAGCTTTTAAAACTTAGTTGTACCACCAATCATATAATTTGAACAACTACTATCAATTATCCATTTGTCATTCATGTTCACATGTGAAATTAATGTATTTTTCTCATCTTCATCAGATTCATCTTTCATTTCAATATAAACAATTTCCTCATCATTTTCACTAGTATCATTATGATAACCATCTTCTTTAGCAATGTAATAATATTTCGTACATTTTACTTTGTGGTCTTGATTGCCTTGACTATCTCCTCTTTCTCCTCTTCCTTTGTATTTTCTATCATTCCTTTCTTCCTTCTCATCTCTATTAGGAAATCTTGCAATAATATGACCAACTTTGTTACATGTAAAACAAATAATAGGGACTTTATCTTTGTATTTTCCTTTTCCTCTTGGTAGCCTTCTTGCCAGTGATGCTTCAAGATCATAATTTGATTCACTATCACTATCCAAAGATCTACCATTCTTCTTTCTTTTAGATCCATCAAGGGTTAGTTGAGATTTGAAAGAACATTCAACACAAGCAGGTGAATAATTATCAAAATTTGACAAATCAAATGCATTGAGTCTACCAATTAGACTATCCAAGGTCAGATTATTACTGAGTGTGCACCTCAACTCTTGGATTATAGATACTTTAATTGCATATATGGGAAGTAAAGTCCTCAATATCTTACTTATCATAGTCTCATAAGATATAATGCCTTCCTCTAATAGAATTCATGACCTCTTTTATTCCACCATAGTATTGTGCAACACTTTGACATTATTTCATTATCATGTCATCAAATTTTCCTCTCAAACTTTCAGCTTTCACTCTCAACACTTTTTAATTTCCTCTATGGATTGTTGCTAGTTTGTACCACATTTTCTTTTGATAGTGCATTCCTTCGCATCATCAAATTTAGCATAACTCATAGATAATACTATATCTATCATCATTTGATTATACTCTTTCTTATCTTTCATTTGTTCAATAGTAATGGGTCTAGGAAATTTAATTTATTCATTTTTCTAATAGTCTAATGTAGACTCTCCAACTATAGATAGATGCAATTTCATTAGTCATTACCATGTTGGAAATTTATCCTTGTTCAACTTAGGTAGCTCTCTCTTGTATATCTTGATCTTTGTCTTAAGTCCTTCAAACTTTCCTCACAAGCATCTATGCTCTGATACTAATCTTTAGAATATTTAGAATAACTTGGGGGGGGGGTGTATAATTATCCTTAGGTCTAGATGTAACTATTCAACTTTTTCTAACTTCAAACAACTTAAACAATCTTATTAAACCAATCAGTCCGTATAACATATCATCAAAAACTTAACATTGTATTCAATATATGCCAACCAACAATAAATAGTATGCATCAAACATATAACATTCAAACATATATGACACTAGGATTTGAAATGAAAACCCAATTTGGAAAAAACCACCAAATAAAATACTACTACATTTCACTCTTCTGAAGTGAGCTTAGTTAAGAGCCAACTCTGTTAAAGGTTAAAAAACACATTGTTAGGTGTGAACCTATCAAAGGATTTAATCACCCTATTAGGAGTAGTTTGGTTAGAGGACTTTGGATCATCCCATTAGAATGTCACTTTGATTAAAGGATTTAAAAAATGACTGTTAGGTCAACCTTGATTAAAGGATTTTGACTACCATAATGGTTAGAAAGTAGGTTTGATTTGTAAAACACAACTCACTTTGAAAATTTTGTTCTCCATTTAGCTCATTTGCTAGTTCATTGATTAGACTTCATCAAAAACTTCATCACTAATTTGCTGGACATCCCTTCAAGAAATAACACTTCACCAATCTTCTCACTTTTTCTTTGCTACTCTTTTCTTCATAGGTTCTCCATAAGATCAAAAATCAACAACAAACCAACCTTAGAAAACATCTCTTATGCCTCCTTAAATAGGTAATTTTGATATTTTTCCACTTAAACATCATCATATATCTTAGGGTTAGGTTAAGTTTAACAAATCTATCCATCTTTTCTTCCTTCTACTCCTTTCTTAATACTTCTAAAAAAATCTCTTTAAATCATTTCCTTTGATCACATTAAAAAATCAATTCGTGCATTTCATATGCCATCTCATCAATATTTATCATCCACACATTTTGACTAATCCAAAAATTCAAATATGTTGGCGTCAAACTTAATTTTTTTCACAAACTATAATTTTGTTGATAGTTGATCATCACTATGTAGCTCAATCACTACTATTATGTCTCACTCGGCTTGCACCGACTCACTCAGTTGCTACTATATTTTCTTCTTCATTTCTCTTGGCCATAACTAACACTTGGCTAATAATATTTTCTTGACTAACTCTTAAATTTATTAAATTTTTGTTTCAACTCCTTCATTGATTGATCATTGCTCGCTAAGGTTTGCTTGTGTTTAACTCAATGCATCCATACTTCATATGGTGATTAAACAATACATCATCTTTTCAAAAACTAACTAATCAACTTCCCATTGTAATTCCAACATTCTTGCTCCTCTTCACTCAACAACATCACTAGTTCATCTAGTTATTTCTCTTTTCAAATCTTCTTCATCAATCAATGGATATGACACTCTACACTGTTAGTAAATATTTTTCTAGTAGGTTTGACATCAATGACAACATAAAAATTGTTCCAATTTTAATTTCCAACATACCATATGCATCAATACTCTAATTTGACATACTTCAAATATTCTTCATTAATCAAATCCTCTTCATTAATCAAATGATCTAGTACTATACTGAATTAACACAATGTTTAACCAACTAAGGTTAGACATCAATGACAATATAATAAATGAAATGACTCTTTCACATATACTAAAAACACTATTATTTGGGGCTAATATAGAGAAGGATTAAGAAATTATAAATGTAGATCTCCCTTGATGGTCAACTCCTTTGGTTCCTATAGAAAAATGAACTAGATCTATAGAAATAAATACTTCAATGTTTGATGGATGAAACACTTGATTTCTTAAACTCCTTGAATGCACAATGTCTTGAATGCTTGAGAGCTTGTAGATGTAAAAAATAGATAATTATGGATTATTTATGTCTAATATAATGTGGATGTGAAAATGAGGAGAGAAAATTCCCTTTATAGTGATTTCAAGATTGAATTTTGTGGAGCTGTTGTTGGAAATTTGGCTAAGGTAATAATCTGGTGTTGTTATTTATGGAAACATAATGTCAGTATGAACAGAGCAGATCATGAAAATGAAGTCAAGGCAATTATACTTAAGCAATTGTCTAAGTATCAGATATTTATCCAATAGAAAAGGAACAATTTTTTAATGTATGGATGATAGAGTAATATTTAGCATGTGTATAGTTTAGGATATGTAGTATGAAGTGTCATGATGATGAGGCTAAGTGCATGTGATAGTACATATAGTACAATAATAGTTAAGATAAACTTTCTAGATAAACAATGTACATAAAAGAACAAAGCATGCAAGAGAAATAAGAACTACAAGTTAAAGAGTTATTTTTTTCACAAAATAATTACTTAATCAATTAGGAATAAAATCCTAGATGTTAAACCTAAGTTAGCATGAATTAGCTTTATGTTTTGCCAAATTTGTGAAAACTTGAATGCCGACAGGGTAGTTTTTGTGAAATATAAAGGTATATAAGAAAGATTGCATTATGCAAAGAAGTGTGGATGTGATAAATGACATGTGAAGCGATATGTGAATTACATGATGTCAAATCTAATGTATGATTAGAAGATTGTGAAGTACAATAGAAAAAATTAAGAGGTTTTTGTATCTATCTCTTTTTGTATAAAGGAACTATATTGTATAATTGCACATTTGGGTAGTGAACTCATCTTGAATACATTCTATAATTGTATAAACCAAATCCTAACAATGTTGATGATTTTAATAGAGCCTAGTCCTCTAACAAGGATTGGGACACTATATTTACTTCATAGACTCCTAACAGGGTCAACATCCTTAACATGATACTTTTTTTTAGTGGAACATTTTGTGGGTACGATTCCCACCAGGGTTTTCCCTTAGCCAGCATTTTTGTAGTTAACAAAATATGGTGTTATGAGTTCTCTTTGTGTATCGTTATCATTCAACATTGTTAGTTTACTTTCATATGCATGTTATAAAGTAATTGACAATATTTAGTTGTGGGCAAAAGTTTGAAGAATATTGATTCACCTCCCCTCTTGGTATTACCTATTTCTAACAATTGGGATTAGAGCCCAATTACTCTAAAGAGGTTTAACAACCTGACTAAGATCCCTATGAATCTAGCAAAGAGGAATATTGAAGAATCCCTTCAACATATTGATCTTCTTACTAAAGAAAGAGACAACCTGAAAGAAAGGTATGAAAATGCAAAATATTACATTGGAAAATTGAAATATAAGATTGATCATCTCAAATCTAGAAAAGAACCTAGAGAATAGACAAAAGATGTTAGGATTAAACGTCAGGCAAAAATAATAATTACATGCAAATATAACCAATAATAGAAAATAATTGATCACACAGTAGAGAACACAAGACACTGTGATTTAACGTAGTTCACCCAATCCCTGGGCTACGTCCACCAAACAAAAAGTTCAATATTATTATGATCCAATGATTACAACTTGATTACAATCTGTAATCCATTACAATAATACCACTACAAGAATAAATTTTTGCATCACACCTTATGAAACAATCGCTAACCCTAAGCCCTTTTATACAAGTATTTTTTCCACTTTAGGGTTAAAAAATTAGTTACAACATGTCGGCCATAAAATGCCAATATAGTAGCCCTGAACGCCATTGACATATTATAGAGTATGTACAATACTTGCTTGATCAATCACTATAATCTAACAATCTCCCACTTGGGGACTGATCAAGCTCCACACTAAACAATAATCTTCCACTTGGAGATTGATCTTGTAGCAACTTACTGCTACCACATGAGGCTCCCACTAAATCAAACCACCTTGGACTCTGTTGTTCTTTTATCCATGTTCAGTCTAGAAGACCAACCAAAGCTAAAGAGGAATTTAGATTCTCCCTTGTCACTACCTTTGTAAACATATCTGCTAGATTGTCATATGTATCTATCTTGTCTAGCTTTAATTGTCCATCATCCAAAAATGACTGAATGAAATGGTACCACAACTGAATGTGTTTTGTCTTTGAATGTAGAGCTGAATTCTTTGCAAGATGAATGACACTTTGACTATCTATAAAAAACTAATTATCCTTATGAGGGTGTCCCAA
Source organism: Cupressus sempervirens (assembly GCA_028749045.1). Classification (NCBI taxonomy): domain Eukaryota; kingdom Viridiplantae; phylum Streptophyta; class Pinopsida; order Cupressales; family Cupressaceae; genus Cupressus; species Cupressus sempervirens. Next base: position 145,098,833 of record CM053783.1, on the reverse strand, counting down.
TTATTTTAGGAAGAATTGAATCCTTATCATCTCCTTGGTTGCTTCTATAGTAGCAACATACTCTGCCTCTGTAGTGGATAAAGCATTAACATTTTGTAACCTAGAAACCCAACTCACTACTGCCCCACCAATAGTAAATAGGACATAAACTATAGTACTCTACCTGGTATCAATATCCCCTACCAAATTTGAGTCAACATATCCCTATAAATTAGTAGCAGAGCCCCCAAAATGTAGACACTTATTGGATGTGCCTGTCATATATCTAAGAATCCATTTGACTGCATTCTAATGCTCAATTCTTGGATAACTCATAAACTTGCTAACAACTCCCACTACATGTGCACGATAATCTTCAAATTCATGACTGCAATACTCACTACCATTATCATATCTGAGACATTTTAATTTCTTACCAATCTCATTTTCAACCAAGCTTTTCCATTTCTTAAAAGTTTGAAATACATCAAATTTTTGTCTAAGGAAATAAATCCACACTTTTCTAGTTGCATCATCAATAAATGTAACATAATAATGAAAGCCACCAAGGGAAGATACCTGAGCTGGTCCCCATACATCTGTAGGAAAAATATCTAATTTCTCACTTTTATTTGCCCTCCCAGTCTTCACAAAACTCACGATTGTTGACAGTTTGGGGGCAGAGCCCCCAAAGAATTGGGGGCTACTATATCAAAATTTTATGCCTAACATGTTGTAACTAATTTTTTTAACCCTAAAGTAGAAAAAATACTTGTATAAAAGGGATTAGGGTTAGGGATTATTTCATAAGGTGTGATGCAAAAATTACTTCTTGCAATAGTATTGAACTATAAGGGATTACAGATTGTAATCAGGTTGTAATCACTGGATCGTAATAATATTGGACTTGCTATTTGGTCGATGTAGCCTAGGGATTGGATGAACCATGTTAGATCTTGGTGTCTTGTGTTCTCTTCTATGCAATCTATTATTTTCTATTATTGGTTATATATGCATATAATTTTTATTTTTGTCTGAGGTTTAGGATAACCTTAACGAAAGAAAATGAGATTTTGAAACATGACTTGAAGATTGTTGAACTTAAGCTAACTTTGAAGAAAGATGATAGCAAGATAAAATGAAATCTAAAATTTGAAAATGTAGATCTAAGATCCCATCTTACAAAAGTGACATTTGAACTTGATTCTATCAAAATAGAGCATGCAAAACTTGAGAAGTATAATACTATTGTGAAAGGAGAACTAACCTAGGATAAAAAACAATTAGAGAAGCCATATTCTAGTAGTGAGAAAATTGGTGAGAAACTATATTATCAAAGACCTTCCTATGATAATATTAGTCTTGGATATTTTATTGGAGAAAAATTAGAAAAGAAATATGAAGCTAGAAAGGAACCATATCCACTTTTTGAAATCCATAAACATGAGAAGAATGATCAAAATGAGATTGAACCAAGTCAGTCTAAAGAAGTACTTAAATAAGTTAAGCAATTAAGTCAACCTAAGAAATGTGATGAACTTAAGAAAATAAAGAAAGTTGAACCACCTAAAGAGGTAAGGTATGAATTCAAAGGTAGATTCTTTATATGTAATAAATTTGGTCATATGAAGAGAGATTGTACATGTAAGTGTTTTAAACATATTACTAGTTTCTATTGTTATAATTGTCATGGCTTTGGTCATAAATAATTTGATTGTAGTAAACCTAAGTTTGATTGTAATATAGAAATAGTGCAATGTTTAGGGATAATAACCCTGCGAGAAATGAAAGAAGGAGATCCACAAGAAGATCTAACAAAGGAGAAAGAGATAATGGAACAAGGAGTAACATTGTGTGTTACAAGTGTAACAACTTTGGACACAGTACTAGAAATTGTAGAACATTAGTTAATAAGAATGGACCTAATTAGAGAAGGAGTACACCTATATGTTAGTTATGCAATAAATCTAGTCATATTGTAAGATTTTATATAATGGATATGAGGAACTTCAACAGAAATCCAAACATCAAAAGAAACAACATCAAAAATTTTAGAAGAAATGATAGAACAACATTCATAAATATGAACTCAGAGAACATATTGAAGATTTCAAAGAAGTATTTGTGAAGGAAAAAATCCATCAAGATCACATGTGGTATTAGAAAAAAAATATTTTGATTCACATGATGAAAGATTGAAGTCAACCATTCTGTGTGATTCATCCTACTTGAATTAAGCACTTTTATATTGATGATAGAGTACCAGAAAGATGGAACAAAAGATGGAGATCAAGTTAAGAGTTATGAAGTTAGTATAAGATAGAATAGATCATGTAGAAGCTCTGGTTAAGAGTGCATGTAATTTAGAGATTGCATGAAGGTGTACAAATGAAAATAAGTTTACTAGTTAACAAAGAACAATGTTTTATGGATTCAGTAGTTGCGTATTCAATGTGAAGTTTGATTTGAAAGGATTTAAGGCATGCAAACAAGATTACATGTACCATTTGATTGTGAGAAAAGCTAAGGAGAATTTGAGAGTGAATTGACATCAAATTAAAGGTGAATTGAAGTGTTCTCAAGTGCGAAGTAAAAGAAACCCTAGTTTTGCAAATCTAGGTATTTTACAAAGTTTTAATTTTTTTTCGAAGTATTTGAATTAGTTACAATGGAAAATCCTACTATTTGTGATGCTAATAAGAGGCCATGACACAAATTCAAGAAATACCCATTTTTATCCTTGGAAGATGATCCTTTGGGAGCATTTTTCTAAGTTTCACCAAATGTGTTATATGTAGAAGATATAAGGGCATATATTCACTATAAATTTGAGAGTATTGGTGATAGTGATATCCATAACAAACTAAATATAGTTTGCAATAATGACTCATCTATAAAACAAGGGTATTAACACCTTAAGGAAATGAACATTACCAACTAGATGTTTAATACTAAGTTTGACAACCATTAGTGGACAAGGATAATACTGAGAAGAATCCATAAAAATATGTTTAGGGTAGGAGACATTTCCAGTTATGATTGATAGTAATATGATCCATAAAGTCACTAGCCTGAGAAATGAAGGATACAATCTAGTGAATGAGAATAATGTGAAGAAATAAGTCAAGGTAAACCTTGGAACTAAATTAGATGGAAGGAACATGAGAAAAAATTTGATTAAGAAAACTGATATTAGATTGATTAGAAAGATAATTGGCTACAAGTTTAACTACAATTCAAGAGTGAACTCTGTACCTATTGGATTCATCCATGCAACCTATATTTTTGTGGAAAAGAAGGAGAAGGTTAATCTATGTGAGATTGTTAAACAACAATTGTTAGGAAACATTGATAGATTGAAGCAAACAAAGAGCATAGTGTTTAGATTTGAATTATTGATGACACACTTGTTTTTCTTAGTAATGAGACAATTTCTTGGGATTTCTAACCAGGAATGAGACAATAAACCTTTCTCTATGAGGTTAATAACTCAACACTTCAGAAGAAATTTAGAGGAGAAAATCATTGAGGACATAACAAGGATGATGAAAAGTTTTTAGTCTGTGATGAAACAAAGATTCATAATTCCACTTGCATTAGTTGAGAAGTGTAAGAATGACATATGTTTCATGTTTGAGATAGATGTCACATGCATGGAGGCAGTGGGACCAAGAGTAAAGTTCATAGAACCCATGGGTTATTAAATGAGTGAAGAAATAATTGAAGGATATACGAAGATAATCTTTGAATCTAATAGGGATAGAAATTGTCCTAGATTTGGAACCTACGATGAGAAATTCAGAGAAGTTCACAGTGAAATATATAGAAAAAAAATTAAGAAGAATGTAGAAAATTAGATTGGATCAATCTTAAAAGAGACTAGTATGACTAGAAAATAATTTAAAGAAGCGAAGGGAATTTCCCTAGAAATGAAGTCTAGTGGACAAACCAAAGTATTAGCAGCTACACCCCTTGCACTAGCAAGACCTACATAAGGTGTTATAGTAGCAAGTCGATCAAGTTAGATCCCTACTATTCTATCTACTACAATTTCACAATTACAACCCACTATTGTATAACCCCTCCAAAAGAATAAATATGAAGAGGAGGTAACCATAGTTGAAGAGAAGTTCATTACAAGGAAGTTTGAAAGAATTTTTAAAGTCAAGACAAAACTTATTGAGTCACCCTCCTAGAAGAGGACAAAAAAACTATCTAGTAGACCAGGGAAGAGAAGAAAAAAACTTCAAATAATTAATTCAGATGAGACATAAGAAGAAGAAGAAGTAGAGGATAGACCCATAGAGAAGATGCCAATATAAATCAAAACTACTTCTAGTAAGAAAGCATAGAAGCCTAAGGTAGAAAATATTAATGTTCAAATTATTGACAATAAGAAATTTGTTCAATTGAAGAAGTATTATCATTTTTATAACATCATGGATAGAATGCAACTAGAAAATGTGGTATTTAGACACATGAATTTGGAAAAGAAAAGATTTGAAGATATTCATAAAGATATTCCTCAAAACCTATACAATAGGTTAGTTACCAAAGAAGATAGAGGAATTGGAGAGAAATAAATTAAGAAGCTTTGTGAGGTAAATGATGATGAAGATATGACGAGAATAATGAAGGGAGTTGAGCCCTTGTTAAGAAACAAAAGGAGAATCATCTTGTTAATGGGAGGTAGCTATGAGGAAGTGAATAAGGAAATCGAGTAAGCTATTGTTTAGTACATGACATCTATACCTAGTATTGTAGAGAAGAGTGCAAAGTTAGTGGAAGAAATCCCTATATCTATTGATTAGAGTGCACCTAAAATAGCAGTAGTGGAAATCAAGGACACCAAGATGGAAGAACCATCTCTACAGATCATAATTAGTACTAAAACCATGCAAGTGGATAGTACTCAAATAACTATTGATGAGAAAGAAAATCCTTTTAAGGATTATGGAACAAACATTGTTCACAATTTGGTCAACTACATAAGTTCTAATGATGATGAAGAAGAAAACAAGAAAAGGTAAGAAGAAAAGACAAGAAGACAAGATGAGGGGGAAAAGAAGAAGGAATAAAAGTAGAGAAATCAGAAATAAGAAGAGAAGAAAAAGAAGAAAGAAGAAGAGGCAAAAAATAAGAAAGAAGAAGAGGAGAAAAAGAAGAAAGAAGAAGAGGAGAAACATAAGAAAGAAGAAGAGGACAAAAGGAAGAAGGAAGAAGAAGAAAAGAAAGAGGAAGAGGAAGCACAAAAGGTAGAAGAGGAGAAAAATAAGAAAGAAGAAGAAAAGAAAAAGCAAGAGGAGGAGAAAAAGAGAAAGGAAAAAGAAGAAGAAGAGAAGAAGAAGGAAAAAGAAGAGAAAAATGAGCAAGAAAGAAATAAGAAAAAGGAAGAGGACAAAAAGAAACATGAAGAAGATGTGAAAAAGGTAAGTGTACACATTTCTTCTAGGAAACCTACCTCATTAGTAACATTGATAGGGATAGATCATGATGATCAAATTGAACTGATCTCATCTCTAAGAAAGATTATAGAGAAGAATAGAAAAGTAAAGAGTCTTTAGGCCACTTTGATGGAAGCTACACAAAGACTTGAGAAATTTTTTTCTACTAAGTTGATACAATTTGATCCCCAAGATAGAGAAAATGTAATAATATAAGCATTTGATGCATAATTCACAAGGCTACTAGACATTGCAGTAGTGCAAGCATAGGAAAATCATGATGCACAAATGTTTATTACTATTTTTCAGAACATTAGAAATGATTTGGGAAATCTTGATGTGTGCATAAAAGAACTAAGAAGATGTGAACATGAAGAAAATGAAGCGTATGCTAAGTGCGCACTGACATTTAGGTTCCCTAGAGATAAAGAGTCGAAGAAGAAAAATGAAGAACGTGCAACACTGGTAAGTCAACTTTAGTAGTTAGTTTAGAGAATTGAAGATGTTGAGACAAATATTGAGAAAATTTATGGAGAGATAAGAATAATTGAGATGGATAAAGAAAGGATTGGAAAGAGATTCTCACTTTTTAGAGAAAATCTATCTCTAAAAATTGCAACATTAGAGTAGCAGATAGAAGAATGTCTTAAAGCTTGTTAGAAGTTGTAATCTTTCCTTGGTGTGTTTATAAACCAAGGTTAGAACTCCTTTCTTTATTGTTGTAATATATTAGGATATAAGCCAAGGTATCCTAATATATTTCTTTTTTGTCCTTTTTCCACTACATCTTATTTTGTCATCTAGTGGAATATGTGAGGACAAATATTTATTGTAATTTCTAATTTTAGATTATTCCTCCTTAAGAGGAATCTCACACTTGGCCTCACACACTTATGAATGGTGGCATTCATAGACATGGGAGTTACATTCTAACTCCTCTCTCTCATCTCTATTTAAGAGATGACCCTCTTCTCTCATTTAACAATGAGGGTTCTTCCTCTTCTCAATTATTGTATGAGCAATTGCTCTCTTGCTCTTTCTCTCTTTCTTCTTAGGCTTTTCATGCCTCATTCATAATGTCACAAGGGGTTTTATTTGCTTTCCCCTTTCCAAATATCTTGTCTCATGGTGTTGGAGCTTGAAGCTTTCTCTCTCCTATTTTATGGTAATATCTTTTCATGCATTTACTCACTTAGATTCTTTCCTGGTATTGCTTATTTACAGAATTTTTTTTCCATTTCTAACAAAGCTAAGACATCATTTGAAAAGTTTGTCCATTTATACTTAAATGCTGTAGAGATTTCATCTTATAGAATTTGTGCCATTATCAATATATTTGAAGGCATCAAAGATTCATGGAAGAAGAAATTTGAGAGTTTGAAGACCAACTTTGATGATTGTTTGACATGACTATCAGCTTAACAAAGAGGTATTGATCAAAAATTTGTACTTGTAAATAACTTTTGAATTTTGACATCTTTGTTATTGATGTCAAAGGGGGAGAGAGAAATATGGAAAATTGTATATACGTATGTAAGTCAAAGGGGGAATAATGTAATATATTTAGGAGGTATAAGAAAAGATGGTTGATAAAATGATCCACAATTTTTGACATTTTTGTCAAGGCCAATTTTTAAAATAGTTTTTGAAGTGATAAGTTTCTTTTTGGACTCAACCAATTTTCCTCATGTTGCCACCAATGAAAATGGGGATATTCTTAGAAATTGGACTAAGGTAATAATTTGGTATTGTCATTTATGGCAACATGATGTTAGTATCAACTTAATAGATCATGGAAAGGAAGTCAAGGTAGGTATACTTAAGAAATTATCTAAGTATCAGATAATTATCTAGCAGAGTAGGAATTATTTTTTATATACAGATGATAGATTAGTATTTAGCACATGCATAGTTAAGGACATGTAGTACAAAGTTCATGATGATGTGGCTGAGTGCACATGATAATACGATAATAGTTATGATCAATTTTCCAGATAGGCAGTGGATAGGAAATAGTATAACATGAAAGAGAAATAAAAATTATAGGTTAAATAATTATTCTATTCAAAAAATAATTATTTAACCAATTAGAATGGAAATCGTAGATGTTAACCCTAAGTTAGCATGAATTATTTTTATGTTTTGCCAAGTGTGTGAAAGCTTGAAGGTCGACAGAACAATTTTTGTGAAATACAAAGGTATATAAGACAGATTGCACTATGTGAGAAGTGTGGATGTAATGTATGACATGCAAAGTGATATGTGAATTATATGATGTGAAATCTAGTGTATGATTAAAAGATTGAAAATTACATCAAACAATAGTAAGAGGTTTTTGTATCTATCTCTTTTTGTATGAAGGGACTATATTTTATTAATGTATGTTTGAGTAGTGAGCTCATCTTGCACACATTCTGTAATTGTATATACCAAATCCTAATAGGGTTGAGGCTTTTAACAAAGATTGAGAAATTATATGTACTTCATAGACTCCTAACATGGTCAACATCCTTAACATGATACTTTTGTTTAGTGGATTATTTTGTGGGTACCATTCCCATTGGGGTTTTCCCTTGGCCAGGATTTCCCTAGTTAACAAAATATGGTGTTATGAGTTCTCTTTGTGTATGGTTATTATTACTATTCAAAATTGTTAGTTTACTTTCATATGCATGTTATAAAGTAATTAACATTATTCAGTTGTGGGAAAAAGTTTTTAGAATACTGATTCACTCCCCCCTCAATATTACCTATTTCTAACAACCCACTCTACAAGGAGAGAAGGAATAAAGATATGTTTTGGTGGGCCTACAATCTCTGAAAGTTCTCTCAAGAGTATAAGGATTATTTAAGTGACCCATTCTAGGACGATAAAATTTTCAAGATGTCAAAGTGTGGAGAAATATAGTCCAAAGGGGTCTAGAGAAAATTGGAAAGATGCATGATCAAAATTATTAAAAAGGCATATGAATATCAAATTAACCCAGATAAGGATAAGATGAATATTGAATTTTGTGATTGGAGGGAAAAAAGAGCAAGATGTATGTATATTAGATCCTACATCCATTTTTGCTCAAGCTAGAGAGGGAAAATCAAAGCATTATGTATTAATTTAAATCCTCTATCAACTTTTACAATGATGAAAGAAGGGAATTGAGTAAGCAAAATGGATAAATAACTGAGATATTGTGCATAGAAATTAGAGAAAACATAGATTTTTGAAAAATATTAAATGAAAAGAAAAGATCTTGATTAAATAATGTATGAAAATAAATATAATGCAAGATTGCAAGGAGAGAAGGGCCACTAAGGAGGGATTAAGGTCTCAAAACAACATAAAGTAAATACTTAATTTTTAAGATGATACACACCCATACCTCAAATGTATAGAACATCAGATAACTAATGCCACTAGTATGACCAACCCACAAAATACAACCTCAAGCTCCATGTGAAAACCAATTGATGAAGAACAAATGCATACAAGAACTTTCATTCTATAGTAAATGTTGAATCTAAGAACTCAAAAGCATACCAAGACTACTAATCACAAAAAATAGAAAGTCTAGCCACGTAGTACCAAGGATATTAAAAAATATATTAAATTCTTACAACATAATTACTTCAAGAAATAACTCTCTGAACCATTCTTCATACCCCTCCCAAGTTATCTCCATCTGAGAGTATAAAGAGATACAAGAACCTCCATATCATCACCTAGGAATAAAGTGATGAAATTTGACCACCAATTAGTAATCACTACAACTTGACATAGAGCTTCACATCTAATACCAAGTGAATTTGAACTACTAAGAAGATAACTAATATCGAAGAGAGAAAATGCAAGCTATAAACATGTAGCATGTCCTAAAAACACTTGTAAATTCTAGTTGTGCCAAGCATGATCTCCTACATAACCCCAAGAAAAAAGCTACAACAACATCTTAAATCATCCAACCTTAAGAGATCAAACATAACATAATTTTATGAATCATCATGAATGTATTGGAAATTTTTCTAAGGAGAGTTGTTAGGGTTATCATTAATGGTGACATAACAATGATTTTGAGATGATAGAAGTCAATGTCAAGTTTGGAGGAAGTATACTTAGAAAATTGTGTAACATTAGTTAGTATGGAACATACATATAGTTTTGTTTGTTGATATTCACAAGAAGCATATCAAATTATGTGGGATTAAAGGTAGATAGTATAGACATAATAGAATGTATGGTTAAGGCCATTAAATATTATGTTATGATTTGCATGAATTTTGGAAGGATTTCTAGGGACAAGCATAACATTGCAGAACATGGAAACTAATAAAGTATTGGGTTTTTGGTTAAGGAATTATTTTGGCTTGACAAAATAATTACTTAACAAAGTAGGGACAACATCCTAGATGTTAACCCTCACATGGGAAAATTTAATTTGATGATTTAGTAACATGCACGGAAATACAAGGCTGGCAATTCAAAGATTATGGTATAAATAAAGATCTTTTTTTTTAGTGAAGTAGCCAATTGTATTGTAATAATATGATTTCTATATGTACAATTTGTATGTACTATATAGATATAAAATTGATGATACCAATAAAGCATAACAATTGTATGAATTTTTTGTGAAGTGGAACTATAAGGGCAAATCATATATTGAAGATACCAATATTGTCAAGGTCTTGTATCTATTCATATGACTTATAAAGTTGTATGTACATGTTTGAGCAGTGGGCTCAACTTGTATTATGTATTATAATAACTCCTAATAGAGTTAAGAATTCTAATAGAGTTAAGGCTTCTAGCAAGGCCTAGTCCTCTAACAAATAAAAACACACTATGAAGATCTAATAGACTCTTACTAGGGTCCATGTCTCTCACAAGATACTTTTGATTAGTGAATCATTTTGCAGGTAGCATCCCCATTGGGGTTTTACCTTGGGTAGGGTTTCCATTGTTAAGAAAACATGGTGCTATGAGTATCTTTATGTTGTGCATGGTTTTACTTTCCAGTTTACTATTATATGAAAGTTTAACATTTGTGAATGATATCCATAGTTGGGGAGAAAGTTGTTTAAAGAATATAACTAATTCATGAATAATTTTGGTGGACTTTTTAATAAATTTTTTTAGCACTCCCCTTGGGACTCATGACAGGGGATTAATTTCCTCCTATGTACTATAAGTTGAGTGGTTTTATTAGGTATTGATAGATCAGCCTTTTGGTGCAACAACAACCCCACTCTAACAAGTAGTATCAGAGTTTGGTCACATGTTCAAATCCTTAGACCATTGGGTAACGCTGAGGGGGAGATTGTTAGAAATTTGTTTAGTGCTCCCCTTGGGATTTGTGACAAGGGATTAACCATCTCTTGTGTACTATAAGTTGAGTGGTTGTATTGGACATTGATAGACCGATCTTTTGGTGCAACAACAACCCCACTCTAATAGACTTTACTTTCTAACATAATGTTTAATCCTTTCAAAGAAGATTAAACCACTTCATTTCACATTCTAGGAAATCAAACCACTACCATATCATATTATATTTATAAATAAAAAATACATTTCTAAGAAGGTAAACGCACAAAACTGTGTCACCTTTTATAAAGAAACGAGACATAAGAATGCAACAGTTCAACATTAATAACAAAAAAAAGTTATTTATGTTTAGAATTTGAAGATGATGTTAATTGATGAAATGTGTAGAATTGTATGAATTTTACGCCTATAATTTTTATTATTATTTTGACTAAGAATTTATTCATTTTCTTTTATTTTGAAGTTCATTTTTCAACTATAAAAAACATAGGGTGTAGTTCTTGTCAAACAAGTATATGCAAATAATCTTTTTTTGTTCTAATTTGAAAATATCTTATAGATGACATGTATAGCTAGGGAACAAAACAAGAAATAACTATTTTTTATGTATATTTTCTTTGTTATAAGTGCTCAAGCTCAACCTATTAGAATTCAATAGTTTTTTACTCCTGTCAAAACTTCCCTATCAAATCTACACCTTCTTGAAAAAAAATTGAATATTCATGAAGAGGACTCTCTCCTCTAGAGATAAATATAATTTTTTTGATTTTTTGATATGATTTACTATTTTTTTCCTTTATTTGAAGGAGCATCTACTGAAATGTTGAAATATCGACTTATAATATTTTGAAATTATAACATATTATAACTAATCAAAACACTCAAAAAATTATATAATGATGATATTGAATTTGAGATCTATAAAAGGGTATTTTTAGTTTTTAAAAAAAATTGAGTTTTGAAAGAAAAATGAGATTTGACCAAAATAGGTTTTGATATCCTAAATGGAGACATAGATCTATGCTTTTACACAAGAAGATAACCATGTTATCCATCTTTCGAAAATCATCCCACCAGAACCATATGATTGTACCTCAAGATCTATGCTAATCAAAGAAAAACACACAATACTTCAAAAACATAATGGGCAATACCTCTCAAGAGATAAAATGTCAAGTAGACCAAGAGTGAGGATTTTTAATGCTCTTTCAAGATCTAAAAATGATCATTACTTATCTAAGAGAAACATTCTCTTAAGTCTTTATTAAACATACATTGAGCAGAGCTTTAGGATCCTATAAATTTCTACTGAAAGCTCATTAAGAGTGATCATCTTAACTACATGTCTCTCCTCTCAAGAGAACTCTAGCCTCACCTTACCTTTATGTATTGATATTGAAAATTAGAAAACATCAATTCATGTTATAAGCCAAACACATTTTTGCATATGCATACGACTAATGCCCTCAATCGAAAGATAAATCACTAGACCAATGCCAAGGCTCTAATAAGATGAATTAAGAACCCATTAGGACATTATGATCTAATCATCCTCAGCTAGGAGATCATATTCTCTATGTGAGCATACCATGGTCTCAAGAATAATATATCATGCCAAAACTCTCACTAGTATGAATCATACACCATGAAATAGTACTAGTGTACTCTAAACCATCATTATGCTTATCAAGCACCACCAACACCTCAACCAAAGAATGAAGTTTCCTTCATGGCTCTAAAATGTTATGAATCCTTCAATATTTTACATGAAAAGGTGAAGAAAACTTTCTATAGAAATATGATATAATAATCCCTCCAAACATTTTCATATCTAAAGAATATCATCTATGACCATCCAATGAATACATAATCATTGCTGAAGCTCCCACTAAATTATGATGCAAAGTTCTCTATGCATGTGACACACCATCTCACAAATATGAAAATCATCCAAGTTCATAGGTCACACCAAGTGACACCAAAATTTCCAAGATAATTAGGAAATATACCATGTCATAGGATTCGATAACCAACTATTTATTAAAAAGAAATAGATCTTCTATAACTCTTCATTTTATTAAACAAGAGAATCCCATTTATACAATAGAATGAACAACCAACATACCTAAAATATTTCCAAATATATTGACAAAAAACTACTAGGAGTTTGACAACACACTAAGAGGATTTGACAAGTAGACTCATTCTGATGGCTAACTCGATTTGAGTGATAGAGCTACTGGAACTAGACATATTTGGGTTAGTTATTTGATCAAACTAGAACTCTATGACACAACCAAACTTTTTCTACCAATAACTCAAAGATGATTTTCCACAAGTGCAACATTGGTCATTCATTACTATAATACTCACCCTTAAGGAATAACCAAATTTTTTTTGACCCCTAACATCTCTCTAAATGTTACAAAAAATATTTTTCCCAATGACACGGTGAATATATCACTTGTATTGTCATTAGTACTACAATAGTTTAGCTCTATCTCTTGAGACTGAATTTTCTCTCTTACAAAATGATGTTGAGATTTTTTATGCTTTGATCTTGTTGTTGATTGATGGAAGCATAAATATGATAACAAGATACTAAGAGAGGCGGGGGGGGGGGGGGTTGTGAATCATAATCTTAAGGACTTTTACTTTTCACCAATTCATTCACACATTCACCAGTTAACTTGTGCATGTAAAAACTTGTTGGAAATATTCAAGACTAAGCTAAGTTACTAAGAGGGGAGGGGCGAATCAGTAACTTCTAAAACTTCAACAATTTCAACTCTTAATCAAACTACCCAATTAGCATTTAATCCATCACATATAATCTGAACTAATTACATGCATGAGAAATATGAAAGCATTCATAACATTGTGACACAAAGATTTGGTGACCCAGAAACCTTCCAAATAGAAAGTAAAATTGGGTTGGGGATGATACCCATAAACTTTAGTATTGCAGTATAAAGTTAGCCTGTTAAAGCTTACATTGATCAGTTATGATGATCTACCCTATTAGGAGCAATAAGGATTTCTAGGTCCACCTTATGAAAAGGTTTACAAACATACAATTAAGTATGCACTCGATAAAGAGATTTACTAAAGACTATTAGGTCTACCTTGTAAAAAGATTTGACTGATCCACCTATTAGGATGAAATAGTAGATGATCTCTGATTTGTGACTTGGTTTGTTGAATGAGATTCCCTTAAGTACTAATCATCTTGCTATGACATATATGTCTTTGTTGCTCATTATATTGCTGTAACCTTTGCAATTTTCTCTTTTTTATCGTCTCTAATTTCATTTGCATTCACATCTTCACCATATTCACACTTGGATATGAAACAATACTTTACATATATATCAATCCAATTATACAAATTACAAAGTCGGCCACAATACAAGTTAACACAAATATTACAAAGTCGGCCCACATGAAGATACTCAAGTTTTGAAGATTGATTCGATGTGGTTCTGATACTCAACATCCACTATCAATGCTCACATCATGATGCACTTGGTAGACTTAGAAGCTTGGTCCATATTGATCACTTTCGAGTAGTCCGAAACTTAGTCTACATTGGTGACTCAATAGAAATTGTGAAACTCGTCACATAAACTAAATCACTTGTTTACCATGGCAAGACTTGGTAAATATTCTCCCCTCGATCTCGATATAAACTGAGTCACTTGGTTAACATTGAGAAGCTTAGTTAACACTGGACTCACATCACATACACTATGAACTCGGTGAACACTATACAACTCGACTTGCATTGGTAAACTTGACATACATTGAGATGTACAGTTTACACTGCTGATCTTTATTATAACTGTGATTGCTCAGTAACCAATGCAATTTGTCCAAAGGACTTGGTAGAAACTATAGAACTTGATGACAACTAAAATACATGGCAAACACTACAAACTATACAATGAGCTTGGTAGCTATATACAATCTAAATAAGTGTGTGTCACTAATAAAAAACTTGATTGATATGTCAACAATCTCCTCCTTTGGAATTAGTGAAAAAAACACTTATCAACCAAAACTAAATTCAAAAAGTTTCTTGAATATCTTTTATCCATCTCCTTGTAATACTAGCTTGGTAGAGTATACTGTTTTTGAGGTTTTTAACAATTTATTTTGTAAGAGATATATCTGTACATGGTGAGATTCTTTCATATAGTATACTACATCTTGTTTCTATATAAAACATATTTCTCTGTACATATCTTACTCCCCCATTGATTTATCAACTTATTGCATGATGTCCCCCATAACATATGTCTTTTCTCGATATATGTATTTTTCTCCCCATTTTTTGACATTAATGTCAAAGATGTATTCTATTTATTTACATAGTAACACCAAAATGAGATAATTTTTTTGAATATACCTTGAGAATGGTCACCAAGGTGTTATCCCAATTGTCTTGTAGGATCTTGCATATGTGAAGTGCAATTTGGACTTGTGTTGATAATTCTATCATATGATCCATAATGGAGAAGTTATTATCATGGATGAGAGTTTTTGAACGTACAATATATTTTTGCAGTGCATCCATGATAGGAAGAATCATATTTTGGATATCTATCAATGTGGATCTAATCCTTGCTTCTTCTTTCAGCAATTCTGCTTGCATATCTGAAAAAAAATCTTATTCTTTGAAAATGTGCAGAGCTTGAACTAGGGTTAAGTTGTAGCTGCTGAGCACTAGCTTTCAAATCTTCATCTATTTTGGACAATTTGTCCTCTATTTCTTTAGTAAACTTAGAAAAATCACAAAGCTTTCCAAAAGGTGATGACACATTTATACAAGATGGTTCTAAATTGCTTAAAATTGTAGAAAGTTCTACTTGATAAATGGCTATCTGCTGAGCAATGTGCTTCAAAACTTTATTACCGAACTTCTTCTTTGCTTTCTGCACTAATTTATCTTGTCCCTCAGTGTCTTCATTAAATTTATGTACTGCCTTTGCTAGCTAATACAAAATTGGCTAAGAAGAGTCAACCTCAATACCTATGGCCTCTGCCAAAATGTTCTTTGCATCTTCAATTATTTTAAATTCCTTATCTCTCTCCTCTCTTAGTTTTTGCTGTTTAGCCTTTTTCTGGATGAGTTCACCAAATAACTGCATTTGGTCTAAAGTAAGCTTGGAAATGTCCCAATATGGGATTACAATTTTCTCATCTAAATCAATTTCTTCCTCTAGCTCTTTTCCTTTACTCAAAAATTTTGTGCTCGGTTGAACCTTGGGCTCAACTATCCTTACACTTATTTCTTTTTTATTCAGAATAGAAATAATAGTAGACATGCTAGGACTAGCTGTAAAAATTGATACTATGCCTATTGAAGGAATATTTACAAAAATACATGAAGAATCCAATATTGGTGTGCTCAAAACTGGAGTAGTCAACTTGGTTGATGAAAGAAGAGTCTGTAGCTTGGTAGAAGTGGAGGTCACTTCTGTCAGTGATGTACTAAGTTGAGTAGGGGAAAAGAGTGACTGGACGATTGGATTGGCACTGGTGGTCACAATCAAACTTGCTAGGGTTGTCTCCACATTTGATGTGGTCATTGGGTTGCTTGGAGAGTAATGAAGTGAGGCAATGACTACTGCAACTATATTAACTAGATCAACCTCCTCTTGATCTTACTTTTATTCCTTGGTAGCCTCTTGTCCTTGATCCTCTTCATCTTCTTTATTGTCAAAATGAGTTACTTCTTCAATATTTTCTTCATGTTTCTCCTTATCTTCTTCTTCATCATCATCTTTAACATCAACTAGAAAATCACTTGGTTTATGTAATAGATAAATATTCTTCTAAGTGTTTGTTGCATTCCTTACCACATGCTTAATGTTCTTAATCAAAAACAGACAAGTATTAAACTTTAGAGTCAAATTTTCTTCATTTTTCTTCAATGACTCTTTTACCTCAGCATCTGATATGCTCGGTAATAGCTACCTCAAGTTTTTCCCATTTATGTCTTTGATAGTTTGCATGGAAAAATCCCATCTTGAATTTATCTTTTCCAACAAAATATTAGGGAGCTAAGAAGTAAGTTGGTGCAGTGAATATTTCCTCTTACCCATTTTGTTCATCACTAGGGCTTCAATTTGCTTCTTTTCTTCCTCAGTCCTTTTCTAATATTTCAATGCTTTAAAGTTTGTTATTCCTTCTCCTTCTTGAAGCTCTTTTAGTCTATGTTGGAAGGTGGGTGGAGGTTTTCTAAATACAATATCTCCTCTTTCCTTGTCATATTTCTTCCTTGAAGATCTCCTTGTGAAAACTACAGTGGATGGTTTGGCTGGTTTGGTAATAATTACCTTGCCTTTCTTCTTTAATGGCTCTTCTTCCTTAGATTCTTCATCCTCTACTTCCTCATCCTTTGATTCCTCATCTTCACCTTTTCCTTCAGTTAACAAAAGGGTTGAACTAGATTTTAGTTTTGCAATTCTCTTTTTTCATTTGTTCACCACCCGAGGAAGCTTTATTTCAAGTTCAATCCTTACTTTTACTTCATCATATGTACTAAAATATGCTACCTTAGGATCAATTGGCTCATTCATAAGAGCTTCAATGATATCTTTAGTTTCATCAATATTAACCTAATAACCATGAGTTTTTACCCAAACAATTCTAGGCTTAACTACTTGAATGTACACTTTACCATGAAACATACATCATCCTTATAATCCTCAACTAGTTTCTTGGGGATTCAGAACCTATTGTTCATTTTCTCTTTGAATGCATCAAAATAATTATCCATAATACTATTGTAATTTTCACCCATTTCAGCAATAAACTTATTTATTTGATACAACATAGGCACATCCTTTCTCTAAACAATAGTGCCTTTTGAAGGGAAGAAATTTTGAACATAAAATAATAAATAAGTCAACAAGGATCCAAACATACCTAGGTTATTCTTTGAAGTCCTTATGCTTTCCATGTTTTTGTTGAACTATCTTAGCAATAGCTCAGCAAGGTCAAATGAAAAATTGTTCTTTACCACCTTGTATGCCAAGTCCATAGCTTCACATAACATACTATTCAACCTACTAGAGCTATAAATCTTATGTATAATGACATGAATACCAAACTTCAATTCCATATCAGAAACACTAACGATTTTCATTCCTCTTCCATCCCATTCTACTAGGGTTTTCTTTTACAACTCTAACCGACCTAGGGTTTTTGTCATTTTGGCCTTGGCTAACATTAGGAGGCCAATGATTCAGTGAATCATCTTCTTTGTGATGAACACTAGTTGTTCCAACCATAACTGACCATTATGCACTCGACTAAGGATAAACCTAATCCATTTCACTTGAAATTCATGGGGCAAGTGAGGGATGTGAGTTAACCCTTTGGTTTCCAGGTGTTGGTGCTTGAGATTCAAAACTCCATTTACACATAGTTGACCTAGGGCATCATCCATTTCCAATGTAAAAATTTCTTGAATAACACAATTGAAATGATTGTGAATATCATTGATCAAAAGTACCTTTAGAGGGATTTGCAATTGTGCTCCACTTGGATCTAGCAATTCGACGATCATAGGAGTGAGCTTGAAATCAGGTGCTTTCAATTCCACTCCATGAACCAACATGTTAGATCCTCACTTAACCATGCTACTGGTGGATGCCATCTTCACTCAGTAGGGTTTGAGGGAATTTGAAAACTTTCACTAGAAATTTTCTCAAATCACTTGGAATCTTTGAAGATCACACTTTCGTAATAGCACTCAAAATTCCACAGTAAGAAATGATTTTTATTTCATGCCTTTTGTTAAATTTTTTTTGTAAATGCTCAATATGAAATGTAGATCAATTGACATCATATTGATAGACTATCATCCACTATGCTTGCATTGAATACTCAATGAAGTCTTCATGACTCGGTAACCATAATCATCTTTATCACTCTCAACCTCGCTAGTAGATTATTCTATCATTTGGTAACCACATAGAATTTTAGTTACTCCTGACTTTTCTTGGTAGAGTCTATGACCCAACCTCACTTGGTAGAGAAGATAACTAGGTAGATACTTGTACTTGGTAATCCTTTTGTATCCTAAATACTGATTTGGATAATTTTTCTCTTTCAATATGGAACTGTTTTGGATGTCTTCTTTAATAGCATAGTTCCAGTCTCTCCTTTGAGAACTTAAGTAGAAATGATAGAGTCACCCAATTTTTGAGTGACTTGATCATCATTACTTGGAATTGTATCCTCAGTAGACTTAGGAACCCATTGCTGTCTCATCTATTTTTGGATGTGATCAGCTTTTGCCTTTTTCTCATCTTTAATTCTACTGGTATTCATGTAGTTCTTGGCAAGATTACCAAGTTTTGTACAAATTAAACAAATTTTAGTAGTGTCTCTTTTCCTCAAATGATGCTTTAAATTATTTTTTCCAATGTGTCCAAATTCTCCACAATAATGACATATGCACTAGGTGGTGTAGTCCAAACCAAATATTGCTTTCACAATGTGCTCTGCTAGATTCAATACCTTAGTTTTTCATTCTGATGACTTGTGTCCATGTTTCTTACATCTGTGACATTTGCCTTCAAATATTAGTTTCTCTTTGCATTCATTAGCCTTATGACCAGACTGATTGCAATTGTAGCATTTTCCATTGAATTTTTCTTTTCCATTACTCCAACATTTTTTTGATGTATGACCTATCTTACCACAATGATTGCAAGTAGGTCTTTGGTTCTTTTTAGCTCCTTCCTTGGATGACTCTCCTTCTTTTGTATATCCAATTCCTACTTTTCCTTTTTGCCTATAGAGGTTTTGCTCATTCAATTGATTCATGTCTGCTTGAGATTTCATCATTCTTACAGTGATTTGCTTCTGAAAGTTTAGATCATTCTGTAATCTTCCATTGATTTGTCTTTCAGATCTTAGATCATTTCTTATTTTTTCATTGATTTCCTTTCATAATTTAGATCATTTCTCATTCTTTCATTTTCAAATCTTAGGCTCATGATTTTCTCATTTGCATTGGAGAGCTGATCAACAAGGTCTTCTTGCTGAAGGGATTAGTTCTAAATTTCATTGTTTCTTCCATCTATTTCTTCTTTTATCTTATTTTTCTATTGCATGACTTCACATAACCTTACTGATTGAATTTCTTGTTCTCTTCTTAGTTTTCTTACTTCTTCTTATAGGAATCCATTCTTTTCTAGCAGTTCTTTTATTACTTCATTGGCTTCATCTAAATTGCTTGAATGAAGGTCTTCAATTCTTTCTTCAATGTAGAGATGATCATTCATTTGTATTGTAAGTTCTTTTCTTATTTTTATGGATTGAGAGGGTTTCTTGTCATGTCCTCTTTTCAAATAATTAAAAATAATAATCTTTGTTAAGGCAAGCAGACCCAAAAAGGTGAAGTTTTGAAAAAAGGGGATAATCTCTGGAAGCTAATGGACTAATAAATAAAAATTATTGTTAAAATATGTTTTATTAACCCCTCTTAGACATGAGTTGTTGTTATGCCTTCTTTTAAGGGGTTTGGAGGCATTTTGGGCTGATTCCAGAACTTGATTTTGCTCATTTCTTTGTTGTTCTTCAGAGGCTGCCAAACCTGTGGAGAAGGAGACCCAAAAATGAGAGTTTGAAAGTTTACAGGAAGGCTAAGGATGGGAGTTTGAAGCCATTCCATGTGCATGCTCATACAGAGTTTGCCTTTGTGCTGAACAGTGCAGATTTGTGGGTTTTTGGGTGTGTTCTTTGTAAGAGTTTGGTGTTTCCAGTTGAGTATTTCATATCAGTTTGGGTTGCTGCTATATTTTAGACTTTTAGATGTTAAAATAGAGTTGAATATATGTATTTGGTCATGATTATAATTCTATGATAGATTATTAGTGTTTTTGTGGTGTTTTTCAGGAGCTTGATGAGCATTGTTTTTATCCTCCATTTGGGAGCTATTGTATAAATGTTATACAGATCTAAAAATGTCATTTTGTAGGCTGTTATGCTGCTGAAATTTTTATAAAAATGTACACTTTCAAATTTATTAATAATATGTGAAGTTGTGAAGTTTTTGGCACTATTTCCGGCATACCTAATTTGGGGTTTATTGAAAAATTGGTGGATCTTTGAAATATTGGTTGTTTGATCTTAAAGATCTGATTAGAGGCTTGAAATATCATAAAAAATTAGTAAAGGGACATTTTAGTGGTATCAGAGCTATGATCTTGCTAGCCTGAGGGTTTGTAGAAGTTTGCATGTCAGTTTTGACAACTACCCAAATCTTGCATGTCAAAATTTATGGTTGCATGCTACTTCTAATCATTTGCATGTTATTTCTTGGTGAATTTGGTGGTTGCGTGTTGCTTCTAATCAGCTACATGTCAAAATCTATGGTTGCATGCTACTTCTAATCATTTGCATGTTAGTTCTTGGTGTTTGAAGAGGTTAAAACCTATTGGGGTTACACTCTACTTTATCCATAATGGACAGGTATAGTACAGAGTCTCAGAGGACATGATCTTGGACAATTGATATCCAGAGTCAAAATAGTAGAAAGGATGGTTATTTAGACATTTGAGATAAACTTAGGAAAATAAGCCATGACATGTCTGAACAGTTGGTTGAGCACCACCGTATGATGAATGACATGTTGTCTGACCCAGCTAAGGTGGATAAGTTGACTAGATTTCTATTTGGAAAATTTTCTCACAGGGAAGATGACACAATTACCAAGAACTTGCATGAGG
This sequence comes from Cupressus sempervirens, assembly GCA_028749045.1. NCBI lineage: Eukaryota > Viridiplantae > Streptophyta > Pinopsida > Cupressales > Cupressaceae > Cupressus > Cupressus sempervirens. The sequence goes on along the minus strand of CM053783.1, from coordinate 145,077,342 downwards.
ATTTTGAGAAACTAGCTTATAGCCAAGCAGAGGTCTCAGATTCTACTCCACCATAGGAGGTAGTGAGAAAGGATATTACACAAATTGATAGTAATGGTCAACTTGATACTCAAATTGAGACAATTGTATACAGGTCGTCAAAGGGTGATGTCACAGGTATTGAGGATGGTATAGTTACAATAGGCAGTGACTACAGCATAGAGGTTTCAGATGATGATTATGAGGATGTTGTTATGCATGATGATGAGATACCTGGTAGAGATGAGCAGACATTGAGCATTCATGACTTTGCTGAGAAAGAGTACCAGGCATATTTAGATGCTTTGTCACATGAGGTTGAGGCTGGTAGTACTTCACATGATTTGTCCAGCCAGCTAAAAGTGAACAAAGATAGTATTGTGACTTCATTATCTCATCATGACAGGTATGTGGAGTTAGTTGGTATTGGTCATATTACTCAGGTGAGGAGTTTTCTTGAGTTACCAGCTGATTCTAGTTTACGGATATGGACTCAAGATTGTTATATTGGTGTTTGGGATTCAGTTGACTGGAGATCTTTAACACTTTTTGGTAGCAATGTTTGTTTGGGTGCTATCATGGATTTGATTAGCAGATTGCATGGTGTTGTCTTTTCTTGTGCTAGCAGCTTGTCCAATGTTGGTATTAGTTTTTATACACTGGTGTTGGGCTTTGTTCATATATCCAGTCGACCATTTTTGTTGGAATGTGTTGATGATGTTTCATATTTGGCAGTGTGTACAGAAGAGTCCCAAGATCATATTGGCATTGATGACATCCAGGAGGATGCAGTGGGAAATTTTGAAGACTTAGTTTCCTTGGTAGTTTCTTTTAGTACAGAGGAGTTAGACATCAGTGCTACAATTTTTGATACTCCATATGTTGATATGAGCTTTGGAGTTGATTCACAGGATATGGATGGTAATACTTTAGAGACTAGTAACTTTGAGAATACTCCTTTAGACAATGTATCAGAGGAGGCTTGTAGGAGACAGTCTAGCCAGTGCCATCATGTGTCTAATTAGTTGAGAGTTAGTGAGTGAGACATTGCTATTGCTTGCCAACATTTTGATGCTACTCCTCAGTTGTTAGCAGTTTATGGATGGGGTTTTCCTACTAGTGATGAGTAGGGAGGCAATTATCTTTCCTTGATAGAGTTCCACTCTTTATGGGAGGCTATCTAGATTATGAGACAGGATTATATGTAGTTGGTAGCTGATAGAGATTATCTTATGGAGTGGGGCAGTACAACATATGGTGCATTGTTGGCCAAGGAAGATGAGGTGAGTGAGCTTACTCAGCAGCTTGAGGTGACTTCTGAGATTCTTGAGAGTACATAGTTGGTTTTTAAGGAGTCACAGTTTCATTTGGCTAAGGTGACCATGGAGTTAGAGCAACTACAATCTTTACTAGATTCTATACAGTCACAAGCTATGGTGTCTGGTGATCCGAGGATGTCCATGGTTGAGATTGTCAAAGATAGTGGAGATGGGGATGCATCCATCCTTGATACTAACATTGGCATATCGGGTTTGTCCCCACTAGAGTCAGGTTTAGTTGAGTTGGGTGCTACAACAGATTATTGTGGTATGCCTGACATGGTGGTGACCTCTAGTGCTAATGGCACAAAGACTAGAGATGATGTATCAAAGACCATGTGTGATGTTGGTGAGCCAATAGTTGGCATGGTTCCTACTAGTAATACTACTCCCTTGGTGATGTCTTCAGAGGTAGTAGTTAGTTTCAACTTGGTTAGTGATCAATTGTAGTTAGTTACATTTGGATTGCAGTCTGAGCCACTGACTGAGATTGGCGCATTCTATCAACATTACATTGTGAGGCATGCTCATCAATTCACCTTAGATGACCATGTTGATGAGATGATGATACAGAGATGTACTTTGGTTCCTAGTGCTTATCATCAGTTATGGGATAGTTTGATGCCTCGGGATGAGAGTTGTGATGGGCACAACATGGCGATAGGTCCTACAGTTGACAGCTTGATAATACATGACTTAGAGCAGGAGTTTTGGAGTGATGCTTCAGCAGGTGTTGTCATTGATTCTACTCCTTTGGCTATGCCATCTCCTGACTTAGCTGGTGATCGGTCATAGTGGGTTATATCACTTGTTCATGGTGAGCTGTTGACTCAGGTTGGTTTTTTTTATCAACATTATATTACAGGGTATGTACATCAGTTAGCATTTGATCCTTGTGCTGAGGAGTTGACAGCAGAAAAACTTGGTTTGGGTTCCATTTCTTGTTGTTTATCTTGTGATGGCTTTTCACCATCAGGGGTGCATGGGAGTTATGGTTATGAGATAGTGGCTGGTGATCTGCAGAGTTGTGTTGACTGCAGGAGTTGTACAGTGTGTGGATTCTCCATACTTGGTACAGTTACATTCGGGAGCATTCACCATTGTTGTAGAGTTGGATTGTACATTTCGTATACGCCAGTGGGATGTGTTGATGGTATTTACTATGTTGGCAATTTGATTTTTCCACTTTGCTTAAGTTTTGATGTTCTAAGAGTTTGTGTCTCGTGGGTTTCTGGCTATGGAAGTTGTGACTTTGGAGTTTGGTTGAGTAGTAATTGTCAATTTGATCATGGATTCCTCTTGGTTATATTGCAGAGGATATTGCAGGAGCCTGTGTTAATTGACAATAGTATAGTTCATGACTACATTTGGGATCCAGGTGGATTGATTGGTCTATTTTTTAGCCATTTCTTGAGGACAAGCAATATTTGGAAGGGGAGGACTTGTCATGTCCCCTTTTCAAATAATTAAAAATAATAATATTTGCTAAGGCAGGCAGGCCCAAAAAGGTGAAGTTTTGAAAAAGGGGATAATCTCTAGAAGCTAATGGACTAATAAATGAAAACTATTATTAAAATATATTTTATTAACTCCTCTTTGACATGAGTTAGGGTTATGCCCTCTTAAGGTTTGGAGGCATTTTGGGATGATTCCAAAACTTGATTTTGCTCATTTCTTTGTTGTTTTTCAGAGGCTCCTAAACCTGTGGAGAAGGAGACCCAAAAATGGGAGTTTTTAAGTTTACAAGAAGGCTAAGGATGAGAGTTTTAATCCATTCCATGTGCATGCTCATACAGAGTTTGCCTTTGTGCTGAATAGTGTAGATTTGTGGGTTTTCGGGTGTGTTCTTTGTAAGAGTTTGGTGTTTCCAGTTGATATATGTTTAGGTTATTGCTATATTTAAGACTTTTAGATGTTAAAATAGATCTAAATATATGTATTTGGTCATTATTATACTTCTATGATAGAATTAGTGTTTTTGTGGTGTTTTCGGACTATTCTATGTTGTTTTCGAGAGCTCGATGAGCATTGTTTTTATCCTCCGTTTGGGAGCTCTTGTGTAAATGTTATACAGATCTAAAAATGTCATTTTGTAGGCTGTTATGCTGCTGAAATTTCTATAAAAATTTCCACTTTCAGATTTACTAATAATATGTGAAGCTGTGAAGTTTTTGACACTATTTCCGGCATACCCGATTTGGGGTTTATTGAGAAATTGGTGGATCTTTGAAATATTGGTTGTTTGATCTTAAAGATCTGATTAGAGGCTTGAAATATCATAAAAAATTAGTAAAGAGACATTTCATTTCTCCTTTGCTTTCTTGAGTTGGGCAATGGACATTTCCAAATCTAGCTTCTCATTATCAGTAACTTTGTCAAGTCTGAATATCTCCATAGCCTTGATCTTTGCTCAAGCTATTAAAATTTCTTTTGAGAACCACAAAGCTTTGATATCAAATTTTGGAAATATTCAAGACTAAGCTGAGTTACTAAGAGGGGAGGGGTGAATTGGTAACTTCTATAACTTCAACAATTTCAACTCTTAATCCAACAATCCAATTAGCATTTAATCCATCACATATAATCTAAACTAATTACATGCATGAGAAATATGAAAGCATTCATAATACTGTTACACAAAGATTTGGTGACCCATAAACCTTCCAAATAGAAAGTAAAACTGGGGTGGGGATGATAACCACAAAGTTTAGTACTGTAGTATAAAGTTGGCTTCTTAAAGCTTACATTGATCACTTCTGATGATTTTCCCTATTAGGATCAATAAGGACTGCTAGGTCCACCTTGTGAAAGGATTTACAAACATACAATTAAGTATGCACTTAGTAAAGAGATTTAATAAAGACTATTAGGTCTACCTTGTAAAAGGATTTGGTCAATTCACCTGTTAGGATGAAATAGTAGATGATCTTTGATCTGTAACTTGGTGTGTTGAATGAGATTCCTTTAAGTACTAATCACCTTGCTGTTATAGATATGTCTTTGCCAAACCTTATACTATTGTAGCCTTTGCAATTCACTCTTTTTGATCTTCTCTAATTTCATTCACATTCACATATTCAGCATATTCAAACTTGGATATGAAACAATACTTTACATATATATCAATACAATTATACAAATTGCAAAGTTGACCACAATACAAATTAACACAAGTATTACAAAGCTGGCCTAATGAAGATACTCAAGTTTTGAAGACTGACTCGGTGAGGTTCTAATACTCAGTGTCCACTGTCAATGCTCAACATCATCATGCACTTGGTAGATGTAGAAGCTCGATCTATACTGATCACTTCTAAGTAGTCTTGAACTTGGTCTACACTGTTAGAGTAAATAATTAATTATTAATTATTTATTCTATTGCTTAAGCTTACTTAGGTCATGCATTTATTTAATATTTTATATTTAATGCATGTTGTGGTTAGTTGGTGACAACACGGGAGTTTGTTCCCTTCTAGTTGTCACACTTATCTTCTACCACCTTCCAGCTTGTTCTACAAGCTTCCATGAGCTCTTTATATTCGGGCTCTCTCTCATTTTATTTTCACAACAACAACATCACATCATTTCTTATTGTAAATACATTTCTTCTTGTGTTTTCATTCATGGTGTCTCTCATGTTCATTTAGGGTTTTTTGCCCATGCTCCATGCTCTTCCCTTCTATGGCTTCTCTTTGATAGGTTTCGCATGCAGGTGATCTTGGCATCTTCGGAGTTGGCTTTCCTCAACTCCAACATGGTATCAGAGCCTTCCTGCTGCAGCTTCGTTGAAGAAGTTTTGAAGTTGTGATTTGAAGTCACAAACCCTAGTTTATTTGTGCAAATTTTCTTCAAATCAGGGGATCAGCGAATTTTTGGAGCACTTTGGGCCCAAACAGACATCACCAATGGATCCGAAAGGCCGTTTGCAGTCAGGATTCATATAAAGTTTTTCGATTTTGGAGACAGAGCTCCGGGAGGCAATCTTTTTTGCTTGCAGGGGTCTGCCGTACGGTCGTATGGATGCAGCGACGGATTTTTTAAAAAAAAATATATATATTTTTGGGTGCACCGCCGCCACGCCACCGTGGGGCTGCTGCCGCGCCACCTGCGCGTAGCCCGCAGCGGCCGCAGCAGGCAGCGCCGCCCACGCTTCATCGCGGCCCAGCCGCCTCCCAGTCGCCGCCCTCCGCTAGCGGCTCCTCCGTGCTTGCCGCCCTGCGGCCACCTCTGCTCGCTAGCTGTGCAGACCACTCTGCAGGACCGTCAGCCGAGTCAGCCACTGCGGGGGTGACATGTGGCATGGGCGCCACGTGGCACCTTGCCATGTGGACCCGCCACATCACCCTGCCACGTCAGTACTGCCACATGGCACTCTTTTTTGCTGCGACGGCCACCAAACCGTCAAATTTAATCGTCTGACTTGCTGACATCAGCGCTGCATCAGCGCTTGCATGCACCTCTCCCGATTGCTTTTGGACATACCTTTGGTTTTTTGGCCATAACTCTTGCATACAGAGGTATTTTTCCGATCTGAAAGAAGTGCCGGAAAGCTAGTTCCGAGACAGAGATTTTGGTGTAGGTATTTTTTGGTTTTGATGTTTTTTATTGCTTTTTTTTTCTGTTGAAGTCCAAAGTCCTATTTTTGACTCCGACATGCATATCTTTTACATCCCATGTCAGTTTTTTGAAAACTTTATATTTCTGGAAAGCTAGTGCTGTGTTCTTTTCAGAAATGTAGTCCTTTTTCTTCATTTTTGGCCTCTTCTCTTTCTATCATAGTTTTGGTGTTTTTACTCTATGGTGGATATTTTGAGTATTTTAGGCCCGAGGATCATTTTCTTGGCATGGTTTGCTTTCTTTTCGGCTATACTTTCTTTTGGTTAAGCTCTTTTTCAATTTTTGATCATTGTAGCTATCATTTTGAAGCATTTTTTATTTTCGCACTGAGATAAACTATCACTTTTGTATTTCGGGAGTCATGAACGTTGTTTTGAGTCAGGTGTACTTGCACTATTTCATAAAGCACCATGGGGGGGATTATTTGTTTGCTGTTTTAGGCATTCTCCCTTTGTCAAGTGAGTGTCCCTTCCATGACATTAGCCCCATGCAGAGTCAGTTAGACCATGTCTTTATCGGTGTCTGTACCTCTTTCCCTCTCTCCTCGTTCTTGGTTCGTTTGCAAGAGATTTTGGCTCACCTTCTCAGTTGCCTGTCATCACACCCCGTCTGCATTAAGGGGGGGTTATGCTGTGTTCTAATGCATCCATGGTTCAATGGTTCGATAGTATGAACTATGTATTTAGTGGTTGATCCTACATACAAGGCCATTGCAGTGGCTGGCTACCTATGCATTTCGGTGAGATGGATCATCTACCATATAGACATGCTCAGTTTGTGCCTTCTTCTTCCATGGAGGTTTCTTCAGATCAACAGTTTGGCAGATTTTGCGGCTTCTTCCTGCTTCAGTGATGCTGCTTCTTCATGATCACTCTTTGTTCCTGTTTTAGGGGACAATTTCCCTAGTTGGAGACTTCTTCAGCTCTTCACTAGATTCTTACCTCTTTTTGGGGGAGGGTTTTTCCCATGCGGTTTTCTCTCTTTCCTCGCTTACAGAGGTTGCATTCTTCTTGCATTGTACATGGGTACCTAACATGGCCTCGTTGCTAAAACCCATTATGCATTTCATATTTGTTTTGTGAGCTTAAGGCATTTCCCTAAGTTGCACTTAAGGGGGGGTGTTAGAGTAAATAATTAATTATTGATTATTTATTCTATTGCTTAAGCTTACTTAGGTCATGCATTTATTTAATATTTTATATTTAATGCATGTTGTGGTTAGTTGGTGACAACACGGGAGTTTGTTCCCTTCTAGTTGTCACACTTATCTTCTACCACCTTCCAACTTGTTCTACAAGCTTCCATGAGCTCTTTATATTCAGGCTCTCTCTCATTGTATTTTCACAACAACAACATCACACCATTTCTTATTGTAAATACATTTCTTCTTGTGTTTGCATTCATGGTGTCTCTCATGTTCGTTTAGGGTTTTTTGCCCGTGCTCCATGCTCTTCCCTTCTATGGCTTCTCTTTGACAGGTTTCGCATGCAGGTGATCTTGGCGTCTTCGGAGTTGGCTTTCCTCAACTCCAACATACACTGGTGACTTGGTAGATACTGTGAAACTCATCATATAAATTGAATCACTTGTTTACCATGGGAAAACTTGGTAAACATTCTCACCTTGAGCTTGGTATAAAATGAGTTACTTGGTTAACACTAAGAAGCTCGACTAACACTAGAATCACATCAAATACATTGTGAACTTGATGAATACTAAATAGCTTAGCTGCATTGGTAAACTTGGCATACATTGAGATGCATAGTTTATACTACTGATCTTCACTATAACTATGATTGCTCGATAACCACTAAGATTTGTTCAAAGGACTTGGTAGCAACTGTAGAACACAGTGACAAGTAAAATACATGGCAAACACTATGAATTTTACAATGAGCTCGATAGCTATATATAGTCTAAATAAGTGTGTGTCACTAATAACAAACTTGACTGATATGTCAAAAAAACTATAATAATAAACTTGTTGAAACATGTAAATTTGATCTATCACATGCATGGAAATAAACATCTAACACAATATTTGTTACCCAGAAACCCTCTAAGGTGGCATTAAAATTGGGGTGGGGATGACACCCATAAATCTTCACTATTGTAATAATAAAGTTAACATGTTAAGGTGACAAATTTTTATTATAAAATATGATCTACCCAATGAGTGGTCTTCCCTGTTAAAAGCTTAAGAGACTTCCAGGTCTCACCTTGTTAGAGGATTTAACACTTATAATAAAGTAAAGAATTTGTTAGGATATTTACAAAGATTTGTTAAGACCACTATGTTAAGAGATTTACCTTGATTCAAGTTGGTTAAAATTGATTCAGTACCTGACTATTAGTATGATTTGTAAGCTGATTTTGAGTCTTCTCCTTACTAGCTAATCCTCTCCTCTGATTTGATAATACCTTTCTTTCCCTTCACTTCTTTGATTAGGTCACTTGCTTTGTTAAGAGATAATATAACACTTTCATTGATTTTTGATATGATCTCGATCCTTCATTTTACTATCACATATTTCTCCTTATTTTCATACACACTTCTCATCTCCATGCCACACGATCTAGGTTAAGATCTTCTGTATTTAAAGAGTTCCATAAAGAGTTTTCTAGATGCTTCCATAATTAGCCTCTCCTTCTAAATCATTGATCCAAAAACATAGGGGTCTATAATCCATGTCATTAACATGTAAAACTCTTTGTAACAACCTCTACAAATATTAAATGTTCCTTCCATGTTGTCTTGAAAATAATTTACCTCAAAATTTGTTCTATTCTTGAATTTTATGTAAACTCTGCATTTCTCAACCTTTACTATTTTATGATATTTGGCATTGTTGTTGCTTGGTCTGTATTATGCTTGACACATACTAAATAGCTCAATACTTGTATTCTTGAAATTTCTTAGTCAATGTTGAGCTCATTTCATATAAAAAATACTTGGTGACCATACACTTACTCAACTCCTATAGAGTTTGGTACATACATTGTTATGTACATGACTCGGCCTATATAGAGTAGCTTGGTTGTAGTGATGAGTATCTAACTCAGAGGATGTAGAAAGAGGAGAGACTTTAGTAAATGAAAGGGTCCTACTAAGTGGTGAGATTGAACCAGGACAAAGGAAGAGTTTATTCTGTACCAGGTGCAAGTGTGAGGATAAATGTTGTGATGTGATCATTGATTGTGGTAGCACTAATAACTTGGTATCAAAGGAGATGGTCTCTAAGCTGAAGCTCAAGAGGGAGAAACACCCCCAGCCCTATCAGATTGCTTGGGTGAAGGATGATCATAAGGTCTTGGTAAGCGAACAATGTTTAGTGAAGTTCAAAATTGGGAGTTACCATGATGAAGTTCTTTGTGATGTTATTCCAATGGATGTTTTCCATCTATTGTTGGGTAGACCATGGCAGTTTGATAGGCATGCAATACATGATGGTTATGTAAACACATACTCTCTAACAAAGGATGGAGTTCACCACAAACTAAAGCCCATGAAATAGGAAGGCGAAAAGGTATGTAGCAATGCTAGGATTTATCTTGTTGATGGAAGAAAGTTTTTAGATGGCATGAAACATCGGTGTATGTGCTATGCTTTGATCCCTAGGAAAGATAAAGAAGGTAGTAGTGAAATACCACTTGAAGTTTTAGATTTACTAGGTGAGTTTGGAGATATCATCTCTAATAATGTTCTAGAAGGATTACCACCAGTAAGGCAAATCAGTCATCAGATAGATTTAATTCTAGGAGCTAGTTTGCCTAACAAAGCTACTCACAAGATGACTCCTACTGAAACTAAGGAGCTAAATAGATAGGTTTAGGAGCTATTGAGGAAGGGCTTGATTAGGGAGAGCTTGAGTCCATGTGCAATACCTAAAATACTAACACCAAAGAAGGATGGAGAGTGGAGGATGTGTACAGAATCTTGAGCTATAAACAGGATAACCATCAAGTATCAGTTTCCTTTGCCAAGAATGGATGATCTTATGGACTGCTTGAGTGGAGCTTAGTACTTCAAAAAGATAGACCTCAAGAGTGGATACCATTAGATATGAATACGAGAAGGAGATGAGTGGAAAACAACCTTCAAGACCAAGGATGGTCTTTATGAGTGGTTAGTCATGCCCTTTGGATTGACGAATAGCCCAAGCACCTTAATGCGACCTATGAATGAGGTACTTAAGAAGTTCTTGGGAAAATTTGTTATTGTCTATTTGGATGATATTTTAATTTTCAGCAAGGTCGTGGAAGAACATTTATTGCATATTCATAGTGTCCTTGAAAGGTTAAGGGAAGAGAAACTGTTAATTAATCTAAAGAAGTGTATCTTTGCAAAAAGGGAGTTAGTCTACTTGGCGTTTGTTATATCACTTGAAGGTCTCAAAATGGATCCAAAGAAGGTAAAAGCCATCTTGGAATGGCCTACTCCAAGGTCTACTACTGAGGTAAGATCATTTCATGGTCTAGTTAGTTTTTATAGGAAGTTCATTAAGAATGTCAGTGGCATATGTGCACCCCTGACTGACACAATAAGAGGGGATAGAAAAGAGTTCAAATGGACTGCGGTAGCTGCAAGAAGTTTTGAATTGTATGATGCAAAAAGGTAAGCCTATTGCATATTTTAGTGAAAATTTGAATGATGCAAAAAAAAAAATTCTGTTTATGATCAAGAGTTCTATGTAATAGTTTAGGCCTTAAAGAAATCGAGGCATTATTTAATGTCAAGGGAATTTTTTTTATATACTGATCATCAGGCATTACAGTACCTAAATAGCCAAGGTAAATTGAATCAGAGGCATATGAAGTGGGTAGAGTTCTTACAGAGCTATACATTTGTGTTGAAGCATAGAAGTGGAAAATCTAACAGGGTTGCAGATGCATTAAGTAGGAGACAGTTGTTGCTTACAATAATGCAGGTTCAAGTAGTTGGGTTTGATGAACTCAAAAATTTGTACCCTGAGGATCCTGATTTTGTTGAAGTGTGGAAAGCTTATAAAGAGCCTGTTGTTGTAGATAGAACCAAGTGGATGGACTATTTGATTAAGGATGGTATGTTGTTCAAGAGCAGTCAATTGTAGATTCCAAAAAGTTTCATGAGTGAAAATCTAATTAAGGAGAAACGCAATGGAGGAATGGTAGGATATTTTGGTTGAGATAAGACCATTTCCATTCTCAAAGAACATTATTTTTGGCCTCATATTTCACAAGATGTGAAGAAGTTTGTACAGAGTTGTCAGATTTGTCAAGTGGCCAAGGGATTTAGTCACTATACTAGACTATATCAGCCATTGCCTATTCCATCAAAGCCATGGGAGGACATAAGTATGGATTTTGTTCTTGGATTGCCGAGGACACAAAGGGGTAGTGACTCAGTATTTGTGGTGGTTGATAGGTTCTCCAAAATGGCACATTTCATTCAATGCTACAAAACTCATGATGCTATCCATATTGCAGACTTGTTTTTCAGAGAGGTGGTAAGACTACATAGTCTCCCAAGGAGTATAGTTTCTGATAGAGATACTAAATTTGTGGGGTATTTCTAAAGAACATTGTGGAAGAAGTTGAGAATAGACTTAAAATTCAGTTCCACACATCACCCGCAGATTGACGGCCAAACAGAAGTGGTAAACATAAGTCTGGGCAATTTGTTGAGATGTTTAGTTGGGGATAAGCCCAAGGGGTGGGATTTGATTCTACCACAAGCAGATTTTTCTTACAATAACTCTGTAAATAGGAGTACTCGTAGATCACCATTCCAAATTGTATATGAAAGTAGCCCAAGGACTGCACCAGAATTGAGGAAGATAGAGCAAGGGGAGAGGACAAGTGCCGAAGCTAAAGAATTTGCTAAACATATCAAGCGTCTACATGAGGAGGTTCAGGTACACATTACCAAGATGAATCAAGAGTATAAAGCTAGGGCTGATCAAAGGAAAAGACATAAAGAATTTCAAGTAGGGGATCTAGTCATGGCACACTTACAAAAAGAAAGATTTTCAGCCGATACTTACAACAAGCTGAAAATGAAAAAAATTGGCCCTTGCAAAATTATGAAGAAACATGACTCAAGAAATGCATATGAGGTGGAGTTGCCAGATGGTATTGACATTTTTCCTATTTTTAACATTGCAAACTTAATAGAGTATCATGATGATGGTGCAGATGAGGAGCCGATGTTAGAGCCATGTCCAATTCCTGCTTCTAAGAAGGAGGAGATAGAAGACATTCTAGATCATCATGTGGGTAGGAGTACTAGAAATAGGCAGTATGAAGAGTATTTAGTCAAGTGGAAAGGACGGCTGATAGAGGACTCAACTTGGATTTTAGCAGTTGAGGTTTCCCATTTGGGATTTCCTCTACCATTCATAAATTGACAGGGTTAGTTTTCAATCTACCCTGGGTGTTTGATGCAGGAGCATCCAGAGGTATAAGGGAAATCCTATGTCACCCAAAAAAATGTACTTAGACTTAGTTTTTGTTTCATGTGTTTTCATTTCTAGATACACATTTGGGTCAAATAAAGGTTCCAACTCTCATAGTTCCACTATCAATGTTCTAGGATAGAGTATTTGAACACCTTGGGATATGTGTAAATGTCAAAAAAAATAGGAGTATGTAATTGAGCCATAATTTTGGTGATTTAGAGGGTGTAAATTTTCTAGATGAATGTAATTATAATTTAGAGCATTCCAAACAAAGAATCAGGTCAAAAGGCCCCACGGTTTGAAAGTTATCACAGTTTTTTAGTTTTTGGAGACTTCCTAAGAATGCTTCAAAGTCAGGTTAGGGACATTAAATGACCTTGAATAGGGCCAAAAAATGGGGGAAGAGTGAATCTGGTCCATAGGGCTATAGAACACTTTGAGAGCTTTTTGGAAATTTAAACGGTTCATCAATCGGAGCTACGGTTCAAAAGTTATGCCTTCCGAACCATTTCTAGATTCTTCTAATTTTGTGCTGACTTCTAATGCGACTTCTAGAGCCTTCTATTTGGTTGATGGATGCCAACTAGCACTTTCTAGAATGTATTCCTAGTTCTTAACCCTCTGGGGTCTATTTAAGAACATTTCTGGCATTGTAAAAGGCAGTTTGGAGTGGAGTTTGAGAGGAGGTACTAAAAGGAGAAATTATCTGCAGACTTATACTGTTCTAAGCCCTTAGGGCATTTTTTGAAGTCTATTTTCTCTTTATTGAATGTATTAGCATATTTACATAGTTAATAAAGTTTTTCCCTTTCATGTTGTCCATTTTGTGCTTGGGTTGTGTCTCCATCACTTGATTGCTTGGCCTCTGGAGTGTCAAGGGTGTCAGCATGCCTTGGTGACATGCTACCTTATGGACTTGTCACACCTAAACTTTCACCACTATTGTAATAATCTTCAATGTGTATAGTTATAGTTTCTTTCTCTCTCTCTACCCCCTTGGTTGATAACCCAAAAATACTTTTCCAAAGAAATTCATCTTGCTATGTTACTACTTAGATTTTATTTTGTATGATAAAAAATATTCTATATTTAGGAACAAATCTGCTCCTGTACTTTACCAAAAATGTTTTCTGTTGATCCTAGGATAGATTAGGCATTACTTTAACTAAGGTATAAGTTCTTATCTTTTTCTCTTCTTCTTCCTATTGTTATATTCTTTCTAATGTCTCATATAAGTCTTTGGGTATCTTTTTCTCAATTTCATTAGGAGCTAGCTTATGATTAGCAATCATATCTACCATTGTCGGATACAATTGATTAATTGTGTATTGTCTTTGATGTTACACAAATGTGATATTATTATTAGTTAGTATATACTAAGCTCACTTGGGTAGTAAAGATAATTTTTTGTGTCTATCGAGCATTCTTGTGGTTGCCTCGTTCAGGAGGCAGTGTCTATCGAGTTCACTCAGGCATCAAAGGAAAGACTATAGAAGATAAGTGTTAATTGAGCTCACTCAGTTAATGAATAAAAGTTGGATGGAACCAATGCTAATTAAGCTCACTCACTTACCAAAGGATATTCATGAGTTTGCAATGTTAACCGAGCTTCTGTTGGTTAACATAAGAAATCACTTCTAAGTTAGTTTCTACCAAGCTAGGTTGGCTAATGAAGGATTTTTTTATTTTGGCATATCAAGCTCAATTGATTTATCTATTAGTTCTAGCCAACTGAGGTGATGAATATTAATTATTCTAAGTTGTATTTGAGCTGACTTGATAATATGAAAGATATAAGTATAAGGTCAAGTTGTGGATTCAAAAGTGTGAGTGATAAGATGTTGTGAATGTATTGAAGATGAAGAAAGGAATCAAATTTGAAGGATAAGTAGAATATCTTTGTGGAGAAGAAAAGCTATATTCAATCAGAAAGGATCAAGTACAAGTTAGAATAGAGATCTATAATCAGCAATTTAATTGCATTCAAATTAGGTCATCTCATTGTTACTCTCTAACCATTATAGTAGTGATCTGAATCTCCCAATAGAGTTGGCTTAACAACTATTTATAAATCTTCTAACAAGGTGGCAGTTCTATTGAATTTTCTCAAAAATTCTAATAAGGCCACTCCTAATAGGGTGATTAAATCCTTCAACAGGGTCACACCTAACAATGTGTTTTGTAACCTTTAATAGGGTTGGCTCCTAATAGGGCTCACTTCAGAAGAGCGAAAATAATAACTAGTTGCATTTGATGGTTTTTCCAAATTGGGTTTCCACGTTAAATCCTAATGTCAAATGTTCATGCTATTTTCTTTTATGTGTTTGAAACTAAGTTAAAATAATGGTAATTACAGATAACATCTAAATTTTTTATGTTAAGCATTTAACGAACACTTTCAGTAATTACCGAGTTACAACATTTTATGTGTGTTTACTAAGCATCAACAATATTCAATTTTCAGATTATATTTTTATATTGACATCTAAGGGATCTGAGATTTATTTTAGTAGTAAATGATTCAACACTCACCTCTTAGTTACTCCTCTTATATTTATAACAATTGGTATCAGAGCTTTTGGTGCTTACAAAGAAGGTTTCAAGGACCTAAGCTAAAGATTAGGATGTATTATAGAAGAGAGATTCCCAAGCTGAACAGAGACAATTTTGTAGCATGGAAAGGACTTATGAGGTTACACTTGGCTACCATCAGTGACTCAGAATGAAAATATCTTGATATTGAATACAATACTCCCATTGGAATATTATCTATTGAAGATATTGCTGAAAAGAATAATCATAACATCATGATGATTTATATTTGGCATATACTCTTAGTTATGCTAAATTTGATGAAGTCAAAGACTACAAGACAACTCATGAGATGTGGATCAAACTAAAAGACATATATGGAGGGCATGACTATGTAAGAAGAGATAAGGCTGAAAGTCTTAGAGGCCATTTTGATCAGACAAAAATGAGAGAAGATTAGAACATTGCAAAATATGTGGAAAGGATCAAAGTAAGTGTAAGTGCAATCAAAGCATCTAGAGGAGACATTGAAGAGAAAATAGTTGTAAGGAAGGTACTTAGAAATCTTCTTCCTATTTATTTAATTAGAGTATCTTCTATTTGTTAGAGTAAATAATTAATAATTAATAATTTATTCTATTTACTTAAGCTTACTTAGGTTAATCAATTTATTTTTTATTTAATGCATGTAGTGGTTAGTTGTTGACAACACAGGAGTTTGTTCCCTTCTAGCATGTTCCACCTTTTTGTCTTCTACCACCTTCCAGCTTATTCTACAAGCTTCCTTGAGGTCTTTATAAGTGACCTCTCTCTCATTGTATTTTCATCACATAAGGAATTGTGCATATTATAAATACATTTCTTCTTGTGTTTGCACATATTGTCTCTCATGTCCATTTAGGATTTTTCCCTTGCTCCATGCTCTTCCTCTTCTTGGCTTCTCTTTGAAAAGTTCTCGCATGCAGGTGATCTTGGGCATCTTTGGAGTTGGATTTCTTCAACTCCAACACTGTTCAATAAATGAGATGTGATCCAAATAATAAAATATCTTTGGATGCTCTAGTTGGAAGATTGATAGCTTTTGAGTTAGATAACTTTGATAACTATGTTCCTAGTTCAAAGGTTATTGAGTCTGCTTTTAAAGCTAAACTCTCACTCAAAGAAAAGGCTAAGAAATCAAAGTCCAGTCAATCAAGAAGTGAAGAAGAAGAAACATAAAAAAGTTTAGATAGTGATCTTGAAGTTTTTGAAGCCCTACTTGCAAGGAAGTATTCAAAAGGTAGAGGTAAATACAAAGGTAAAGTTCTTTTGATTTGCTTTTCTTGTGAAGAAATCGGTCACATTGTTGAAAGGTGTCCAAATAAAGAGATTAAAAAAGAAAAGAAAAGCAATAAGCACAAAGGAAAGAAGGATTCCAAGAACTACAAGAACTACAAAGACAAAGGTAAGATATCTTTTTTTATAGCTAAAGTTTCTGATAACAATAAAGATGAAATGGTATACATTGCTGTAAAAGATGAATCTAATGAAGAAGAAGATAAAATGGTACTTATCTCTCATGTTAGCAAAAATGATATATGGATTATTCATAGTGGTTTTTTACATCATATGACTAGAAACAAAAAAAAATTTGAGCACATGGAATATTATGATGGAAATAGTGTGAGATTTGGAAACAATGAACCTTGTAACATAAAAGGAATAGGATGTATTTCATTGACTAAAGAACTTATATGTGACAATGCTTATTGGATTGAAGGACTAAAGCATAATCTAATGAGTGTGGCATAGTTGAATAATATTAGATTCAAGATAGAATTCATGAATGGACAGGCCAAACTACTGGATGGAAAATGAAATCTAGTTGGATTTGGCAAGCAAACAAAAGGTAATCCATTTTATCTTGATCTCAGTGATTGTTCATGTTTTATTGCCCAGGTAGAAGAAAGCTAATTATGGAAAAAAAGGCTATGTCATATAAAATTTGATAATCTAGTTAAGATAAGAAAACATAGAAGAGTAAGAGGCATTCATAGTTTGAAGAAACTTGATATGGGTCTATGCAAGAATTGCCAAATTGGTAAGATGTGAAAGACTAGTTTCAAAAGAAAAAACTATTAGTCAGAAGAAGTCTTTTTAATTGTTCATATAGACTTATGTGGACCTATTAGAATAGAGAGTTACAGTGGAGAATTTTTTTTCATCCTGTTTGGTGATGACTATTCTATAATGATGACTGTAATGTATCTAAAAGAAAAACTAGACGCCTTTCAAAAATTCAAGTGGTATCTGGCAAGAGTAGAAAAAGAAACTAGAAAGAGGTTGAAATGTTTAAGATCAAATAGAGGTGGTGAATTCATTTCCAATGAATTCAATAATTTTTTCATTGAAAGAGGAATTAAAAGACAAGTGTCAGACCCAAGTACACCACAACAAAATGGTATAGCTGAAAGAAGAAATAGATCTATCATGGATTGTGCAAGAACCTTGATGGTTGAAAATAATGTTGCTCTCAAATACTAGAAGGAAGCTATCCACTCTATAGTTCATACCTTGAAGAAAGATTCAAACAAAACTCCTTATCAACTATGGTATGGCTACAAACCTAATATAAGTTACTTGAAAGTATTTGGTAGCAAATGTTATATCTTGAAAGAGTCTAGAAAAGAAAAATTTGATGTAAAAGGTGATGAAGGCATATTTCTAGGATAAACCTATAGAAGTAAAGCATACAAATGTAATTGGTACAAAGTGGGTATTTAAAAATAAGCTAAATGAAGATGGAAAAGTTTCAAGAAATAAAGCAAGATTAGTGTGCAAAGGCTACTCTCAAGAAGAAAGGATTGATTATGGTGAGACTTTTTCTCCTATAGCAAGACTAGAAGGTGTTAGAACTTTGCTAACATATGCAACACATAGAGGATTTAAAGTGTACCAAATGGATGTTAAATCTACATTCTTGAATGGAATTCTTGATGAGGAAGTCTACATTGAACAACCAGAAGGTTTTCTAGATCCTAGAAAAAGAGACATGGTTTGCAAATTACAAAAATCATTATATGGTCTCAAGAAAGCTCCCAGAGCTTGGTATGAAAGACTTCATAATTACTTGGTATAGATTGGCTTTCAAAGAAAAAATGATAACAACAGTTTGAATATCAAGGAAGGACCAAACAAGAAGATTGTGTTGGTAGAAATATTTGTTGATGATAGTCTATTTACAAGAAATGATGACATTTACAAAGCATTTTTAGAAGAAATGAGTAAAGAATTTGAGATGTCCATGTTTTGTGAGATAAAATTCTTTGTTGGATTGCATATACAATAGAAGAAAAAAAGGTATCTACATCACTCAATCTAAGTATATCAAGGAAATACTAAAGAAGTTTGGAATGGAAGATTCAAGACCAATTGGAACCCCTCTGTCTACTAGACATAAACTTTATAAGAATGATTATTCCAAAGAAGTAGATTAGACCACATATAGATCAATGATTGCAAAATTACAATATGTAGTACATACAAGGCCTGATATTTTGCTCTAGCAGTTGGAATGGTGGAAAAATTCTTAGCAAATCCCAAAGAAAATCACATGATGAAAATTAAGAGAATCATGAGATATCTGAAAGGTACTAAAGACTATGACTTATGGTATAGAGTTGGAGAAAATTTAGACTTAAAAGTATTTACTGATGCTAATTGGGCAAGAAGTCTTGATGACAAAAAAAGCACTAGTGGTTGAGCATTCTTTTTTGGTAAAAGACCAATGTCTTGGACAAGTAAGAAAAAAAATTGCATCTCTCAATCCATAACAGAGGTAGAATATGTGGCAACAATAGATAATTGTTCTAACATTTTTTGGTTCAAATAGTTGTTGGAAGGAATAAAAATAGAGATCAAGGATCCTATAGTTATATATAGTGATAACACCAGTGCAAGCAATATATCAAAGAATCTAGTGATGCATACAAAAAAAAAAGCACATTACTATAAAATATCACTTCTTAAGAGAGTTGGTGCAGGATAAAGAAGTAAGATTGAAATATGTTATACAAAAGAAAATATTGTAGACATATTCACCAATCCATTACCTAAGGATGCATTTATGTACCTAAGAGGTAAGCTAGGGGTCATTCCCTTATCTAAAGCTCACTAAATAAAGTTTGGTGATGCATCAACCAGAGCTAAGTTGAAGATCAATCAGTTGATGTAGAATTGACAAGAGCATATTGCAAAATGAATAAGTACTTAAGGTATATTGATATTAACAAAGTTGTTGTCTTTGGCATGTGTTGTCAAAGAGGGAGAAGTTTACTATCATATCTCTAGAAATTTTTGTCATTTTAAAGAAGGAGAAGTTTTTTGTAAGAGGGAAAATGTTCTATAAATGAACTTGGTAAAAGTTGTTGTCGATAGAGAAAGAATCTAGTGAAAGGAAGAGCTCATACTGATAGAGCAAGTTCTCAAGAATAAATTCAAAATTTGATTGTGCTATGACATGTGTTACCATCAATGCCAAAGAGGGAGATTTTTAGATATAATTGATTAATTTTGTATTGTCTTTGATGTTACACAAATGTCATATCATTATCAGTTAGTATATGCCGAGTTCACTTAGGTAGTAAAGATAGTTTTTTGTGTCTATCGAGCATTCTTGTGGTTGCCTAGTTTAGGAGGCAGTGTCTACCAAGCTCACTTGGGCGTCAAAAGAAAGACTACAAAAGATGAGTGTTAATAGAGCTCACTCGATTAATGAAGGAAAGTTGGATGGAACTAGTGCTAGCCGAGCTCACTCGATTACCAAATAATTTTTGTGAGTTTGCAATGTTAACCAAGATTTGTTGGTTAACACAGGAAATCACTTCTGAGTTAGTTTCTACCGAGTTGGGTCGGCTAACGAATGATTTTCTTATTTTAGCATATCAAGCTCAATTGATTTATCTATTAGTTCTAGCCAACTAAGGTGATGAATATTAATTATTCTAAGTTGTATTTGAGTTGACTTGACAATATGAAATATATAAGTATAAGGTCAAGTCATGGATTCAAAAGTGTGAGTGAGAAGATGTTATGGATGTATGGAAGATGAAGAGAGGAAGTGAATTTGAAGGATAAGTAGAATATCCTTGTGGAGTAGAAAAGCTATATTCAATTAGGAAGGATCAAGTACAAATAAAAATAGAGATCTATAATTAGCAATTCAATTGTAGTCAAATTAGGTCATCTCATTGTTACTCTCTAACCATTGTAGTAGTGATCTAAATCTCCTAGCAGAGTTAGCTTAATAGCTAGTTGTAAATCCTCTAATAAGGTGGTAGTTCTATTGAATTGTATCAAGACCTCTAACAAGGCCACTCCTAACAGGGTGATTAAATCCTTAACAGGGTCACACCCAACATTGTGTTTTTTAACCTTTAATAGGGTTGGCTCCTAATAGGGCTCACTTTAGTAGATTGAAAATAGTAACTAGTTACAATTGGTGGTTTTTCCCAAATTGGGTTTCCATGTTAAATCTTGGTGTCAAATGTGTTCATGCTATTTTCTTTTATGTATGTGCAACTAATTTAAAATAATGGTAATCAAAGATAACATATAAAGTTTTTATGTTAAGCATTTACTGAGCACTTTCACTAATTACCGAGTTACAACATTTTATGTGTGTTTACCGAGCATCAACAGTATTCAGTTTTTAGATTGTATTTTTTGTGTTGACATCTAAGAGATTTGGGATTTATTTTAGTAGTAACTAATTCACCCCTCCCCTCTCAGTTAATCCTCTTATATTTCCAGCATACCATAGCCTCCTAAATTTTGGTTTTGTCAACATTATCCAATGTATTGTACTTCACAAATATAAAGCTAGATAATCTTGAAGATCTTCTTAGATCTACACATACCTCTTCAATAGACTTAGATAGCCCTTTAGGTGGTCCCCTAACTAATATCCTTCTTTTAGGTTTAGGGCATTGGGCTTTGTAGGATTTGCTACTTTATGTTTTGTAGTAATGGTTCCTTTCCCTTGTCTTTTTCTTCATCCTCTCCAAGACCTTGTATTATCTGTAATGGTTCCTTTCCCTTATCTAGGATGCCTAATTTTTCTTCTAGGTCTTCAATTATTCTTTTCCTTTTCTTTTCTTTAGAAGCTATCTTGATATTTACAGTTATTCTAGCTTTAGCTTCCTCATATTTCACAAAATGCCTAGCCTCAGTGTCTAATTCTTCTTTCAATAGTGCAACAATGTTTGCACTCACTAAATCACTATCACTTTCATAATTGAAACTTTGCAACCAAGCATGTACAAATATATTGTCTATATCTACAAGAAAACATATGTCGTTGTAATACCTTGTGACCAATTATTTAGGTATCCTCATCCCTATCTTCATTCTTTTCTTGAATTCCTCAAAGTAAGCATCCATGATATTCTCAAAAATTTCTCCTGATTGAGTAATGTATTCATTTATTTGTCTCGTCACTAGTTTTTTCTATTCCCAAACAAAAGTATCAATACTAGAAAAATATTTTTGGATATAAAAGAAAATGCATACAATGAGGGATCCAAAGTTACACATTGAATTCTTTGATTTTCTTATAGATGGTAGATTCTCTTCTAGTTGCACTCTTTGTAGCTCATATAGATCATAATCATGATCTTTCATCACTATCATCCATGCTTGACCCATTTACATACATGAAACAATGTTCAATCTGCTTGAATGCTAAAATTTGTGAGCTATAACTCTCACAACAAATTTGATTAGTGGATCATAAATATTTGTAATGTAAAAACCTCATCCATTCCACTCAACACTTGTGTTTGCCTCAACTTCTTCTTAACTTTAGCATCACATGGTTTTCTTCTTTTCTAGGGCTGGATAGCCTATCACTCTGTGAATTATTTTCTTTGTGATCTCAATGGGTTCATTTAGTAACCAATATTTCATATCATGAATTCTTCTCAAAACTATTTTAATCTATTTAATCTTGAAATTCTTCAGGAATTCTAGGGTGCAAGTTTACCATTTCTTTTCAACAACTTTAAATTCATCCTTCAAGATTTCTCCATTTCATAATTTCTCGTATGCTTCTCTAATCTCATAGTCTCCTACTTCTCCAATCTTATACATACAACATCTCCCAACATCATGGATCATAATAACTTTGGGTGGTATCAAGGATAACACACCCATTGAATCTTCTTTCATTGCAATTTTTGGAATAACACAAAAGTTTGGTGGATAAAAAGCATCACTCTTCACCAATTGAATTTTACTAACCTCTTGGCTCATTCTAGCAGTAGATGAAGCTTCCATATTCACCATTAGGGTTTTAATTCTTTAATTTCTCTTCTAAATTACTTGACATAGTTTAGATCTTCACTTGTTCAAACTTCTTGTCCAAATCACTCTTGACATCTTTTGCTAGTCACTTGAATCACCAAATTGCTCTGTGCCCTTAAAATTTGTATGCAAGGTATGAGATAATGTCTTTAAACTTTGATATATACCTTATTTTGATCAATTTAGGGTCTCCATTAATTTTGTGTACTCAAGTAGGAATATAAAATTCAAAAAAAATATAAAAATTGTAATATTTAATTTTTTTAAAAAAATTAATAAACACTTTCACAATGCAAGTGCATGCAGCATGCAGCTACATGCTTGCACAGTGATGAGCCACACACCCTAGTGGGTGGGCATGTCTATAAAGCCCCCCCACCTTTGAAAACCCTCATTCTATTCAAATTTTTTTATGCAAACATGCTTCTAACAAAGGTGAGTCCAACCCATTATGCTCCACGCCTACGTGCCCTGCTCCCATGTGCAATGCACTGCACCCATAGTGCGACACTCTGCACCCATGCACACTGCTCTCGTGCAATGTACCTGTGTGCAGTGCTCCATGCCACTATGTGCAATTGGAATCCAAAATACTCATTTCTTTGTCACCATAAAACTCCACCATGTCGCGTGCTTGCGTGCGCACCACACTGTGTGCCCACTTTTTTTCCTGCAAAACAAATGCCATGCACGCACCACACCGCATGCCTATGTACTTCATGCTGCGAGCACCCAACTTCACCTCCACATAATTTTTTTAAATAAACCCTAAAAACCTAAAAGCTAAAAAAAGATAAATAAAACAACAATATAAAAAATAGAAAAAAAAAAAAAAAAAATATATATACATATTAAAAAATAAAAACAAAATAATAAAAAATATTAAATAAAAAAAAAATAAAAAAAAAATGCACATCTTCTTTTCATTTTTATTTTTTGTCATTAATTAATTGACGAGTAATTAAATGTTTTTGGCATTTTCTTTAGCTTTCCATTACTTTAAGCTAATAAATGCCTTTTTAGTATCATGTAGATTAAATGGCATCCACATCTAGAGAGAATATGGCTCCTAAGCTTGTTGTGTTAAAATTCCAAGGCATAGGATCAAAGTTGAGGTTCCATGATGATCATGCAGAAATCAAAGATATCAATTTGGGACATATAGATTTGGGAGAGTTCCTAAGAATCTGTAACAAACCCATAGAGAGATCAACTCTAGTATCCACCTTGATTTGTCCTAGGTTAGTGAGCACAACTTCACATCCTATATCAGTGCGATCAATAGAATTGATTATGACACTAGCTCAACATTTTGTTCTTGAAGAGAGAGTGTTTAAGAGTGTGATAGGAGAAGTGGTCTTGGACCTCTAACCTGATAAAATTGAGAGGGTCTTCCACCTCTTGAGGGAAGATCAATTCATTAGACTCTCCTATGAAGCAATGAGGAGATGGTATAGGGAACACTAGAAAGAGGTGACAAAAATCATCCAATCCTCCTAACTCATTGAGAAGACTCCTTTGGGTAGGGTCACAAGGAAAGTGGACATGACTAGGGGATACATGAAGGAAGATATTGGCTCTTCCATCATCCTTTTGAGTAGAGTCATGGGTCTACCCGTAGCTGGCCACCCTAGCACTTTAATGGTCAATTTCATTGAGACAATCAGGACAACGAGATGCCACTAGACTGGGCAACCACCCTGAGTGAGAACTTGTGTGAGCGATTGGGGGTAGTTAAAGATAAGAGGAAGTTCTATATGACTTCTTACATGGTGTATCTTCTTGTAGCAAGGGCAACAAACTACCTAGGTTTGTACAAAAGAGACAGTATACAAGATCCTAATGCCTAGCCCTATATTGTCTACTCTCAGCTAGTGAGGAAGAAAATCTCAACGCAAAGCAAGGAGTATAGAATCATGAATGACACATTCAATTTTGTGATCATCCAATTCATAGAGGGTGATTATGCAAAGAGGTTATCTGATGAGGCGAAAGCACAAATAACAACTCTCACGGCCTACATCCAATTTAAGACATTCACATATCTACAGGTAGCTGGTGCCACTATCAACCCCAAGAAGTTTCCCAAATATCTAAGTGACAAACTGGTGTTATTAGAGATTGCACAATAGATTGAATCTACATATTAGAGGGTGAAGAGACAAAGGAGACCCTGTTGGACATGGCCCTTGGTCATTGGACCATACCAGGTCAAACAAAAGTAAGATATTTTGTCTTTTGAGTGGGAATGGGAGAATTATCCCCTCAAGGAATACAATTCCCATATGCTCTATTTTGATAATATCGAGAGAGTGGAGAGTCTGGCTGGTAAGGAGTTCCACCATGAAGATGCTATTGAAGATCATTGGATGAACGCAAAAAATGACTACAATGTCTGCATGAGGGATTATTTTAGGATGACTTGGTATCTATTAGAGAAGGCAACATGATTCACAGGAGCTGTTGCACCCCTGTTCAACTCAAATAAAATAGGAGAGAGGCCCATCATGAATGCACAAGTTGATAGGGAGGAGGGCAATGATATTAATCATCAGGCGAGGCATGTAGTTAGAATGACCAAGGATGGGATCAAGAAACCTTTTCAATTTGATCTAATACTTGACACTATGATCTTTCATGCTCAAGCCCACCTTAAGAAAGGTAGAGGGAGTAAAGTTACAATTCCTACCTTTGTGGCCCAGTCTCCAATTAGGCCAGAGATAGTATACCAAATTGATCGCTCGATTGGATACTATCATCCTTTAGAGAGGAAAGGAAAGAAAAGGAGGAAGAGGACCTTCCCTCAAAGGATTTAAATAGAATAGGGTGAAGTGAAAGTACCTTCCTAGCAGTAGGAAGAGAGTGTACAAGGGTTTGAGGATATTGGTTCTTCCCAAGTTTCGAATGACCCTCAATTGCCTCCCTTTGTACCCAGCTAGTCAAAAGAGGGAGAGGATCAACAAGTTTCCATTCCTCCTTCACAAGAAGAGCTAGCATCCCCTTCTACACCCATAAAACAAAAGAGGATTAAAATTTGAATGAAGAAAAGGAAAAGGGTGACTAGGAGAATGGTGCCTTTTCCTTCTATTCTTGAGACCATTCTAGAAGAAGAAGAGGAAGAAGAAGAGAGACAAATGAAGAGGAATAGCTACCCTTTTAGAAAAGAACCTGACTAGCCAGAGCCATTGAGAAAGAAAGGAGAAGAAGTACCATAGGTGTATTGGCATCCACTCAAGCAAGACCCTTGGAATTCTCTTCTTTAGAAGATGAAGTACAACAATGGGTAGATGAGAAAAGTGAAGAAGGTGATGAAATTTTCAAAATGTCAAATTTTGATTTTATGCCCGTCGATACAAAACTAGTTGGGGATAAGATTAGGGATACCTCTACAGGTGAACCTCAACAAGAAGACTAGACATAGATGCTACTAGATTCACAGGGTCCTAATCTTACTCCCCCATCTCCACCACAAGTCATGGTGGTAGATAAGGGATCAATTACTCCTCTACCTCAGAGTTTAGAAGAAGAATAGGTTCAAGAACCATCACAAGGGGAGGAACCAGAAAAAATGGCAACCTATGAAGTGATGAAGGAGGTACAAATGGTGGAATATTCTCAACCACCTTTCCAAGACACCGAGGTTCAAGCTATAGGGTCCATTGAGATAGAGACTACATAAGAAGAGCCCTTACAAAGGGAAAATACTCCAAGGAGGAGTGATAAGGTGAAGGAGGTAGCAGAACATACTCCTTCATCCTCAAGAGGCAGGTTTTCAATTAAGCACAACCCAAGATAGCTCCGAAAAGAAATAATGAGGAGTACTAGGCCTCAATTTTGTGCTATCAAGGAAGACATTTTTGAGATTGTAGAGATTTTAAATGAACCTGAGTTCCTGTCACATGAGGCAAGAACGTTGGTTTTTTTCACCAATACAGAGGACTAGGAATTATTTGCACAAGTGGTTGTCCCTCCTAAAGACATAGATGTGGAAAGCCCTCATCCCAAAGATTATCAATTGAAAGAGGTTATGTTGGGAAGACCCACATGGGATACAACCTGATTGATGGTGACCATGGGAATCAAAGAAGTCTTAAAGAGCATGGAGTAGGATGAGGTCAAACTCCAAACACTTCAAAGGTAGATTGGGATCCTAAAGGGATATTTAGCTAAAGTAGTTGGTCCTCTAGATCCTTAGCACCTTGAGGATACTTTGAATGCTATACTCAAAGAAGGGAGAAGTGTACTGCTAGACCCATTTTTGAAAGCCAATCAGCAATGGCAAGAAATTTTTGAGGAGAAAGGTATTCTAATTATCACAGGAAATTTGAAGTTATTGCATGTTACGAAGGAGAATGTGAATAAAATTGTAGTAATTTTGGAGTAGGACTTCAACATTATGGATGAAGTAAGGGCCTGGAGTAAGGATTTATAAACTCTACAAGCGATAAAGGGGAAAAGGTACTAGGTTTTGATTGATGTATATACAGGAGAAGAGTGAGATATGATTGATGATTAGATAGAGAAAATAATAGATAGCAATAATGTAATGGAAACGTTACATGAGGAGATTCATCGGCTCAAGGACCAAGCCCAAGAGAAAATTTTGGAAGCAAAGATACACTATAACGATGCATGTTTGGATATTTTTGAAAATGAGGAACAAGAAAAATTGTTTCCTGTTGAGGTAGTAGTGGAAAATTTTTGAGGAATCTTCTACTGACAAAGATATCCATACAACCTTTAGGATAGAATAAGCCTTGTTAGAGTTGGATACCAAACTTGAGGGATTTTGCTGTTACCTGAATTGAGGTAGAAAATTATAGATAGAATGTCAAGGATAAATATGAGGCTTTAAATTTACTAGATGTGGCTAAAATTATTGAGATTATAGAGAAATTCAAGGGCAAACATCCAAACATAGATTTGGGATGAAGAAGAACAAAACCCAGATGCCAGAATTTTAGTTTTGACACTTATTAAAATTTTGAGATTCCAGACAATTTTGAGGTACATAGGTCTGCAGCTCTATAGGTATGCAGGTGCGTAGGTCCATAGATGCATAGCTTTGTAGGTGCACATTTTTGAAAGTTTCATTTATAGAGTTGTCCATGCATCAGAAACACATTCTAACGGCAACACATTCCAAAAATAGAGTTGTCCATGCATTAGAAACACATTCTAACGATAGTTTAACTCTAACAAACACCTTGTGAAGGATCAACTTCCAATTTTTGCACTTCTAGACACTTCCACTTTGACTTAGAACTTTCTCATTCTTTCTTTTGTTATAATTTCTTTTTTCTTTTTAACATGTAAAGGCTCATGCATTCAATTAATGAATGAAAGATGGATGGAGTCCTACTTAGCACCAATTAGATTGTAGTTTGTATATAATTAGTTTATTTTGTTAATTAAAAAACATTTTATTGCATGAAGAATATCTCTCACTCTCAACAAAAATTAAGGAGACAATTTCTTATAAATACCCCATTGTAATATGTAATGAGGGCCGCCATTATTTTGCAATAAAATTATGCTTTTGGTGCTCGCATTTGGAGTGTAGTAATTCTTTCCTAAATGTGTCATACTTTTTCTGAATTTATGTTCATGAAATTATGATTGAGCCTATAAGAATTTTCCTAAGGGAAAAATTCACCTAGGAACTAAGAACTCAAACACAAGCACAAATGTAGACCAAAAAGAGAGAGTATGATTAGAATGATGATATATTCATTCAATATGCAATGTAAGAGTACACTAGGAGTGCCTGTATATAAAGGCCTTTGAGATACATCTAGAATGCCTTGTAATCAGCTAAATGATATGTCAACAACTAGGTACATGCCCACCAGATATGGGTTATCCTTCATTAAGCACAGAAGTAAGTGCGATGATGAGAGGATAAGCCTACAAGGGTGTGACATGCAAATCAATGTTGTAGACACCATGTACTAAAATAGAGTTGCGAACTCTTGTGTTGTCAACATGAAAACTCAAAAAGGTGCAAAAACTCCTAAGTGCCAAAACTTAAGTAAGTGTAAATAGTGAATATGTATTTACACGAACACCCCCCCTTAAGTGCAACTTAGGGGAATGCCCTTAAGCTTGTGAAAACTAGGATGCAGATGCATGATGGGTCCTAGCTACTAGGCCATGTTAGGTACCCATGTACATAATGAAAATGCAATCTCTCATAAAGCGGGGAAAGAGGGAAAACCTCATGGAAAAAACCCTCCCCCAAAAAGAGAGATAAATAGGGATGCATGGATGGATGGAGTAATCAAGACCACCCCATTATGACATACATCTAGTATATAAATAAGTGAAGATGAGAAGAAATAGAACTTCACAAGAGGAAAAAGTCCCCCCATAAGAAAGAAGAGGAAGAGAGACAATGTAGTCCCCCCCCAAATGAAGAATGTTTGTCAGTGAAAGTTGCTCTGATGAAGAAGCTGGTCCAAGAATGTAGAATGTTGTTCCTCCCCTTAGGAATAAAAAAAGGCAAAGGTACAATCCTGAAGATGTATGGTGGTCCTAAAACTTGCTCAAATATTCCTATGCTAATGCTTGCCCCTTCCAACTATGTTGAAAAGAATGAATGTAGATCTGTCAAAGATGTCTATTGAACCTATTCTGATGAACCATCTATCTCCTCCACTGACAAAAAGAGACCTCCTCCAATTTTTGTACATAAGGATCCACAATCATGCCAACCTGTAAATATATCATGTAGAGAATAGACAAGAGGGTCAGAGTGAACCCTCACAAAAACTATAGAAGGATCATCGTTATCAATGAGAAGATGTAAGTCCTCAAGTCTTTTTCCCAAGTCAACTGAAGTTGGAGCTCAAAGATGAGATGTACCATGTTGTGCTGGACCTTTCACTGTAGCAATGTAAGCATGTGGACTGCATTGATGATATATCCTCTCACTGCCACTATTGATAGAACCCCATGTTTCTAAATCTATTGAAGCACTATTGTTGGTGCCACTATCTGTTTCCTTTGTGTATGTAGTGTGGAGAGGAGTAGAGGATAAGATGAGTGAACTTTCCTCAAAGTAAACATCCTTCTCCATAAAGATCTCATGAGTCTCTAGATCCATAAGTCTATAAGCCTTTGTATTGTCTTCATAATTGATGAAGGTACAAGGCCTAGGTGCTGGTGCCTTGCAACTCCTAGAATATAGATTTTCCCATGCTAGACAACCAAAGACTCTAAGGTGATTCACAACTGGTTTTCTATCACACCATGTCTCAAAAGGAGTCTTCTCATCTAAGGCATTATGAGGAGACCTATTAAGTATGTGAGTAGCACTACTAATGGCTTCAACTTCTAATGTAGGATCAAGAGACTTGGCTTTTATCATGCAAGTTGCCATGGTCTTGAGAGTCCTAATCCTCATAGCTATAACATATATCTTGTGTGGATTGAATGCTATTGAATTCTGAAGATCAATCCCCTCAAGTTTGCAAAAATCTCTAAGTCTTTTGTCTACATATCTATTCTCATTGTCCACCCTTAGTACCTTGATGGCTTTCCTTGACTTGTGTTCAACATGAATCTTAAAGTCTTGAAGCTTATGAACCATTTCACTCTTATGATGAAGGAAGTAGACCCAAGTGAATCTCAAAAAGTCATCAACAAATGTGAGGATGTATTGGCCTTGACTGACTAAAGTGTTTGCAAATGGTCCTACTAAAACCATGTGAACCAACTGAAGAAAAATTGGAGATCTAGAAGACTTCACTTTATCATACTTCTCTTTGAGATTCATATCCACTAAACATGATGAAAATTCTCTTTTAGAAAAGTTGATGTTGGGTAGACCTTTGACCATGTGTTTTGAGCAAAGTTGCTGAAGAGAGTGGAAGTCAAGGTGACCAAACTGCTCATGCCATAAGTTGATGTGTGAAGTAGAATGAGTCAACAAGGCTTGAGAAGGAGACTTAGGCACAACATGGGAAAAGGAATAAAGCCTCTTGTCATCATTGACTTTCCCCATTGAAATGAATGAATCATCTTTCAGACTTCACACCATCACTAAATCTTGAAGGAACTCAACTTTATGACCATCTCCAAAGTGAGTGATTTGGTAAATTGATAGGAGATTAGAGCTAAGGTTTGGAACATAGAGAACATCTTTAAATTCCCCATTTTTCATTTCCACATGTCATTTCCCTTCAACTTCCATTTTAGTATTATCTCCCATGAAGATGTCTAGTACCTTTTATTGCTTCAATGAAGAAAAATCTCCCTTTGAAGAACCCATATGGTAAGAGGCACCAGAGTCAAGTATCCATTATGAAGAAGAACTTGTGTTTGCCATAAATTCTTTCCTTTGACCCTTTGAAGAGGTTGGAGTTGAATCCTTGGAAGTACCTAGCACTTGAATCTTGTTCTTCCTAAGTAGGTTTTCTAACTCATCGATTCTTTTAGTTTTGCAATGATGCTCATCATGATTTGGCTTTTTGCAATATGAAAAAAATAGTTTTCCCTTCTTGTCATTATTTCCATTCTTGTTGGAAGAAGAACCATGTTGTTGTGAGTAGGATTGTTGTGTCGCAGATTGTGTTTTTTGCTTCCACTGCTTATTGTTGTTGTTGCTTTTCCCTCCTTGACTTGAATGGTTCTCATCACTAGCCACCAAGGCTTTGGTCTTTGATGACTTGAGAAGTCATAAATCCATCAAGTGAGATTGTTCAACAATAATCATCTCTAAAAATGCATCAAATGAAGACTTCTAGTAAGCAGATCCCATGTTCAACCTATGAGTATTAAAAATCAAAACAAAGGAAGCATACTCAGAAGGTAGCCTCTTCAGAATGTGATGAATCAACTTGTCATCCTTCATGGAATTTCCATAATCTTTTAGAAGTGCCCTATACTCATTGGCTTTGATGATGTAATCTTGAATTGTGTCAAAATTCTTTGGATCCAAGAGAAGTAGATCATCTTCAATCTAAAATGCCTTTTCTTCATCCACCTTACCATACAACTGCTCAAGTTTATCCCAAGCTTCTTTGGATTTTGAACAATTGGTAATGTGAAAGAGGAGATCCCTATGTACACAACTCCTGATAACTCCTAAAGCCTATCGGTCTTGTCTTTTCCATTCAATGAGTTCTTTAGCATCAACAGGTTTAAGAATTTTACCATCAACATAAAGACTATATCCTTTTTCCATTAATCTACTCCATGTAATATCTTTCCATGTAGAATGGTTATGTGAAGTTAAAGAAGGACATTTGAAACCCATGATGCAGAAATGAAAAGAGCACAATAGAGAGACACAAGAACACAGTACAACCCCCTCCCCCCCATTTCACTCAATCAAAAGATCCCCACAAAAAAGATGCTTTTGGCACTTTATAAGTAGTGTGTGTACAATGGGCCACTTGTCACAATGATCAAAGTGGAATTTCTAATTTTTCTTTTACAACTACCTTTTGAGACTCAAATCTATCACTAAGCATTAAAGCTTAGATTTACAAATATTCTAAAAAAGAATTAAAGCTTTAAAATGCAAAAAAAGGCCTAATTCTAAAAGTGAGATTTTGGTCCACACAACCCTAGAATCTAACTTTAGATCTGGAAAGTAGACAAAAAAAATGAACTTTAAAAAAAAAAACTTGAAAAAGTGACCAGATGTGCCTGTACGGAGCATTTGAAGTTGCAAAACATAGGATTATTAGGTATAGTTGCCAAAAAATGCAATTTTTGCAAAATCTATGAACCAAAACTAGAAAACAACACTACCACTAGAAATTCAAGAAATTCTACCCAATTTAAAAAAAAATTGCACCTGAATCAGAGTCTAGATGTCCAAGTTATGGGCTTGCAAAGTTAGGCTACCAAATTGAAAAGCAATCTAGAGAGCGGTCTGGAGAAAAAACTGTGAGTCTAAAATTGACGATCAAATAGCTATTATTGTAGTTGTAAAATGACTAGTTTTAATGGTCAAATGGCTATCAAATTTAACTTAGTGACTGGCTGACATCAGTGAAAAAAAGAGCCCCTTGTTGATGTGTCAGGTTGAGTAGGTGTACAAATCCATATGGATGTTGACATGGAAAAATTGTATGAAAGGCAGTGGCTAATGTGTCAAGAGGACACGTGGCAGTGCCTATGTGGAAAACATGTACATGTGGTAGTATGTGGAGGCTTGAAGGATAGCTATTATGGCACTATCAGGTTGGGTCTCTGGGCAGTGTGTGTCTAAATGTAGAGGTGTTGCGTGTCCGTGGATGGAAGCTGTCGCATGGCTTGCTAAAGATTCTTACATGATGCTCGAATGTATAGGTTGGAGGACATGTAAACTGTCTACGGGTTGAATCCTCGATGGAATATTCTGCACGACAAATATTAACTATGCGATTGTCGAAAAACTAGTCGCTGATGGGTACAAAAATGCTTGACAAAGAATTATAAAGGGTGCTGAAAAAACTCAAGTCAATGCTAGAATCTCCTTTGTGGCAGGCAATATTTTCATAGGAAATGGTCAGAATATACTATGGGCATGCAAACAGTGATCATCGGTTTCCCAAAAGTTGACATCAAAAAATGTAAGCCCCCAGACAGAGGTCATAGGGAACCAAAAAATTGTGTTCATTGTGAAATTGTTATGCAAGCCATTGGGAGAAGTCTATGAGTGCTGGGAGAACTTAGAGTGTTTTTGGAATATACCCATAGATGCCATCGATGGGAGTGGGTTTAATCCCACATCTATGTTGCGGTGGGACTTGAAAGTGTTTAAAAATAATCTCATTGTAGTGTTAAAACAAAGGGCCGTGAGAGTATAGACTTAGCCGCTAGTGAGTATTGACTGCTCGATCAAAAATGCTTAAACAACCACTGCAAGTGCTTTGTGTAGTATGGCCTCTATGGAATTAAAAAGAATTTTGGTTGCGACAAATAAAAAATTCCTTCAAATGACAAAGCCGAGGTGTCACTGCCCGATTTTGCTAAAAAAAATTCTTTGCTGGGTGCCCAAAGGGCAAAATTTTTTTTTCAAAAATTTTGAAAAAAAATGATGGAAATACAGAGAAAATAAAGTTGCAAATTCAAATAATTAAAATAAATATGAAAAAAATGACCATACCCGAATTGCAAATCGGGGCCTTCGAGTTCTAATTTGCAAATTTTTTTCCCTCATGGTCGACTTTGGGCCAAGGTAGCCAAGTTTATAGTTGATCTTCACCAGTTCAACATTTCAGATGCAATGGTGGGGTCAGATCCAGCTTAAGATGCTCCCAATTTCTACAATACTCCAGATTCTGGGTGAGGTGCTGAAGCAATAGTGGTCTCAAACAACTATGTGATGAGAAAATCTCCAAGCTCTTGTACCATGTAAGAATTTTTCTTAGGGTAAAATTCACCCAGGAACTAAGAACTCAAACACAAGCACAACTATAGACCAGAAAGAGAGAGTATGATCAGAGTGATGATATATTCATTCAATATGCAATGTCCAAGTACACTAGGAGTGCCTATATATAAAGGCCTCTGAGATACATCTAGAATGCCTTGTAATCAGCTACATGATATGTCAACAACTAGGCACATGTCCACCAAATATGGGTTATCATCCATTAAGCACAGAAGTAAGTGCAATGATGAGAGGATAAGCCTACAAGGGTGTAACACACAAATTAGTGTTGTAGACACCATGTGCTAAAATAGAGTTGCATACTCCTATGTTGTCAACATGACAACTCAAAAAGGTGCACAAACTCCTATCTCACAAATAAAAATAATAAAATAATGCAAAATAATAAAATAATGCATTAACCTAAGTAAACTTAAGTAAGTGTAAATAGTGAATATGTATTTACACCAACAGAGCCAAAGGTTTATTGCTTTTTTTTTGGTTGTGCATTTCATTAGCTCTGGTGTTTGTTATGGTTTTGATGAATTTTGTTGCATAATTAGCTTGAGAAGAAATCATCAAATTTTTCTTATGTAACTTTTCATCTCGCATGAGTGCACTTTTCATGGCCTTGCAATTTGATGAAGGGTGAAACATCATATGCTTACTAAGTTTCTCACCGACTATTGCATTAGTGGAATTAGGGAAGTGTTGCTCCTTCTTTCAATGGTTATTTATTGATCTCTTTGAAAGCTTAATTTGTAGATGTGTCATTCTCCATAACTTATTTCCATTAGGAATTTCAATTTCATGTTATTGGCTTTCAAGTTTTGTTATTTGCTTTGCTAACCCCCTTTGTTAGAATAGGAATTCATATTGGTTGCATTCATAAAAAACATAAAAATTACAAAAACATAGTTCTTTTTTGTGTGTTATTTTGAAGCATTGTGTAGGTTTTTCATCTCATCCGAAATTAGAATGAACCAACAAAGGCCTCCTTGTGAAAAATCACATTTATCTTCAACTAAATGGATTCTAGTAGGTCATAAGATCACCTAGAACCTTGGAGTTGATTCAAAAAATTAGTTTCTCATGAGAGGAATTCGCAAGAATTCTTGCCGTTTAGCATCATGCATAACGATAGCTCAATAGAAGCGATGCTAGAAGGAGGGCCTACTTTTGATTCTTGAGAAAGGAAGGAAAATTTGCCAAATTTTCAAAATTTTGCACTTTTTGTGAAATCCTACATTTTCCACAAGTTTAGAATTTTTTTTGAGATTTTGGGAAATTTAGGTGCACAGTTGTGCAGCTCCGTAGGTTCATAGATCTGCAGCTATGCAGGTGCACAAAACTCTATGGTGCACAAAATTCAAGAGTGTGAGAAAGTGTACTTCTATAGAGGTGTGCTTTTTCCAGAGTTGTTTCAAAATGGAGGGTTCTAATTTAGAATCCCCATTTCAGCAAGCATTAAGATCTTCACCAAGGGCACACGATTTTCTAGAACTTACCCATTTTTGCAAACCTTGTAGTGATAAAGGGATCCCTTAAATTCAACTAATTCCATTGAAACTTTCATTATCTTCTTCAACTCCACCTCCACTCCAACCACCTGGTGGACCACTGCATACTCCAATAGTTCCACCTCCACAAAAACCACCTTTAGGTCCACCAAATCCTCCAATGGCATTTTTCATAAATGTTATAGACTCACCAATAAACTTGAGAGGTGTACTCCATGACCTCCCTAAGAATCCCAAGAGGTTTTGCCCAAGGTTCATCTATGGAGAAACACAAACTGTTGAAGACCACATTAAAGTATTCAAAGAAATTTGTAACCGAAAGTAGATTGCCAATGAGGATGTGGTCCTTCATTTATTCCCCTACTCTTTGGGGGAAGTCGCCTACAATTGGTATGTCAATCTGCCACCTAGATGTATCGGAGATTGGAATACTTTCAAAAAATTGTTCCTAGAACAATTCAAAACATTTATCAACCCAGCTAAGACCATTTCTTGCTTCAACGATTGCTTCCATATGGCATATCACAAGCTAGAGATGCTATATACTATACTAGTTAAAGCAGCTATTCAGATTTATCTGAATGCTATGGACCCTCTTATAGCTATCTTTTTGAGAAGGCTTCCTGCAACTAATATCGATACATTAGGAAAGGTCTTCACAGAAGCAATAAATTTTACCAAGCAAGCCAATCCTAATGGAGGAGGATTGATGCTTCCACCTCAAGCTATCACGACAACACCAACATACCCAGTTGGAGTACCCACTATGCCTAGTCAATTCATATCAATGAATCTAGTTCCATTACAGTAGGTACCCACCCCACAGAACCCTATGCTAACTTATCCAGGGTATGAGCCTCCTATGATTGCTTTCTTCGAGAAGAAGGCAATAGTTCCTGTAGAAATAGATAATAGCTTCATTTCAAAATTTGATTAGATGAAAAAGACTATGTCACAAATGAACAACAAATTGACTCATCTTAGATTTTCACAAGGACAAAGCAATAACTTCCAGAGAAAAAATGTTGGTCCTTACAACAATGGTTATGGTCAAAATTACAACTGAAACTTCAATGGAAATAACAAAAATGTAGGAAACAGTAGTGGGGGAAACAACTTCAGTCCTCCTGATTGAAATAATGGTTTCCAGAGGTAGAATTGATAGTGGACCACAAGACCAAATAATGGAAGCATTCCTACTGACAACAACAATAACAATGTTCAATATGCAGATATTAATCAATATGATGATAGTCAGAATGTATCTAACAATGATGGTTCATATTACAATGGGAATCATGAGATGATTCGAAGCTCACAATCAAATGGCAATGCTCCTCCTATGAAATTTAATGCTATGCTACTAGAATCCTATGATTCTACACAGAATATGCAGGTAGAACAACCCACTAATGAAGAGTTCTCTTTTCCATTCAGTCAGGAAACTGACCTTCAGCATGATGATGTGTTTGTTTCACAATAAAAATCAAAGTACATATAATCTAAGAAATAGAAAGCAACCTTTGACAAATGGAATTCCTCCAATTTTACAACTAACTCCTCCTAATCTAAGAGAAAGTAACAATCCAACACCAATTAGGCCACCATATGGAGGACAACAGAGTTAGAATCAAGTGAATGTGCCAACGATATTGAAAAATTCCACTTGGTCTACTAAAAAGTATAGTGCCATTGAAGACTTGAAATGAACCAAAGAAAATATGTCCATGTTTAACATGTTTCAAAATTGTTTGCAATAGCAAGAGGTGCTCATGAAGACTTTGAATCATACAAAGGTGCCCCATAACACGAATACGGTCCCTCAAAAGATAGTATCTCAACAAGTCAAGTTACATAAGTGATACCCACTATGTTCAAAGACAAGGTAGAAGTGTCCTCATTTTTCCTTAGTATTAAAATATACAGGAATAATCTTCATAATTGCCTTTTGATTTAGGAGCTTCATGCAATGTCATGCCTTTATCCATAGCACAAAAGCTAGGGGTCACCCCTCAGCCTACCAACCAGGTAGTGATACAATTGGATAAAACATAAGTAAAATTGATAGGTGCATTGAAGAACGTGCAGATACAATTGGTAGTTGACACTCAGATTCAAGCCATGATTGATATACATGTGGTTGATATTCCAAAGACATACAGATTGCTCCTTAATAGAGAATGGAAAAAATTTCTAAGGGGATGGTTTTCCACAAATTTCACTCAGCTTTGGTTGCCATGGAAAGGTCTGAACAATCAAATCAAGATAGATATAGAACCAAAGTTGGCAAAGATGATCATAGATTACAATGCTCCCAATGAAGTAGCCTTCTTACAAATAGGATCATACAAGGTGATGGCTTTTGATACCATGTTGACCTAGAAACTAGATGAACAAGATAGGGACCCCATGATTTTAGCACCAAAAAATGAGGTCATGGCACAATTCATAGACCATATGATGGCTAATCTACAATGTCTAGGAGAAGAGGCTAATCCCAATATTCTTCTCCTTCCAGGATTTTGTTGATTGCATAAAGTTAGCCATTTAGAATTGGAATGTTCATCATGCCAAGAAGCAATTGCTAAAATGTTGACACAAATGGTCAAAGAAAAGAAAGTTGATGACTCACAAAATGGACCTACAGAAAACCAAAGTCCTAAAAATGCATTTAATGCTGTTAAAGAGATTGAAGGGGAAACTGAAGATTTGAATGTATCATACAGTGATACCTCTTCAAATAGTAAAGATTTTTCTTTTCCTCCACCTAGAATGATCAAAGTAAAAAGGAGAAGAAGGTATGTAAAAGGCCAAGGATGGACTTTGGTGGTCATTCATCCCTTGCCCAAAGTTGAAGAAATTCAAGAATTGATAGGGGAAATTCAAGATAAATACAAAAACCATACACTTCCTCTATTAGGTATTCACAACAGAGAATCTTTGAGTCCACCTCCCAAAAAATTACAATGGGTTCCTAAGATACAATCCTTTAAATCTTAGATAAAAGAAAAATTGAGAACAAATAAGCACAAGGTCACAAAACCCAAAGGAAATTCAATTTGGACTCTTCACTTTGATAGTTCCAAGTGTAAATTAGGAGCTAGTGCAAGTATCGAGCTAATTCCCTCAAAGGGTAAATCTTTCTACGTAGCATACAGATTGCAATTTAGATGCACTAACAATGTTGTGGATTACGAAGCCCTGATTTGAGGACTTCTCGTTGCACTTGAGAAAGGAGTTACAACTCTCATTGTCGAAGGAGATTCTCAATTTTTTATTTGACAAGTAAAATCATTGTACTCTTGAAATGATAAGACATTGATTGCCTATAGAAAAATGGTATGCGACTTGTTAGATGACTTCCAAGCTTTAAACATAAAGTCTATTCCAAGAAGGAAGAACATGGTAGTCGATGCCCTTGCTATTTAAGCAAGCGCATTGCAACCTATTGAAGGAACAAAGTTGAAATAATTCTTAGTTGAATTGGTTGCTACTCCATCTATCCCTGACAATATCATAAACTTCCAAGTTTTTTAGGATGATCAACATATATTGGAGTTTATCATGTGCAGTGGTCACTTTAAGGACAAGCAATAGATGACACCCTAGATGATGAACCAGAGGATTCTCAAATTCAAGATGAAGATGGGATCTTGAACCTAAAGAACAAAACTATTCCAAAGGGAATGGTTGAATTAGAACATATCTTTGATCATGATGAGTCGATGCTCAACAAAAGAATTCCTGAAGAAAAGGGGACTAACAAATGCAATTCATACAATTTAGGAATGAAAGATGACCCTAAGATGGTAAAGATTAGGAAAGCATGCAGTTTATAGGAAAGAGAAGACATGCTCAAATTACTCATAGAATACAAGGATGTCATCACTTGGAGCTATGAAGATCTAAAGACATATGATCCTTGGATCATTACACATGATATTCCCCTCAAATCAGATGCCAAACCTTTCTGACAAAGGTAAAGACCTATCAATCCCATCCTTGAGCCTCTGATAATGAAAGATGTAATGCCCCGCGAAGGGATCTAAAGAATTTTACTAAGTTTGCCAAATTTTTTTTTTTTAAACATGAAAGATAAAACCATTCATAACATTTGGGGAAGCAATAGCAACAATTCAAATGAAAATAAATATAACATATATACATAACAGGCTACATTCTTTAAATATCCCTTAACGTTGTATCACATCTAAATTAACTATTCATCTAACATCCCATCCTTATGAAATAAAAATGATACATCCAATGTACTTAAACAATATACAAGTGTCTTTTTGTAATTATATTTTAGTTTAGCTCAATCATCCATTGTACATATCATAGGGTATGAAAAGCTTAAAAGAATAAACATCCAAGTAAATAAAGTACACCATCATCATCTAATATTAATCCATGATGCAATAACATAAATAAAACCACATATCATACCTGATACATCATCACAAAAGATATAAACATCCATCACAAAAGATAACCATATATCACAAACATAAATAACTAAGTGCAGGGTTCCTCCCAACCGTAAATAGCATCATTAGACCATCGTGGGTCCTAGCCATCCCTCCGTGCGTAACATTCCAAAGCATCGAAGAGATCATCAGTATTAACATAGTAGGAATGTCACTCCTAAAACATCCTACTAACATGCAAAGTAAAGCATAATAAATTATCAACTAACATATGCAAAGTAAATAAAATCATCAATATAAGAAATATACCAGTAAATACATCCATCATAAAGTATATTATCTATCATAATGCTCCAAGAATATAATGAAGAATAAATACCAACCAAGGATACTCCAGCCATGGTGTATCGGACAGATCTCAAATGATAAGAGTGAAAATACACTACCACCCGACCGCATGGAACCTAAGTGGTCCACTCCCACCATGCTGAGGAGATAATCTCAAGTCCCAAACAAGATATCGATACACATAGCATAAAAATTTCAGGAATCTTAAAAGTATACTAACTCAAAGGTTCCAACACACACAAAATCGACATCTAATTTCCAGAGGCACACAAAAACATGTAGGAAACCTACTCTGCAAGTGAGAAAGTGTCATCGCAATTATCACGTACAAGTTACCCTGGTAGTTAGCTAAACTCCATGGGTCCATACTGATCTCATGCGACCACTAGTATCCTCTCATACTGACGAGGCATACTACGAAATGCACAGTTGCAACCATGCGTTCTCACTACTCCCATCCTAGCCTGTACAAGCACTCAAGGCATGAGCGAGAACATCAAAAAAATTATCTTTTTAGGTTCATTTAATCCCCATTTAGTGTGTAAATATTATCACTTATTAACCAAACTTACAATGAGTTACCTTGATAGCCACTTAGGGCCTCGACCCCCATTGCAAGCCACTTCCCGACACTACAAATAGATTACCTACCCTAAGCTCATGGAATCATAAATCTCAAAATTATAAAAGATAATCCATAATAAAATCATCAAATATGCATAAAAGCATCAAATATCCAAGATAAGAATCATCAAATCTCCAAGATAAGAATCATCAAATCTCCATGAGCATCTGAAAAAGAATCCATAGAAAATCATGACCACAACAATTTTCTATTGGCAACTGAAGGCATCACTGATAATCATAAGTATCAATTGGTTCTCAATAACCAAAATATATCTCAAGATAAATGGTTCTCAACAAGCAACCAAGTATATCTCAAAATTATACTGATCGAAGACTCCAAAATGGTTGAGTCAAACATGTCACAACATGACATCATCAAGAAATAAATCCACATTTCAGTCTCATCATGGCAACTAGAAAGTAATCCAAGGATAACTGATTGATAACTCAAAAATGATTAGCTCAAGCATCTCAGATATATATACATCTCAGCTTCACACATGAAGGCTGAAGAACAAATACAAACATTTCATAGAGCATACGATCACATAACCATGGTTGGGCTTATAAAGATCAAGACCAAATAAGATCAACATGCCATCACATCTCATAACCCCCGAGCCTCTGGTAACAACCTAGGACTGGTCAACACTAGTCAACTCAAAATCTAAAATAAGAAGCATATAGAATACACGATGCAAACACATGTTTTGGTTTACTAAATTCACATAGTTGAATAATGTGTAGGGGTTTCCAATTTTTTGTTTGCAAGTATACTTCAAGTATTTTAAGTTTCATCATTTGACCTACAAGTCAACCCAATTGTTCTCCGATAGCATTACCCTTCCATTATTAAGAATTATATTTTAAGAATAACTTAAGGATCACTAAACTGATCATCATTGACCTTAATTAAATTGTCTTTTATATTTAACCATGATCCATATTCTAATTGATTAACCTTTCAATTTTTTTAAAGATCATTATTTGTTATATTATAAGAGGAACAATTATCATTCTTCGAATAAGAGATTATATAACTTTATTAAAATGATTAATTACATCAATCAATTAACATATGTCCATATTCTAATAGTCCTCAATTAAATATTACTAAGTCTTCACCATCAAATATCTAAGGTCATCATTCAAGTCATAAGAATAAGACCTATCAACTTGATATCAATATTTCTACAATTTTATTAAAAAAATTATATCAATTAAATCTTCACTACTTAACTTAATTGTTAATTAAATCTAATTAACTCTTATTGATTGATTTTAATTAATAATTACATAATCATAGCAACGTTCCAATTAATATCAGTTGACTAATAACTAATTATAATTCTGTATGATAAAAGTCAACTATAATTCAATACTCAAAATATCATATTAATAATTCAATAATAATTATTGAAAATCTTAAATGACCATATCCGTCATCTTTCAAAGAATACCAACATTCCCTTAACAAATTCATATTATCATTAATCTTTTCAAATAAGGCTTTATCGCACAACTTAATTATTAATATCATAGTTATAATATCAACTCAATGAATATCAATTGATTAAAAATCAATTATAATCCAACTCCAA
The DNA here is from genome assembly GCA_028749045.1 of Cupressus sempervirens. NCBI lineage: Eukaryota > Viridiplantae > Streptophyta > Pinopsida > Cupressales > Cupressaceae > Cupressus > Cupressus sempervirens. Next base: position 145,035,184 of record CM053783.1, on the reverse strand, counting down.
AAATTATTATCTTTTACCAAACTTCAATCAATAAATAATCTCCAGTAGATTAACTCTAATCAAATTTGTTGATAACTATTTAAACTATTTATACTATTCTTTATTAATAGTTTGTTAGACTCAATAAACATTAATAAATAATAAATTCATCAAAATTATTATTAATCGATCTAGAGAACTTTACATAAGCTTCATTAGCTAACTCTTAATACCATTAAGGTATATCAATAATTTAGTTAATAATATATAACGTATTAATAATACCATAGTAATTCAAATTATAACAATGTTATAACAATGACTCCATGTCAATTAAATCTTAATCCATTATCATTAAAGTCTCGTAATATAAAATTACTATCTCTAAATTATTTAATATATATTAAATAGTATTTAATATACATTATAAAAAGTCCACTATATAAACTATATTAAAATATCTTTTCTTTTAATTTTCTCTCATTTAAAAAATCTATTTACTTAGATTGACTAATAATTAATTACACTTATTCTACTATTAACTAATCTTAATTAAATTTGATTTAATTAGATTATATAATAAACCATATAAAACTAATGCATATTAATAAGATTCTAATAAGAGAAGATTTCAATAATATTTTAATTCATTCCATGCTTTGATATATTATTTTTGTGAAGTTTAAGCATAAAGAACTCTTGATTATGGGAAATGGAGAAATATCTGTCCTTGAATAAAACAATCCCAGTACGATGGCCATATCTCCCTAATGAATCGTTGGATTGGGCTAAAATTTAAATATGTTGGAGAGGGCCAAGTTGCGCCAATTCTGACCAGAGTGATCGAATAAATTCGATCTCGATAAAAAGTTATGAATGACTGAGTTCGAGTCTATCCAAGGGGCAGTGACAGGTCAATTTGTGATGAATTAAGAATTTCCTGTTAAAATGATTGTTCTCTAAATTTAACCATAAAAGGGTTTGTTCATATGCATCTAAAAATATAATTGATAGAAAGATTACATCTAATCATTTGAATTTTCACCATAAAATTTTTATTTTAATTCCAAATTTTGTCTTTCTAATTTAATATAAATTCGAACTCAAACCCGATTAAAATCTAATTTCTTTCTCATTTGGAACTAGGGTTTTTCTATTGTTTTCTTCTCATCCAAATAAAATATCTAGATTCCAATTTCAAAAAGTAGATTCAATCACGGAGAGTATTCAGACACATAAAACAGATATGATAAAGATAGGAAGAGAAAGAGTGCAAAGGGAATATGAGAATATCACGAGTGCACTTGGACACTGATGCTACTTTGCCATGCCTCAGAAGTCCATAGAAAATCTCTTCCTTCTCCATCATTCGCAATTCTTTCAAGAATCCAAGCCAATCGAATCCTCCAAGTGATTAGAAGTGCTAGTAGGAGCATAGAAGCAAGTAGAAAATATATGAGCATATGAATCTTCTCTCATGCATGTAAGCTTTGAAACTTCTATTTTAGCTTGTAGCTCGTGGCTTGCATTAAGTTTTTTTTTAAGCTTCTATGAATGCCTGAATATAAAGAGCTCTCAAGAAACTTTTGGAATGCTTCTTGAAATTGCTAAAAAGGTGTCACCAACTAAGCATGGGTCTTTTTCAATTCTTTTTGACGAGTCATAGAATTGTAGACACCTTGTACTTAATTGATGCACTAACCCCCGTGTTGTTGACACATGTTAATTCCCATGCAAGCTTATAACTCCAATTTACTTTTTAAATAATCTCTATTTAAATTTTATAACTTTCATTTTAATTTTTATAACTTTTATTATTATTATTTTATTTATTACTTCATTATTATTTTATAATTATTATTAATTTTAATTTTTAGTTTTTTTTTATTTAATTCCTTTTCCCCAATAATTCACATTTAATTAATTACAATCAAAATATCATAGATCATGATATTTTATTAATTTTCTCAAATAAATAATTTATTAATTAAATCTATTTATTAAGACTTAATTAATAGAAAATTCACCATAGACCTCCAAGATAAAATATGAAAACCCATCATAGAACAAATCATACAAAATAAATTTAAAGGGTTAAAAATCATGAAATATGTCATCCGACACATTCGATGGGTATTCAACTCAGATAGTTGTCCTAATTTTCCAATTAGGACAAATGGCTCAAAGGGTTGAGATTTGGACTTGAGAATTTATCTCCCCTCTCTTATCATTGAGATAATGTGATAGGGTACGCTCATCCTAGAAATTCAGAGAAGTCGATACCCGGTACCTGCAACCTGCATAAAAACCATGCATGTACAAGCACAATATATACTAAACTAAACAGGCAATGGCAGGAAGTGGTGCATTGTGTAGATTCTGACTAGCAGGTGACTATGACTCCCTTCCTTAACCACATCAGACACGCCATACAAAAGCAAACACGCAAGGAAAACACACACACCATACATATGCAAGTATGGGGTAAGTATCTATAAGAAAACACATATGATAATAAATTATCTTACTAATCATCATTAATAATTGAAAGCAATGTAATAATCATCATCAATAATTGTGAACACTAAAAATAATCATCATACATACATGAAATGTAGAGTATAAGTAATCTTATCACATAATAAACTGAATCCATAGCATAATATCTGATAATCTCAAAAGAATGCTACTAACCAACAACATAAAACTAGTTTTAAAAGAGTTCAGCAACGATAACAAAATGTGAACCAGAGGCATGCACTACAAAAGAAGTCAAGAAATTGTTGGACGCAAATATTATTTTACTTATGCATCACTCTACATGGGTGGCTAATCTAGTTCCTATACGAAAGAAGACTGGAGAGATTCGACTTTGCATAGATTTTCATACTTTGAACTCGGCATCTCAGAAGGACAATTACCCATTACCCTTATTGGATGAAGTTTTGCAAATTGTAAATAGTTTGAAAATTATGTCTTTCTTGGATGGATACTTTGGTTATAATCAGGTGATGGTAGAAGAGGAGGATAGATTAAAGATGGCCTTTACAACCAAAGGGGGAACCTTTGCTTACAAGAGAATGCCATTCAGATTGATTAATGTAGGAGCTACATTTCAATGAGCCATGGATGAAGCGTTTAAGGGTTTGATTAATAGATGTATAGTTATTTATATGGATGACTTGAACATCTTTTCAAAAGATTGAACTACTCACATTGCTAACCTGAGACAAGTGTTCAACAGATGTCATAAATATGATATATGTCTCAACCCCAAGAAGTGTTCATTTGGGGTCACTAAAGGAAATCTCTTAGGTCATATCATTTCTAAAGCTAGCATCTCCATTGATCCTGATAGAGTTGAAGCCATTTTGAAATTATCACCCCCAAATAGTTGGAAGGAACTAAAATCTTTTTTTAGGAAGATAAATTTTTTTTGCAAATTCATAAGTGGATTTGTAGAGATTGTGCATCCTCTCAATAATTTTCTTAAGAAAGGAACTAAAATGGAATGGGCCCCTAAAGTTAAGAAATAATTTGAGCATATTAAGGTAGCCATTTCCATGGCTTTGGTATTGGTAAGTCCTAATTACAACCTTCCCTTCAAGATATATTCCTTTGCTTTAGAGCATTCATGTGCAAGGGCTTTGACCCAAAAGAAGGGGAAGGAAGATGAAAGACCTATTGCTTTTATGAGCTGCCCACTAAGAAATGCCAAGTTGAATTATTCTAACCTTGACAAATAATCTTTTTCTTTGGTTAAAGTGGTGAATAAATTTTGTGATTACATACTGAGAAGTAAGGTATATGCTATTGTACTTGACCCAATAATAAAGACATTGTTGATGCAAAACAAACTTGGTGAAACGTGAGGTAAAAGGATGGTGATACTTCAAGAGTTTGACCTTTACATCCAACCTATGAAATTAGTTAGAGGTCAAGGATTATCAAGGATTATAGTTGATAACTAGGTTAGTGATGAAAAGAAATTTGAGTTTGAGAAGGAAATAAATGATGAAGATCAGAAGAAAATGATAGTGTCTCAAGTTGATATTGGCCAAGGTGTGGTGACAAATGTTTGGTACCAAGATATTGTGTATTACCTCCTACATAATTGATGCCCTAGTTGAATGAATAGTTCACAGTGCAGAGGAATTTTTGAGCATGTGGGCTCTTGCCATATCTGTCAAACCAGTGCCAATGGAGAAAGGAACCTGACGATGCCATTACAACCAGTATACGAGATGCATCCTTTCATAAAGTAAGGGTTGGATTTCATTGGTCTAGTTAACCCACCATCATCAACTGGACATGCCTATATTCTTATGGTCATCGACTATTGCACAAAATGGACCAAAGCATAAACTTACAGGAATTGCACTACGAAGGTGGTGACAGATTTCCTAGAGGAGAAAATTGTTACTAGATTTGGAATGTCATTCACCCTTGTGTGTGACAATAGAACTACTTTCACATCAATATTTCTAACTCAATGGGCATTCAAGAATAAATTTATCATCAAATTATCTTCCAATTACTACCCACAAGGAAATGAGGTAGCGAAATCTACGAAAAAAAACTTGATCACATTAATAAAGTGATTGTTGAAGGAGAACCCTAGAGATTGACATACACAATTAAAATATGCCTTATGGACAGATCAAGTAAGGGTCAAGAATGCTTTGGGGACTTCTCCATATTTGATTATCTATAGATAGTAGCGAATATTTTTACTCAACCTTAGAATTCCTGTTTTGAAGTTTATGAGTGGATATGCTGAAGATGTTGATAGAGTACAAATTAGATTGATGAATCTTTTAGAGATAGATGAAAAACACACATTTGTATTGGAGCACATGGCTAAACATCAAGTTGTCATAAAGAGATGGTTTGACAAGAGAGCCACCATAAAATGATCTAGGATTTTTGACCTTGTTCTATTATGCCTGGTAGTTATACCAAGTTTCAATGCTTGTGGATGGGTCCTTATCAGATTGTGGAAATCCTCAGAGAAAACACTTTTAGGCTCAGTTTCTTACAAGGGGAATTTCTTCCCTTGCCCATAAATGGGCAATTTTTGAAACATTATTTTGAAGCTTAGAAGAAACAAAAATTAGTTAGATTTTATTTTTGCAGTTAGTTAGATTTTATTTCTGCAATTAGTTAAATTTTATTTTTGCAATTAGTTAGGTTTTATTTTTTTGCAAGTGTGTTTATTTTCTATAGGAGTGTTTGGTTCTAGTCATGTGTTTACTTTCAAAGTTATGTCAGTCCCAGGAGGTAAGGTGCACTTGATATTTTATCTTGAGATGTCTCGATAACCACTCTTTGGTTCTGATTTTAGGAAGAGGTATTTCTTTGTCAAAATATCTGGATAGTTGTGTGTTTTATACCCATTGAACAATGGATGTTCCTTGTAGAAATCGGGAGGCTTTTAGTCTTAAGTTCAGGATTTTGAACTAGCGAGTTCTCAACACTTTGAAAACTTAAGAATCAACCATCTTAGGTGTTGTTGAATTAAGGTTGAAGGCAACAAGGGATGATTCAAACCCCAGTTGGTTCAAATGGGGGGGTCTTCTCAAAGGGTTGTTGAAATCATTGCTTGGCGTGAGAGTTTCTAAACATTTGAAAAGAGGAATGCAAGGGATGTTCACCAAGGATCGAATCCAAGAAATGACACCGATGTCCTAGCTACATAGTCTAACTGTAGTCAGGATATAGAACCAAAAAAAAAAGTGAACAATGTTAAGACTGAAAGATTCTAAAAATATGAAATGGAAAAAGGATACAATTTCAAAATGAAATATCATTGTACTAAAGCATTACTTCATCAAGTGATGATATTACATTACAAGTGGCAAGGGATGATTCTTCAAAATTTGCTAGAAAGTTAAAAAGAAAGTGACACCTCACTAAGAGCCCTCGAACTGATTCTTTCATCTAGTCAAGCAAATGATTGACAAATAACCTTCATGAAATTTTCTTAATGAATGAGCTAGGAGGAGTGGAAGATTGTTTTCGAGTTGTCAGAAAACTTTGATAGACTGCATCCTTAGATTCTTGAATTTTGATTGCAAAGTCATCTAAAATATGCTCAAAGTCTTCAAAGTTCAGTTGGTGTTTGACAAACGTTGAAAGGGTGCTCGCTGATGAAGAAATGCCTTGGTCATTTCTTCTTTTTTTTGGGGCTATTTGTTGTGGTCACACAACACACGCCCCATTCCCTACTAGGAATGGGGGCCCCCTACTTTTTTCAAGTCCCCAAATTCATCATTCAAGATTTAGGAAATTTTAAATGTCAAAAGTTGAAAAATCAAAAATTTGAAAAATCAAAAAGTCAAAAAAAAAAACATTTGGAAAAATATAAAAATTAAAAAATCAAAAAAGTCAAAAAAAGGAAAAATCGAAAAAGATATAAAAAATATAAAATTTGAAAAAATATAAAAATTGTAATATTTATTAAAAAAATAATAATAATAAAAAAAATTAATAAACACTTGCGCACCACCCACTAGGGAGCATGGCGCGCACCTACACACTTGCGCAGTGGCGAGTTGCACATCCCAATGGGTGGAGGCGGCTATAAAGCCCCCCACACCTTAAAAAACCCTCATTCTCTTCAAACTTTTTTATGTGAACATGCTTCTAACAAAGGTGAGTGTAATCCATTGTGCTTCGTGCCTGTGCGCATTGCTCCCACACACCCACGCGCACTGCTCCCACTCGCAATGCACCGTGCCTATCATGCGACACTCCATGCCTACGGATGCTACTCGAATGTTGTGCCCATGTGTGGTGCTCAGTGCCATTGTGCACACTAGGCATCTAAAACACTCACCACTCTATGCCCATAAAACCCCACTATGCCATGTGCCCGCATGTGCACCACACCGCACGCCCACTTCTCTGCCTCCAAAAAAAATGTTGTGCATCACGACATGCGTCCATGTGAGCACAACACTGTGCGCCTTGCTTCACCTTCACATTATTTTTTTAATAAACCCTAAAAACCTAAAAGCTAAAAAATGATAAATAAATAAATAAAATATTATATATATATAACAAAAAAGAAATAAAAAATATATAATAAAATAAAAATAATAAAAAAGATGCATCTTCTTTTGATTTTGATTTTTTGCCATTAATTAATTGAAGAGTAATTAAACATTTTTTTGCATTTTTTTAATCAATGTTTTTTGCATTCTCTTTAGGTTTCCATTATTTTGAGCTAATAAATGCCTTTCCCATATCATGTAGATTGAACGACATCCACATCCAGAGAGAAGATGGCTCCTAAGTCTGTTATGTTCAAATTTAAGGGCGTACCATCAAAGTCAAGGTTCCATGATGATCATGCAGAAATCAAAAATATCAATTTGGGACATGCAGATTTGGGAGAGTTCCTCAGAATCTATAACAAACCCACAAAGAGATTAGCTCTAGTATTTGCCTTGATTCATTTTGGGTTGTGAGCCCAACTTTACATCCTATATCAGTGTGATTAGCAGAATTGATTATGACACTAGCACAACATTTTGTTCCTGAAGAGAGAGTTGTTAAGAGTGTGACAGGAGAAGTGGTCTTGGACCTCTAACCTGAAAATATTGAGAGGGTCTTCAACCTCCCAAGGGCAGATCAATTCATTAGAATCTACTATGAAGGAGTAGAGAGATGGTATAGGGAACACTAGAAAGAGGCGATGGAAATCACTTAATCCTCCTACCTCATTGGGCAGGGTCACAGGAAAAGTGGAGATGACTAGGGGATACATGAAGGAAGATATTGGCTATTCTATCATCCTTTTGAGTAAATTCATGAGTCTACCTACAACTGGCCACCTCAACACTTTCATGGTCAATTTCATTAAGACAATCAAGATAGTGATGATGCCACTAGGCTGGGCCACCACCCTAAGTGAGAACTTGTGTGAGCAATTGGTGGTAGTTAAAGATAAGAAGAAGTTCTATATGACTTCTTCCATGGCATATCTTCTTGTAACAAGGGCAAAAAACTACCCTAATTTGTACAAAAGAGGTAGTATGCGGGATCCTAATGTCTGGCCCTATATTGTCTATCCCCAACTGATGAGGAAGAAGCTCTCGGTGCAAATCAAGGAGTACAAGATTGTGAATGACACATTCATTTTCACGGTCATCTGATTCATAGAGGGTAATTATGCAAAGAGGTTATTTGATGAGGCAAAAGTACAAATAACAAATCTCAGGGCCTACTTCATCCAATTTAAGAGATTCACATATATACAAGTAGTTGGTGCCACTGTCAACCCCAAGAAGCTCCCCAGATATCCAAGTGACAAACTAGTGTTATTGGAGATTGCACAACAAATTGAATCTATGTATGAGAGGGTGAAGAGACAAAGGATACCCTATTGGACATGACCCTTGGTCATTGGACCATACCAGGTCAAACAAAAGTAAGATATTTCATCCTTTGAGTGGGAATGGGAGAATTATCCCCTCGAGGAATACAATTCCCCTAGGCTCTATTTTGATAATATCGAGAGAGTGGAGAGTCTGGCTAGTAAGGAGTTTCACCATGAAGATTCTATTGAAAATCATTAGATGAATGCAACAAATGACTATGATCTTCACATAAGGGACTATTGTAGGATGACTTTGTATCTAGCAGAGAAGGATCTCAAGATGAACATTCAAAAAGAAATAAGGAAAAAGGATTCATGGGAGCTGTTGCACCCCCTATTCAACTCAAACAAAATAGGAGAGAGGCCCATTATGAATACTGAGGTTGATAGGGAGGAGGGTGATGATATTAATCATCAGGCAAGGCATGTAGTTAGAATGACCAAGGATTGAATCAAGAAACCTTTTCAACTTGATCCAATACTTGACATTGTGATCTTTCACACTCAAGCCAACCCTAAGAAAGGTAGAGGGAGGAAAGTTACAATTCCTACCTTTGTGGCCCAGTCTCCCATTAGGCTAGAGACAGTATACCAACTTGACCACCCGGTTGGATACTATCATCCTCCAAAGTGGAAAGGAAAGAACAAGAGGAAGAAGACCTCCCCTCAAAGGATTCAAATAGAATAGGGTGAAGCACAAGTGCCTTCCCAACAACAATAAGAGAGTGTACAAGGGTCTGAGGATACTGGTGCTTCTCAAGTCCCAAATGACCCTCAATTGCCTCCTTTTGTGGCTAGCCAGTCAAAAGAGGGAGAGGGTCAACAAGTTTCCATTCCTCCTTTAAAAGAAGAACTAGCATCCCCTTCTATCCCCATAAAAAAAAAGAGGATTAAAATCTGAATGAAGAAAAGGAAAAGGGTGACTAGGGGAATTGTGCCTTTTCCATCTATTCCTGAGACCATTCCAGAAGAAGAAAAGGAAGAAAAAGAGGAGAAAAATGAAGAGGAATAGATACCCTTGCAGAGAAGAACCTGGCTAGACAGAGCCATTAAGCAAGAAAGGAGAAGAAGTACCACGGGCGTATTGTCATCCACCCCAGAAGGACCCTTGGAAGTCTCTTCTTTAGAATATGGAGTACAACAATGGGTGGATGAACAAAGTGAAGAAGGTGATGACATTTCTAAAATGTCAAATTTTGATTTAATGCTTGTCAATATAGAAATAGTTGGGGATAAGATTAGGGATACCCCTACAGGTGAACCTCAACAAGAAGACTGGATGCAGATGCCGCTAGATTTATAGGTCTTGATCTTACTCCCCCATCTCCACCACAAGTCACAGAGGTAGATAATTTCTCGGTTACTCCTCCACCTTAGAGTTCAAAAGAAGAAAATTTTTAGGAACCATCACAAGGGGAGGAACTATAACAAATGGTGACTAATGAAGTGATGAAGGAGGGAAAAATGGTGAAATATTCTCAACCACCTTCCTAAGACATTGAGGTGCAAGTTGTAGGGTCCATCGAGATAGAGACCATAGAAGAAGAGCCATCACAAAGGGAAAATACTTTGAGGAGAAGTGATAAGGGGAAGGAGGTAGTAGAACATACCCCTTCATCCTCAAGAGGTAGGTCTTTGGCTGAGCACATCCCAAGATGGCTCTAGAAAGAAATAATGAGGAGTACCAGACCTTAATTCTGTGACTATTGAGGAAGACATTTTTGAGATTGCAGAGATTTTGAATGAACCTGAGTCCTCATCACATGAGGCAAGATCATTGGCATTTGTCATCAATACAAGGACTAGGAATTATTTGGACAAGAGACTGTCCCTCTTGAAGACACAGATGTGGAAAGCCTTGGTCCCCAAGATTATCAATTGAAAGAGGTTATGTTGGGAAGACCCACATGGGATACAACCCAATTGATGGTGACCATGGGAATCAAAGAAGTCTTAGAGAGCATGGAGCAAGATGAGGTCTAACTCCAAAAACTTCGCAGGTAGATCAAGATCCTAAAGGGATATTTAGCCAAAGTAGTTGGTCCTCTAGATCCTAAGTGCCCTAAGGAGACTTTGAATGCTATACTTAGAGAAGGGGAAAGTGTACAACTAGACCCATTTTTGAAAGCCTATCAGCAGTGGTGAGAAAGTTTTGAGGAGAAAGGTATTTTGATTATCGTGAGAAATTTGAAGTTACTATATGCTATGCAGGAGAACGTGAATAAAATTATAGTAATTTTGAAGCAAGACTTCAGCATTATGGATGAAGTAAGGGCCTGGAGTAAGGATTTATAAGCTCTGCAAGCCATAAAGGGGAAAAGGTACCAGGTTTTGGTTGATGTATATATAGGAGAAGAGTTAGATATGATTGATGATTGGATAGAGAAAATAGTAGATAGCAATAAAGTAATGGAAACATGACATGAGGAGATTCATCGACTCAAGGACCAAGCCCAAGAGCAAATTTTGGAAGCAGAGAGACACTATAACGATGCATGCTTGGATATTTTTGAAGATGAGGAATGAAAAAAGTTGTTGCCTATTGAGGTAGTAGAGGAAAATTTTAAGAAGATTTTTGAGGAAGCTTCTAGTGATGAAGATATCTGTCAAGCCTTCAAGATAGAAGAAGCCTTGTTAAAATTGGATACCAAACTTGGGAATTTTGCTGACACTCAAATTGAGGTAGAAAATTATAGACAAAAGGTCAAGGATAAATACAAGGCTTTAAATTTACCAGATGTGGCTAAAATTACTGAGATTATAGAGAAATTCAAGGGCAAATATCCAAACATAGCTTTGGGATGAAGAAGAACAAAACCCAGATGCCAGAATTTTAGTTTTGACAATTAGTAAAATTTTGAGATTCTAGACCATTTGGAGATGCGCAGGTCTACAGCTCCATAGAGACATAGGTGCATAGGTCTACAGCTCCATAGCTTCGTAGGTATGCATTTTTGAAAGTTTTTCCGATAGTTAACTGCCAGTTCCAAAAATAGAGCTTTTCATGCATCAGAAATGCAGTCTGACGGCAGTTTAACTCTGACAAACACCTTCTAAAGGATCAATTTCCAATTTTGGCACTTCTAGACATTTCCACTTTGAATTAAAGCTTTCTCATTCTTTCTTTTCTCATAATTTCTTTGTTTTTAACATATAAAGGCTCATGCATCCAATTAATGAATGAAAGATTGATAGAGTCCTACACACCAATTAGATTGTAGTTTGTATATAATTAGTTTTATTTTCTAATTAAAAATCATTTTATTGCATGAAGAATATCTCTCACTCTCAACACAAATTGAGGAGACAATTTCTTATAAATACCCCATTGTAATATGTAATGAGGGTCATTGTTGTTTTGGAATAAAATTATGCTTTTGGTGCTCACATTTGGAGTGTAGTATTTCTTTCCTGAATATGTCATACTTTTTGTGAATTTATGTTCATGGAATTATGATTAAGCCAAAAGTTTATTGCTTGGTTTTTGGATGTGTATTTCATTAGTTTTGGTGTTTCTTATGGTTTTGATGAATTCCATTGCATAATTAACTTGAGAGGAAATCATCGAATTGTGCTTACATAATTTTTCATCTCACACGAGTGCACTTTCCATGGCCTTGTGATTTGATGAATGGTGAAACATCATACGCTCACTAAGTTTCTCATCAATGATTGCATTAGTGGAATCAAGGAAGCCCTGCTCCTTCTTTCATTGGTTATTTACTTATCTCTTTGAAAGCTTAATTCGTAGATGTGTCATTCTCCATAACTTATGTCCATTAGGAATATCAATTTCATGTTATTTACTTTCAAGTTTTGTTATTTCCTTTGCTAACCCCCTTTGTTAGAATAGGGATTAATATTAGTTGCATTGTTAGATTGCATTCATAAAAAAACATAAAAAATACCAAAACATAGTCCTTTTTTGTGTGTTATTTTGAAGCAGTGTGCAGGTTTTTCATCTCATCTAAAATCAAAACAAACTAGAAAAGGCCTTCTTGTGAACAATCACATTTATCTTCAACTAAATGGATTCTGGTAAGTTGCAAGATCATCCAAAACCCTGGAGTTGATTCACAAGTTCAACTTTTCAAGAGGGGCAAGAATTCCTACCATTTAGCATCGTGCATAACAAAAGCTCAACATCATTTAGTCTCTATCATTTTATTTATGAAGTGCTCGATCTATGTTGAAGTTCTCAGTCAACATAGATAATTTTATTGACGTTTGACAATCCTCCATAAATATATTCTTATGCATCTTTATATATGCAAATATGAACTTTGGGACATTTCATGTAAGGAATTGATGTATGATATATCAATTGAATATACAGTTCCATACATACCTTTCTTTCTTAGTTTGAGATGACATGATCACTTTCTCTATTGGATTGGGTGACCTCAGCTCCATTCACTCCATTATTTCCATCTTCTTCTTTCTTTATCCATTTTTGATTCATTTCCTTCTTAATTTTCTCAACGTCTACTTTTCCTTTTCCTTTGTCTCTTGTTTAATTTGTTGAATTTACTCGAGTCTTGCAATTCTTGCTTATATGTCCAAACTTGTCACATTTTTTGCATGCATTTTTAGGTGTACAAATTTTCCTCTACTTTGTCTAGTAAGATTTTGTCTGTGATCCACATTCATATGCTCTATGCCAATACTTTTGTTAGTTATAGAAGTATCCTTGAAATATAGGTGTAGTAGACGCATTCCTCATTCTTAACCTACACTCATGTATTTAATGTCCTTGTTTCTTATGGTAAAAATAGTAACTAGTAAACATAGGTTTAGGATTTTGCATACCATGTTTGCTTTGACAAATTTTTGCAATATGACCAAATTTTCCATAGTAATAACATGTTGGTTTGTCCTTTCACTTTGCATTCCTCAGATCTCCATTCCTAGATGATTCTCCTTTCTTAGTGCATGAATATCCTCACCCATTAGTACTGCTAGATGAATTCATAAGTTCTTCAATGTACTTCATTGCCTCTTTAGGTTTGTTGAATCTCTCCATGTACTTTTTCTTAGTTTTCAGTTCATTCTTTAGTATGTATTTCTATGATTTGAGATTTGAAATTTCCACATCCTTGTGATCTAATTCCTGATTTGCAAGAATTAGTTGATTCATCATGTCTAGTTGTGTGTTTGTGAGCTTATGAAAATCTAATATTTTTTCTTCAAGTCTGGTAGCCATTTCTCTTTTGTCTTCTTCAACTTTCTTCTTTTGTTCAGTCACTTCACATAATCTTACTAATTGGATTTCATGTTCTTTTTTCAATCCCTTTATATCTTCATTCATAAGTTTGTTCTTATCAAGTAGATTTGCAGATGTTTTTTCATTTGGATTGATTGATTCAAATAGTCATTCAGTTTCAACTTCTTCATAGGAATTTATTATTATTATCTGGATAGCCAATTCCTTTCTCCTTTTTAGGGATTCCTTCAGATCTTGTCTTTCTTGCTCAAGTTTTTGTAGTATGAGTTGGATGTCAAACACCTGATTGTCAATAACCTTGTCCATTTTAAAAGCCTTCATCTCCAAGATCTAATCTCCAAGTGATTAAACTTCTCTTAGATAAATAATACTCTGATACCAATTGTTGATTGATGGAAGTATAAATAGGATAACAAGATATTGAGTGTACTGCCTGCCCCTAGGTCGCATTTTTGTCGAACTCTTTTAGAGCTAGTTTTATGTTGAAGGTTAACGACATTATTTTGAGACTATCAGATATTGTGCTATGGATTCAGTTAATATGTGATGAGATTACTTAGACTCTACATTTCATGTATGCATGATGATTATTTTCAGTGTTTGCAGTTATTAATGATGATTAGTAATATGAATTATTATCATATGTGTTTTCTTATGAATACTTACCCCATACTTGCATGTGTATGGTGTGCGTGTTTATTCTTATTGTATGACATTTTTGATGTGGTTAAGGAAGGGAGTCATAGTCACTTGCTAGTCGAGATCTACATGATGCACCACTTCCTGCCATTGCCTGTTTAGTTTAGTATATATTATGCTTGTACATGCATGGTTTTTATGCAGGTTGCAAGTACCGGGCATCGACTTCCTTGAATTGCCAAGATGAGCGTACCCTATCACATTATCTCAATGGTAAGAGAGGGGAGATAAATTCTCAAATCCAAATCCCAACCCTTTAAGCTATTTTTCCTAATTGAAAATTAGGACAAGTATTTGAGTTGAGTACCTTCTAAATACGTTGGATGACGTAATTCATGATATTAACCCTTTTGGTTTGATTTTGTATGTGTTTTGCTATGATGGGTTTTCGTATTTTATTTTATGAGTCTTTGGTGTATTTTCTTTTAATTAAGCCTAATTAAAAAAATTAATTAATGGTTTAATTTAATGGAAAATTAATATGATATTTTAATATTTATTTTATTTAATTAAATAAAATAATTAAATTTGAAGATAAAAGTTATAATTTTAAAGTTGGAATGTGATAATATTTATTTAAGTTAATAAATATTTTATTAATTAAAGTTTCAAAAATAAATGTAAAAGTGGAAAATATATTTAAAATTATTAAAAGATTCTAGATTTCATGTGATTAAAATATAAATATATTAAGATAAAAATAAGTGAAATTATTAAAGTTAGTGCATGAGATTTAAAAAAATTAATAAATCAAATTGAAATGAGTAAAGTGAATATTAAATTAATTATTGTGCATTATTTTAATATTTTCTCACATAGGAGTTTGCGAATTCTCAAGAGTTGTCATGTAGACAACACAGGAGTTTGCACTCTAAGAATACACAAGTTGTCTACACTTAGGAGTTAGCATATTATTTGAGCACATGGTGTCTACAACCTTATGACTCATCTAGAAGGTTGGAGAAGACTCATGCTTAGTTGTCATGTTTATCTTCTAGTTGTTTCTAGACACATTCTAGATGCATCTTAGAGGCCTTTAAATAGAGGCTCTCTTAATGCGTTTGGACAAGCTTCAAAGCTTACATGCATTTGAGAAGCTCATATGTTTCTACATGCTCATATGCTTCTACATGCTCATATGTTCCTACATGCTCCTATGCTTCTTCAAGCACTTCTAGTCACTTGGAAGTTTCGATTGGCTTGGATCTTGGAGGAATTGCGAATGTTGGAGAAGGAAGAGATTTTCTATAGACTTCTGAGGCATGACAAATTAGCATCAATGTCCAGGTGCACTCGTGATATTTGCATGTTCCCTTTGCACTATTTCTCTTCCTATCTTCATTGTGTCTATTATATGTGTTTGAATATATTCCATGAATGAATCTAGATATATATGTTAATTGGTTGAAAACATTAGAAAACCCTAGCTTTCATTCATGAAAAGAATTAGATTTGAATTAGGTTTGGTTTCAAATTAGAATCAAATTGAGAAATAGATTTGAAAATGGTTTCAAAATTTATAGCTAAATCTATTAGAAGAATTATTGGATAGATTCAGAGAACAAATATTTTATAAAAAAATTATTAAAGTTTAGAAGCCTTTAAAAAAAAATTGTGTATATGTTCTTTATGAAAAACATACATGTTTATATATTTTCAGATCTCCATACATACATACATACATGCATGCATGCATACATACATACATATATATATGTTTATACTATAGTACAAAACTCTGCGTATATATATATATGTGTGTGTGTGTGTGTGTGTGTGTGTGTGTGTGTGTATGTTTGTGTATGTATATATGTATATATATATATATATATATATAAATATACATACACAAACATATATATATATATATATATATATATATGTTTGTGTATGTATATTTATATATATATATATACATACACAAACATATATATATATATACATATATATATATACATATATTTATATATACATATATTTATATATATGTATATATATATATATATGTATATATATATATATACATACATACATATGTATATATATATATATACATATATATATACATATGTATGTATGTATATATATATATATACATATATATATATACATATACATACATACATACATATATATATATACATATATATATATATATATACATATATATATATATATATATATATATATATATATATATATATACATATATATATAAAATTGAAAAGTCGTATGTTATAACACAGTGAAGAGATTGTTTATTAAAAATCCAAATCGCATCATGATTCACATTTGGAAAAGCATTTAAAAAATGCTATTAAAATAAAAATAAAAATATTTATATGTAATGGAGGGCGGGATATTACCCCACCCCCCGTACCCCACTGTTCCATGTCAAAATTTATTTTAGCGCAGGGTACCATGTACCGTCGAGTACCCACACAGAGCCTATTTTCTTACCATCCTCGATAGTGGTGTCTGATGCAACTCTGTGTATCGTAGAGTACCTGTGTATGCAGGGTACCTACGAATTGTAGGTTGCATGATCCTTATTACATCGCATAGCCTCTGCATGTAATTTGCACAGCAGTTTTTAAATCGCTTAAAATTCAAAGCGCCCCTTACTTTAATATGTTATAAAGTTTGAATTTCGATTTAAGTATGTAATTCGATTTGAAGTTATTAAATATTATTATTATATATATATATATAATATTATATTGTAATTAAATTTTTTTAAAGTATTGAATATTAATTATTATATATATAATATTAATTAAATTTTATTTAGATAATTAATCAATTCAAGAAAATTTCAAATATGTGATATAGTCAGAGTTTATTTAAATAAAATGAGTTTTTAAATATTTAAGTTATCTATTATTTTGGGGTTCTCGATATTGTAAATCCACTTATTGAAAATGATAAATGATAAATGATTAATAATAATTTGTCAAATATTATTAATAGAGAAGAGATTTTAATATAGTTTATATAGTGGACTTTTTATATTTATTTAATGTATATTAAATACTATTTAATATATATTAAATAATTAAGAGATGGTAATTTTATATTACATTAATATTAGTTGTTTAATGAAGATGATTTTTAAGAGACTTAAATCTTAATGATATTGGATGATGGGTCATTGTTACATTATAACATTGTTACATTATAACATTGTTATAACATTGCTACGATTTGAATTATTATTAAGTTATTGTTAATACGTTATGTATTATTAACTAAATTATTGATATACCTTAATGGTGTTAAGAGTTAGCTAATGAAGTTTATGTAAAGTTTCTCTAGATCGATTATTTATAGTTTTGATGAGTTTATTATTTATTAATATTTGTAGGGTCTAACAAACTATTAATAAATAATGGTATAAATGGTTTAAATAGTTATTAGTTAATGATTGAAGTTCTGTAAAAGATATTAATTAATTTGAATTGGTTAATAATTGGAGGAGTAGTAAATAATTGAATTATAAACGAACATACATAGGAGAAATTTATTTGAGATAATAATATTTGGTATTGGGGATTTATTATAACTTGTTAATGTAGTCATTATAGATTTATTAATAAGATTTCCAATATAGCTTGTTATTAAATATTAACAAGTTATTATTATTGAACTATGAATATGAATATTTGTGTATTGGATTATGGTTGATCTTTAACTTACACATTATGGCTAGTTATTAATTAGGTCATTGATATGGATATGTAAATTATTAATTAAATTAATTAATTAGAGTTAATTAGATTTAATTAATAATTAAGTTATGTATAGAGTTTTAATTAATATATCGATTCCTTTAGTAAAGTTGTGAAGTATCTATATCAAAGTTGATGAGTCTTATTCTAATGACTTGAACAAAGACTTTAGGTATTTTAATGGTTGTTAGTGATGATTTAATCAAGAGACTTAAGTTTTAGTGATATTGAGTTTTAATTAAGAACTATTAGAATGATAAAAGTCATGGATTGTGTACCTATGTTAATTGATCATTTTAATAAAGTTATAATCTTCTTATTCGAAGATTGATAATTGATTCCCTTATAATTTAACGAATAATGATCTTTGAAAAGTTGAAGAGTTAATCAATTAGAATATAGATCATAGTTAAATAAAGAGAACAAGTTAATTAAAGGTCAATGATGATCAGTTTAATGAGCAAAGTACTTACCCTTAAGTTATTCTTAGAATATTATTTTAATTAATGGAAGAATAATGCTATCGGAGGAACAAACGGGTTGACTTGTAGGTCAAATGATAAAACTTAGACACTTGAAGTATACTGGTAAACATAAACTAAAACCCCACACATTATTCAGTTATGTGATTATAGTAAACCAAAACATGTGTTTGCATTGTGTTTTCTCTATGCTTTTGTTTTGGGTTTTTGGGTTGACTAGTGCTGAGCAGTCTTAGGTTGTTACCAGAGGCTTGGGGGTTATGAGATGTGATAGCATGTTGATTTTATTTGGTCTCGATCTTTATAAACTCAACCATGGTAATGTGATCGTATGCTCTATGAAATATTTTTATTTACTGATTGTTATTGACTTTCAGTCTTCATGTGTGAAGCTGAGTTATATGTGTATGAGACACTTGACTTAATCATTTTTGAGTCATCGATTAGTTATCCTTGGGATACTTTCTAGTTGCAATGATGTGACTGAAATGTTGATTTATTTCTTGATGATGTCATGTTGTGTCATGTTTGACTCAACCATTTTAGAATCTTTGATCAGTATAATTTTAAGAAATTCTTGGTTGCTTGTTGAGAACCAATGGATATTGTGATTTATTTTGAGATATATTTTGGTTATTGAGAACCAATGGATACTTTTGATTATCAGTGATGCCTTCAGTTGCCAATAGAGAACTGTTGTGGTCATGATTATCTATGGATGCTCTTTAGATGCTTGCAAAGATTTGATGATCCTTATTATGGATATTTGATGATTCTTATTGTGGATATTTGATGCTTTTATTGTGGATATTTGATGATTCTTATTGTGGATTATCTTTTGGTATTTATTTTTAGTCGCTTGTATAGGACTGGGGTGATTTATGATTCCATGAGCCTAGGGTAGGTTATCTACTTATAGTGTCGGGAAGTGACTTGCAATGGGGGCCGGGGCCCTAAGTGGCTGCCAGGGTAACTCATTGTAAGTTTGGTTAATGAGTGATAATATTTCCACACTAAATGGGGATTAAATGAACCTAAAAATATAATTGTTTTAGTTCTCGCCCATGCCTCGAGTGCTTGTGCAGACTAGGACGGGAGTAGAGAGAACGCATGGTTGCGACCTTGCATTCCATAGTATGCCTCGTCAGTATGAGAGGATACTAGTGGCTACATGAGGATCAGTATGGACCCATGGAGTTTAGCTAACTGCCAGGGTAACTTGTACATGATATATACGATGGCACTTTCCTACTTGCATAGTAGGTTTCCTACATGTCATTATGTGCCTTTGGAAACTAGATGTCAATTTTGTGATTGGAACCTTTGAGCTAGTATACGTTTAGGAATTCCTAGACTTATAGAGATTTATGCTAAGTGTTTTGGATAGCTTGTTTGGGACTTGAGATTATCTCCTCAGCACAGTGGGAGTGGACCACTTAGGTTCCACACAGTCAGGTGGTAGTGTTCTTTTCACTCTTATCATTTGAGATCCGTTCAAGACACTGTGGCTGGAGTATTCTTGGTTGGTATTTATCTTCATTCTGTTCTTGGATCATTATGATAGGTAATATACCTTATGATGGATGTATTTACTGGTATGTTTTTTATATTGATGATTTGCATATGTTAGATGATGTTATCTTATGCTTTATTTGCATGTTAGATTACTTTTTTGCATATGATGTAGTATGATTTAGGAGTGACATTCCTACTATGTTAATATCGATGATCTCTTTGGTGATTTGGAATGTTACACATGAAGGGATGGCTAGGATCCATGATGGTCTAATGATGCTATTAACGCTTGGGAAGAATCGTGCACTTAGTTAACTGTGTTTTATGGTTCATGGTTATCTTTTATGATGGATGTTTATATCTTTTGTGATGATGTATCATGTATGACATGTGGTTTCATTTATTTTAATTGCATCATGGATTAGAGTTAGTATGATGATGTAGTTTATTTATACTGATGTATATTCTTTCAAGCTTTTTATACCCTATGACATGTATAGTGGATGATTGAGCAATCTAAAATGTAATTAAAAAAAGGACACTTGTATATTGTTTAAGAACATTGGATGTATCATTGCTAAAGATGTGATGTTAGATATTTAAAGAATGTAACTTGTTATGTATGATTATGTCTACCTTCATTTGAATTGATGTTATTGCTTTCACTATTATGTTATGAAAATTGTTTGGAAAACTTTGTGAAATTTTAAATTAATTGTTTGGATCCCTTGGTGGGGCATTACATTTGGTATCAGAGCCAGAGTCTCAACGTTGGGAGGTCTTGGTATATTTGAATGCCACTAGTTGTTAACTAGTTGAACAAAATGAAAACTTTGAACTATCATGTGTATCTCTTTCAAACTGAAAACTTGAAACTAGGTGAATTGAAACAAAATTTAAAACTGTTACTTGCATAATTTTTCATACTTCAACACTTAGCTTTCAAAACTGAAAATTTTACTTAAACCTAAACATGGGTAATATTGAAAATTGAAACTATTTCTATTTTCAAAACATGTATCTTTCATCTATGTTTTAAGGTAGTATGCCTTTGATTATCTTTGCAAGCATTAAGTTGCTCTTGTTTAGAATGTATTAGGGGATCTATTTCCATAGTTGTTAAAAGAATGAATGTTGGATCGATATGGTTGTCGGTTTATCATTAAACCAGAATCATATTGCTCTAAGTGTGTTGTAGTGTCACCAATGGAATCATATTTCTCTACAGGGAAAAAGGGTTCAATGGGACCCGCATAGTGAGTATCTTAGTTTTTCATTCTTGCAGGCTTCCAGGAGTAAGCCTAATTCTAGGGGGGGTGGATGTAGTGCCTGCCCCTAGGTCGCATTTTTGTCGAACTCTTTTAGAGCTAGTTTTATGTTAAAGGTTAACAACATTGTTTTGAGACTATCAGATATTGTGCTATGGGTTCAGTTAATATGTGATGAGATTACTTAGACTCTACATTTCATGTATGCATGATGATTATTTTCAGTGTTTGTAGTTATTAATGATGATTAGTAATATGAATTATTATCATATGTGTTTTCTTATGAATACTTACCCCATACTTGCATGTGTATGGTGTGCGTGTTTGTTCTTATTGTATGTCATTTCTGATGTGGTTAAGGAAGGGAGTCGTAGTCACCTGCTAGTCAGGATCTACACGATGCACCACTTCCTACCATTGCCTATTTAGTTTAGTATATATTGTGCTTGTAATGCATAGTTTTTATGCAGGTTGCAAGTACCAGGTATCGACTTTCTTGAATTGCCAGGATGAGCATACCCTATCACATTATCTCAATGGTAAGAGAGGGGAGATAAATTCTCAAGTCTAAATCCCAACCCTTTAAGCCATTTTTCCTAATTAAAAATTAGGACAAGTATCTTAGTTGAGTACCTTCTGAATACATCGGATGACGTAATTCATGATATTAACCCTTTTGATTTGATTTTGTATGTGTTTCGCTATGATGAGTTTTCGTATTTTATTTTATGAGTCTTTGGTGTATTTTCTATTAATTAAGCCTAATTAAAAGATTTAATTAATTGTTCAATTAAATGGAAAATTAATATGGAAAATAGGAGTAGTAAATAATTGAATTATAAACGAACATACATAGGAGAAATTTATTTGAGATAATAATATTTGGTATTAGGGATTTAATATAACTTGTTAATGTAGTCATTATAGATTTATTAATAAGATTTCCAATATAGCTTGTTATTAAATATTAACAAGTTATTATTATTGAACTATGAATATGAATATTTGTGTATTGGATTATGGTTGACCTTTAACTTACACATTATGACTAGTTATTAATTAGGTCATTGATATGGATATGTAAATTATTAATTAAATTAATTAATTAGAGTTAATTAGATTTAATTAATAATTAAGTTATTTATAGAGTTTTAATTAATATATCGATTCTTTTAGTAAAGTTGTGAAGTATCTACATCAAAGTTGATGAGTCTTATTCTAATGACTTGAACAAAGACTTTAGGTATTTTAATGGTTGTTAGTGATGATTTAATCAAGAGACTTAAGTTTTAGTGATATTGAGTTTTAATTAAGAACTATTAGAATGATAAAAGTCATGGATTGTGTACCTATGTTAATTGATCATTTTAATAAAGTTGTAATCTTCTTATTCGAAGATTGATAATTGATTCCTTTATAATTTAACGAATAATGATCCTTGAAAAGTTGAAGAGTTAATCAATTAGAATATGGATCATAGTTAAATAAAGAGAACAAGTTAATTAAAGGTCAATGATGATCAATTTAATGAGCAAAGTATTTACCCTTAAGTTATTCTTAGAATATTATTTTAATTAATGGAAGAATAATGCTATCGGGGGAACAAATGGGTTGACTTGTAGGTCAAATGATAAAACTTAGACACTTGAAGTATACTGGTAAACATAAATTGAAACTCCACACATTATTTAGCTATGTGATTATAGTAAACCAAAACATGTGTTTGCATTGTGTTTTCTCTATGCTTCTGTTTTGGGTTTTTGGGTTGACTAGTTTTGAGCAGTCTTAGGTTGTTACTAGAGGCTCGGGGGTTATGAGATGTGATAGCACGTTGATTTTATTTAGTCTCGATCTTTATAATCCCAACCATGGCAATGTGATCGTATGTTCTATGAAATGTTTGGATTTACTGATTGTTATTGACTTTTAGTCTTCATGTGTGAAGCTGAGTTATATGTGTATGAGACACTTGACCTAATCATTTTTGAGTCATCAATTAGTTATCCTTGAGATACTTTCTAGTTGCCATGATGGGATTGAAATGTTGATTTATTTTTTGATGATGTCATGTTGTGTCATGTTTGACTTAACCATTTTGGAGTCTTTGATCAGTATGATTTTGAGACATTCTTGGTTGCTTGTTGAGAACCAATGGATATTATGATTTATTTTGAGATATATTTTGGTTATTGAGAACCAATGGATAGTTTTGATTACCAATGATGCCTTTAGTTACCAATAGAGAATTGTTGTGGTCATGATTATCTATGAATGCTCTTCAGATGCTCGCAGAGATTTGATGATCCTTATTATGGATATTTGATGATTCTTATTGTGGATATTTGATGCTTTTATTGTGAATATTTGATGATTCTTATTGTGGATTATCTTTTGGTATTTCTTTTTAGTCGCTTGTATAGGACTGGGGTGATTTCTGATTCCATGAGCCTAGGGAAAGTTATCTACTTGTAGTGTCGGGAAGTGACTTGCAATGGGGGCCGAAGCCCTAAGTGGCTGCTAGGGTAACTCATTATAAGTTTGGTTAATGAGTGATAACATTTACACACTAAATGGGGATTAAATGAACCTAAAAAGATAATTTTTTTGGTTCTCGCCCATGCCTCGAGTGCTTGTACAATCTAGGATGGGAGTAGAGAGAACGCATGGTTGCGACCTTGCATTTCATAGTATGCCTCGTCAGTATGAGAGGATACTATTGGCCGCATGAGGATCAGTATGGACCCATGGAGTTTAGCTAATTTCCAAGGTAACTTGTACATGATATATGCGATGACACTTTCCTACTTGAATACTAGGTTTCCTACATGTCATTGTGTGCTTCTGGAAACTAGATGTCAATTTTGTGATTGGAACCTTTGAGTTAGTATACTTTTAGGAATTCTTGGACTTATAGAGATTTATGCTAAGTGTTTTGGATAGCCTATTTGGGACTTGAGATTATCTCCTCAGCACGGTTGGAGTGGACCACTTAGGTTCCACACGGTCAGGTGGTAGTGTTCTTTTCACTCTTATCATTTGAGATCGATTCGAGACACCGTGGCTGGAGTATTCTTGGTTGGTATTTATCTTCATTCTGTTCTTGGATCATTATGATAGGTAATATACCTTATGATGGATGTATTTACTAGTACATTTTTTATATTGATGATTTGCATATGTTAGATGATGTTATCTTATGCTTTATTTGCATGTTAAATTACTTTTTGCATATGATGTAGTATGATTTAGGAGTGACATTCCTACTATGTTAATACCGATCATCTCTTCGATGATTTGGAATGTTATGCAAGGAGGGATGGCTAGGATCCATGATGGTCTAATGATGCCATTAATGGTTGGGAGGAACTGTGCACTTAGTTAATTGTGTTTTATGATTCATGGTTATCGTTTATGATGGATGTTTATATCTTTTGTGATGATGTATCATGTATGACATGTGGTTTCATTTAGTTTAATTGCATCATGGATTAGAATTAGTATGATGATGTAGTTTATTTATACAGATGTATATTCTTTCAAGCTTTTTATACCCTATGACATGTATAGTGGATGATTGAGCAATCTAAAATGTAATTACAAAAAGGACACTTGTATATTGTTTAAGAACATTGGATGTATCATTGCTAAGGATGTGATGTTAGATCCTTAAAGAATGTAACCTGTTATGTATGATTATGTCTACTTTCATTTGAATTGATATTATTGCTTTTGCTATTATGTTATGAACGGTTTTACTTTCATGATTAAAAAAAAAAAATTGTTTGGAAAACTTAGTGAAATTTTAGATTAATTCTTTGGATCCCTTGGCGGGGCATTACATTGAGAGGGGGAGTGAATTAGAATCTTAATCACTTTTATTTTTCACTAATTCATTCACACATCCACCAGTTAAATTGTGCATGCAAAAATTATAATAATAAACTTGCTAAAAAATGTAAATATGATCTATCACATGCATGAAAATAAGCACATAACACAATGGAAACCCTCCAAGGTGAAGGTAAAACTAGGTTGTGGACGACACCCATAAATCTTCACTACTACAGTAATAAAGATAACATGTTAAGGTTACAATATTTTATCATAAAATATGATCTACCCTATGAGGGGTCTACCCTATTAAAACCATAAAAGACTATTAGGTCTCACCTTGTTAAAGGATTTAACTCTTACAATAAAGTAAGGGCTCTATTAGGAGATTTACAAAGATATGTTAAGACCACTCTATTAAGGGATTTACCCCAATTCAAGTTGGTTAACACTAATTCAATACCCAAATCTTAGTATGCTCTATAAGATAGTTTTGAGTCTTTTCCTTACTGACTGATCCTCTCCTCTACTTTGATAATACCTTTCTACATCATTAACATGTAAAATGCTCTTTAACAACCTCTACAAATATTAAATGTTCTTTTCGTGTTATCTTGAAAATTATTTACCTCAAAATCTATTCCATTCCTAAATTTTATGTAAACTCTACATTTCTTGACCTTTACTATTTTCTAATACTCGACATTGTTGTTTCTCGATTAGTATTCTGCTCAACACATACTATGTAGCTTGACACTTGTATGCTTGAAACTACTTAGTTGATGTTGAGCTCGATTCATATAGAAATACTTAGTGACCATACACTTACTCGACTCCTATATACTCAATTCCTACATACTCATGTACATAACTCAGCCTATATAGAGTAGCTCAGTCGTAGTGATGACTGTCTAACTCTTCCTTGTAAATGATTAAGTGTTTGACAGTAATAGACAATAATAGTTAGAGATACCAACACTTGCATGAAAAATATGATCATTTGTAGGATTTATCATAGTTTGATGGTAATACTTGATTGAAGTAGTCCCCTCTTGCCTTTTCCCCATATCTTCAAGAATTCTTCTTATCCAAATTGATTCATAGTAGCATTGCATAATTATTTGTATTCAACTTCAATAGATGAAAGATAAATACTTGGTTTCTTCTTGTTGGTCCAAGAAACAACACCTAATCCTATGTTGAATGCATAACCCATTATTGATTAATGATCATCTAGATCCCTTGGCTATCAAAATCATAATAATTTGTTAGCTCAATATTCAAATGGTTAGTATAGTCAATGCCAAATGATATGGTGCCTTTTAAGTATCAAATAACTCTTTTTCTTGTATTCCAATCATCCTTAAGAGGATTAGCCATGAACTAGCTAAGTATGTTGATAGAAAATGAAATATTG
The DNA here is from genome assembly GCA_028749045.1 of Cupressus sempervirens. Taxonomy (NCBI): domain Eukaryota; kingdom Viridiplantae; phylum Streptophyta; class Pinopsida; order Cupressales; family Cupressaceae; genus Cupressus; species Cupressus sempervirens. The sequence continues at coordinate 145,008,658 of CM053783.1, read as the reverse complement.
GGTCTTGTAGTGATCAAATATTTAGATTCCCCATCATCTACTGATATAATGTCCCATTGACTTATGGAGTATCACTATTGTTAGGATTAAAGAGACATACATAGCTATTACATGAAAATACAAGCAATTTCAAAAAATAATAAACCACAAAAAAGAGAATACAAGACACAAAGATTTATTCTGGTTCACCCAATCCTTGGGCCACACCCACCAAACAACAAGTCAAATCTTCTTATTATCTAGTGATTATAATATGTAATCCATTATAAATAAATTCTTTTGCAAGAAGATACAATCACATTATACATTATAAAAGGACTCTACAAGGGGCACCACCCCTTGATTCCATCTTGGGGGCACTACCCCCAAACCCTCATAGTAATAATCTAGAGGGAAACCATGCCAAATAAAGTGGGAAAATTTAACCTTTGAGTGCGATTAGGATCTACATCACACCAATCTCACACTTGGAGATTAATCAGACTACATAATAATAACCACCCACTTGTAGACTGATAATAGCATTGCTAAACCTATAGCTCCCAATGGAGTGTAAAACCACCCTTGACCCAACTATTCCTTTATTCTCTTCTATCTAGAAGACTAACCGAGGTTGAAGAGGATTTCAACTTCTCCCTTTTCACTCCTTTTGTAAACATATCTACTAGATTATCATTTATATGTATATTATCTAGCATTAATTGTCCATCATCCAAAATTGACTATATAAAATGGTAACATAACTGTCTATGTTTATATTATCATGAATGCTAATGGTATTCCTTTCAAAGTATCCTAAGCATTGCTAGAATAGTTGGGAGAATTGTTAGCATGATTAAAATTGTGTATTCATGATAGTATTTGTCATTGATGTCAACATAGTATTATTTTTGTATAGACTGGTAGAGTAGCAGATAGAAAATGAGGTTGTATGGATTGTGTATTGATGATGAGGTTAAGCACAATTACAAATATATTCTACATTATGTCTTGATCACATGGACAAGTGTGCATGTAGAATGTTGAAGACGTGTGAAAGTTAATTATGATTTACAAAAGATAGTGTGCAAACAAAGTACCTGAGAAGTGGTTTTTGTTGTTCAAAATATACCTCTTAATAGTGATAGAATCATGATTAGAGAAGTTAGACAGTGACAATAGACACCTGATGATGACATCAAGGAGTGTACAAGGTCATAGGTTGCACATGTGAGAAGTTATAAATATTGTAACTAATAGTATTTTAATTGCAAAAAGATGTAATGAATTATATTATCTTAATGAGGTCCTATTATAATTAATTAGGAAAGCCTCAAGACCAAATCAAAGAACTATTTTGAGGATATGGTATAAAGAAAGGTTATTTTTTATATGATGAAGTGTGAACAAAAGAGTGAATGAGTGTATAAGTTTCAATTATGGAATTGATATGCGAAGTTGGTAAATGCATGTAAGCAATCAAAGGGATCATTGTGATAGAAATTTGAAAACCCAGTATTGAGATATGAGAAGTATTTGGTGCAGTATTGGTATAGTAAGAGGATAGAGAAAGAGTTTGAGTTGCAGAGATCAATTTCATTTCTATTATTCTAAAAGGAATAATATAGAGACTAGTTGGACAATGAGTTCAGTGGTCTTTCCCTTTGGACAGTGGGTCCATCTTCCTTCTGCAACTCCTAACAAGGTTGGCATAACTTCTAATAGGGTTGAAATCTCCTCACAGAGATTCAAATTCACCTAACAAGGATTGATATGCACTGAAAGTATTTCATTGGAAACTAACTAAGTCCATCCTCTTACAAGGAACTATTATATTAGTACATCATTTTGTGGGTACCATCTCCACCGAGATTTTCCCTCTAATCAAGTGTCTCCCTAGTTACAATATCTGGTGTTATTGTATATGTGTATCTTCTTATAGTTGATGATAATATTGTTCATATGTTTAAAGTTTAATAAGGTTGATAAAAGTTATATTGATTCACCCTCCCCCCCCCCCCTCTCATTTATCTTAATGGACTTTACTTTCTAACAATTTAGTCTTTGAATGTAGAGAAGAATTTGTTGCAAGATGAATGAGACTCTAGCTATTTGCAAAAAAAAATTGTCCATATGAGGGTGCCCTAACTCTTCTATAAAGAATTGAAGTGATATCATCTTCTTGGTTACCTTTGTAGTAGAAACATACTCTACCTCTATAGTGGATAAAGAATTCACCTTCAATAACTAAGGAATCCAACTCCTTATTGTACCACTAATAGTAAAGATATATCTTCTAGTACTCCACCTAGTATCTAGATCCCTTTCCAAATATGAGTCAATATATCCTTTTAAATCAATATTAGAGCCCCCAAAATGTAAATATTTACTAGATGTTCCTCTCAGATATCTAAGAATCCTTTTAACTACATTCTAATGCTCAATCCTAGGATGACTCATATAGCTTCTAACAAGTCCCACTGCATGTGCAATATCTAGCCTAGTACATACCATAGCATTAATTAAACTTCCTAAAACTAAAGCATAATGTACCTTGGACATATAACCTCTTCTTCTTGTATCTTTAGAAACATATCCTTAGTCAATTTCAAATGACTAGAAAAAGGTGTGCTGATAGATTTGACATTCTCCATAGTGAAATGTTGCAACACCTTCTCAAAACTATGTTACTCAACATCTAAAATCCCTGGTGCTTAGCACTAATTGTGACTTCAATGTTGTCACTCAACATCTGAATGACTTGACATGCACTACTTTCTTGACACCTGAATCACTCAACACATACTTTCTGCTCGACACTTGAATGACTTAGCACATGAGTGACTCAGTAATCACTGTTTACTTGGTATGCTCTAACTTTTATGTTGTTCTTGACATATATTACTTATTCAACATGAACTAAGTAAATGATTTAACTATATAGACATGCACTTGTCAAAACTAATATGAGATTAGAAATCTCCCCCTTTGACATGAGGTTCAAAAATACTTGGTCATGAATTAATGATCTTATCCTTATGAGCATAACATATATATCTATTCAGATTTTATACAAAATTTTAAAATATCAAAATTTTGTAACACGTGACTTATTAGTCACACCTCAAAATTTCATTAACTCCCCTAACTTGATTGTTCAGTTTTGTTCTATACTTTGTATCCAAATCTTTCTCCTGCTAAGTAGATTTGAATAAACTAATACTCTTGCTTTGTTTCTATTTGAGTTGATATTTTTCATTTTTTTACTTTGTTCACTTACTCCCCCTTGGTTTTTTCTCCCTCCATCTTTGCTCTTCTTGCTCCCCCATTACTCTTACTCCACCTTTTTGACACTTATGTCAATGGGTTATACACTAATAGTGTATTTGTCCAAAAAATATTTATGGACCTCAAGTATAATCTTGAGAGCTACATCCCAATTATCACAAGCTACCTTCAAAGACTTGATTTGGATGGCCAACTTGGCAGCAAGGTGGACTAAGCCTTCTAGTGTAGAAAGATGAGGATCTTTCTACATAAGAGTTTCAACATAGCCTATTCCTTGTGCAATATCTCCATGTGTGGAGTCAATGTTGACTAGATGCTGATCAATTTAGCCCTGATGGTAGCTTCATCTACTTCTAATGATGCTAACTATCTTTGGGATTGCAAGAGGTATCTAAATTGTTTCTCACTTTGAGCTAGAGACTTGGAAAAATTAGTGCTAGATGACTACATATTGATCTCCAAACTTAGGATGTGATTCCTTACTTCTTGTGTGAAGAGAGTAGGAATACACAATTTGGTGTACAAAGAGAAAATTTTCTCTAGTACCTTCTTCACACTCTCTATCTTGTTTCTAGCTCAACCTATATTAGTGAAATAACACTTGATATCTTCTCATTCACCTTATTTTGAAACTTCCTTTTAGACCATTCAAGTAATTTTACATTTCTATCTAGGTCTGTGTCAGTAACCCTTTCCAATATATTGATTAATTGTTCAATGATGGGATTGTTTTCATTTGGAGTCAGAAAACTGAATGCATCTAGGAAAATGTCTTTGCTTTCAATCAAAGCTTGCTTCTACCTATGCTCCATTCTAAGTAGTTCTTGAATTTTTTCTTTACTAGGGCCTCTTGTAATATACCTATCTTCTCAATTGTAATTGTTTCCAAATCAAATTTAGGCAATACAATCTCTTCATCTAGGCTAACAACACCATATGGAGTTACCTCATCTGCCTTAGATGACCTAGGATATAGCCTTGAAAATTGTAATGGTGTAGCATTTGTGCTTGACCTCTGAAGATCTTGACTAAGAGGAGTAGAAAATTTTGGTAATGTCACCAATGCTTGAATTGCTAGTTACTCCTCTTGCTTGTATGTCAATCATAGCTCTTTAGTCTTGTCCTTTTCTTCCTCTATAGTTCTATTTGCACCTTGATCTTGTGCTAGAGGTGTAGGTGTATCTACTTGACCTATTTTGCCTTGAGTTCCTTCACTCTTTGGTGTCTCTACCTTGTCTTCTCCAATTGTCTCATCCTTATCTTTTTTAGGTTCTTGCACATTCATTGAGACTAGAGTGTCTTGCATAAGTGTACTAAAAGTGATACTTGTTGTCTCCTTTCTTTGATATACCACTATAGATTGTGAAGGTTGTAGACTTGTGACTTAAGGAGTGACTAAAGGTGTGCCTAGTGTTTTCACTTCCTCCCCTATAGTTATTGTATGTATTTTTTGAATTTCATCTGCACTCACCAATATAGGGTTGTCACATGGTTTGGTCTAGAGAGTGTTCTTAACAAGAATCCTTTTCAAATTATCCTCTTTGAGGGGATTGATGTTCTAAGAAATAGTCTCAAAGACATCCTTAACTTTGACAATTTCAATATTTGCACTTGTCTCCTTAGAGGGCTAGCACTCAACACTTGTGTGTCTTGTACACTCTATTCTATTTGTCACTCTTCTTCAACTGGACATTTATTCTTACCATAGAAATCATTACCCTTACTGTTGTTACAAATTTCTTCAACTTCATATTCACTGTAACAATTTTTTTTTTTACTTTCATATCCATCTTCATTATACTGATTGCAATTACCCAATTCACTAACATTTGAATCCACCTCTTCACATTCGGAAGACATATTATCTTGCTCTACAGACTCATTGTATTCATTACTATGTTGGCTTTCAACACACTCATTATCATTAGAAGACATGTCATGAAATCTATAATCACTGCTTTCCATCTCCTCAATGAATCTTTCAATTTGTAAAATTATTTGTAACCTTATAGGTGCTGGCCAATTGACTGAATCAGGTACTAGAACATCAAGGAAAATACTAGGTAGGGAAGATTCCTCAGGTCTACAATGAAAAGGCATCTTATTGATTACTGACTTAAGCCTTAAGTAACATTGTTCGGCACTTAAACCTTGAGTACTTCCTACCTCAATTCTTGTAAGATTGACAATCCTTTTGTAGACCATTGTATTCAACATAGCAATGTTATTATTCACAGTTTCTAAACTCTCAAAATTTGGCAAACTAATCTCAGATCTAAGATCTGACTCCATCTTAGAAAAAAATTTCTACCTCTTCCTTCTAGTGCTAAAAATCACTGAATAGAGGCACTAATTCTAACATTTGACTTCCATGAAAAGAAAACGTGAAAACCAAAATACCTCAAGTGCTAGTGCATACTTCCATCTACTGATTTGGCATAGGTACAAGACTAAAAATCCTTGACACCACTAATCAAAATTTGTAGATTTGCCACCTCCTTTGAAGAGGATAAAGAGATCACTACTGTGATTCACTTTTTACACTTCAATTCTTTATAACAATAGATTACAAACAACACTTTAAAACTTATCAAGAATTTAAAACTTTCTTTCCAAGATCTATCAATAGTTTCAGATCTGCCCATACAACTAAAAATCTTTCAAAACTTTGCAATGAAATCAACTAGGAACAACTGGTACAGAGATTTGAGAGTCACCACTCACACTTTGTGAGATATAAAACATAATTTATCACTTGACAAATCTGAACCAGACCTTCAATGTAGGAGAAACTTGCAGATCATTATTATCTTGAAAATAATTTACACTTTAGAAATCAATTCTTGACTCTGAACTTTCTCAACAGCATTTGCAAACTGAACTGATTGAAGATATACCTATAACAGTCATAGTACACAATTTTTATCTAATTTCACAACATATTGCTGTCCATGAATAAAGCTCAACTGGAGTGCGTGATATTCAAGTAAGAAAATTGGAAAACACATTAGATAACCTACTGCTACAACTTTTTTATGCACTTCTTCTATTGTATTGAATCTCTTCTTTTTAAATTCTCAAGGTTTGTCTTAAATCTGATTTAATACAGTCCCTAATAGAGTCACCATTTTGTTGGTGTTTGAAAACGCTGAAAGGTTTTCAATTATCCCACTGAGAAACTGACATATCTAGGGGTAGTTAACTCCCATTTTCAACATTCCATTTCTGACAATAGGCCAACTATAAGGCATGACCCTTCTTCTACTTTAGGCTCTCCTAGACCTAGGCGGGTAGACCTCAGATTCAAATGATATTGTACTAGTGCAAAACATATCCCTGAATCTATTAAGTAGATTTTACCCTTATTTCTCCTAATGGCTTATGAAAAGACATAGATCTACAATAGCTAAATGCAAATCTATGAATCTCAGAAGTTGAGTGAGGGTAATACATTTGGGTCCTTCAACACGAAAGGGAAAGATCATTTGATTAATAATGTTGAATTCAACAAACCCTCAGATATGCAGCAGTAAGACTTTAATGATCCTGTAGCTGACCAGTGCCTTATCCATTGGGAAAATTTATGAATCAAATGCATGCATATGGATATCTGATACTTATGTATATATTCAGATATATGATCTATCTATTTATATTGTAAATAAACATCTGTGCTCAATCCAAACCTCATTCTTACATGATATCCTTCTCAACAAACCTGCAACCCTGTTGATTCACTGAAGCATTTACATAATTGCTTGAGTCATAAGCAACAACAAAACAACGTACAACCTTAAGGGATTGCAACTATGACCTAGGCTCTTTGTTCAAAGGTCATAAAACATTACAACTCATTGAGACTAGAGACGAGAATCGAAATGAAACTAATGAAATTCTTTTGCACTTTGTATTAATTTCCTTGAAACAATACAACCAAATGCATGAAATGAAAACATGAAAACACCTAACAGATATGAACTTGTTGTATTTATCTTCCTACTACTGTTCATACAAGAGAAATTGCTGAAAAATAAATGGTATCATAGTATGGAAACACATCAAAACTGGATCCAAAACCTGGTATCTTAGTAGTGACTGGTTTTTCTCCAAAGACTGGAACCCACTAGTTTCTCAGTGACAAAACTAGAACCCCTCTAATGAGAAAGAAAGAGAAAGATATAGGTTGAAGGAATTCTTGGATCTGATTTTGTAATGAAAGTGTCCACTTAGAATTCCATCTCCAGCAATTGAATCACCTCTCTCTTCTCTCTACCATTTTGATCTGATTTTGTTTCATCATTGTTCTATTATTGATTTGCAAATATCTTTGTTCAATGATGAAAACTTGTTGAGTCATTCAAAATATCTTGAAAACTTCACTGAAATGCTTGGTAAAATTCGAGTTTTACTGAGTGAATGTGATCAATTTTTGACCCAAACTATATTTCCACTACCTTCTAACCATATTCAAATCATCATCATGCCAAAAAACCAATTCTGAACTTCCTGGACTAAATACAGTTGTAATTTAGGGAACCTGAGAGAAAACCTTGCATAGCTTGAATAGACTACTACTTGTGAAAAAAATAACTTCAGAATCAAAAAATTCAGATTCTCACGATTCCGATGATATATAATATCACATATTTTTCTTTTCGAAAATGCCCAGAATCCCAATTTGAAAAATGTCCCCCTTTGCTAAAAACTCAAGTTTGCATTTTTTAATTTTTTGCAAAAAATTAAAAAATTCCTAAGTTTTTACTTTAGAAATAATCCTCTTTTGAATTTGAAATGATGCACATCCATTCTTTTAAGAAAATAATAAAAAAAATATTATTATTTTTTAATTTCAAATTTCCCTATCGTTCCAATTCATGGTCAACCCTCTATTTGACCACTGCCACATGTCACTTCCTGACTAGTCGACTCCTACACACTTGCCATTGGATTGCCACATCAACATCTAAGTGAGACCTATTGATGCCATGTGTCAAAATTCCACATACCCACAATCCTTAATTAGTGAGCATCTTTATTTTGCAAAAATGCACACTTCGTTGAATCTTCCATGTGGCAGCATCCCATGTGTCGATCTTAGACTACTTTTTTTGTGCCACCTCATCATCAGCTGAGACCCATCGCCACATGGTAGCCTTTCATTCTCTACTCTTCCACCTCCTCAGAATGCTGATGGACCCTGCCACATGATCTCCCAACCTGGGCCTGTTGCCACTTGGCAATAGCCCATTTTCTTGCATTATTTATCTAGTGCGCAACTTATTATTGTGGGGAAGTGGGCACCGTTCGATCCACCACATGGCGCGATCGTGTTTACTTGCCACCACATCAGCGTGCATGTCTTTTTGATTAAAATATTGTGTTGACATCTAGCTGACATCACCTATATCTGTCCATTCGACCGACCATGGGCCCACGCAAGGAAACTTGGCTTTCAAAAAGAGGCTTTTTTAAGGCATCTCACATGTTGTAAAGATTTTCTTTTAAACCATAAGAAAAACTCTCCCACTAGCAATGTGGGACAAATGCTTTAAATACATATCCTTTGCTAATCTACCTAATTCATGCTGTCTTAGATTATTTTTTGCGTGGGGTTTTTGCATGGATGCTCCGCTTTATTATTGGCTGCTCTTGGGCTATGGCTTTCCCTTTTTATCAACGACTTACTCTTTGCATATTACGTCTGACTTTTATGCCTTCAACTTCTTGAAAGCACATTTTTTTGTTTCGAAATGCTTCATACGGATCCCTTTTGTAGTGAGTAACTCCAAGGAAGCTTTATTGATGATATGCAAAGTTTGCTCCATGCATGGATGTCTCAATTTTGGCATGAGGTTGCTATTTCATGTGGGTATGCTTTTGATGCTCTATTCTATTTTGTCTTTTATGGTTCTCGAATTGTCTTTGTACGTTGTTAGCTCATTCCTTGCTTGGCGTGAATCTCCTTGTAGGGAAGCTTCTTGGTGTGGATATTTATGTTTTAGCATGGTCTTCACATTAGTATGGAACTCTGTTGCAGCTTTTTCCTAGCCGACTCCTCTTTGCTTAGTGTCTTTATTGTATTTTAAAACATTTTCCCTCTTTTGACCAATGGCTCTGTTATCTTTGCAAGGAGAGCTTCTTTTTGAAACATGTATGCTCTCCCTTCTTTTTGGCGTAGGGTCTCTTGCTCATATTGGGCGGCTTTACCCTTTAGTGGCTTCTTCTTACAGCTCTTTGCATGAGGTCCCCAGCCAGCTCACCTATTCTTTGAAATCACTGCCTCTAACAAATGCGTGAAGCTATTTCATCACTAGCCAGGTCTACTATGAAATTTGACTTCCTCTGTCTTAAAATGACTTCCCTCATATGCATTGCAAATTGGCTACTTCATTGGCCAAGTCGCCACTGGAAGCTGTAGGAATTCATTTTATGCTTCTCCCAAGCATCTATACCCTATACACATAGCTATGCATTTGCTCTAAAAGACTTCCCTTTGTTTTCCTTTCTAACCTCTGCTAAGTGCATGGTGATATAGGCATCCCCATGAAGGTTTTCTAATTCAATTATTTCTATCAAATCTAAATTCCATATGGGACTCCTGTCTTTTATTTTGACATCTTTGAAACTCTTCCATATTTCATTAATTAACCTACACCCTTCCTCCAAAGTCTCCAGAGTGTGGAAAACTACTGCATTGTTTTGCATCACTCTCATTGTGCAAGTAGCAAGATCGGGATCACAACCTCTAGTTTCCATGTCATTCTTAACCTTGCAATGCCAACTCCACTCAATTCCTCTCCATAATCACCAATGCAAGATGCTTTTCCAAGTAATTGGGGTTCTCCAGCAAGGTCTAATGCAATTGCACATACTAAAAAGGTTTTTTCCTATTCCATTTGATCCAATCATAAGATTAAGATAGGTCATGGCCTAGATACCAAATGGCTAAATGTCATGAAGCTGTGAATATCAATTTCGACTATGTTGCTTGGTGAATAATCATACTTTCCTCTTATCAATTTGATGGAATCAGTTGAACCCCAAAGTGGGTCCGACTAAAAAAAATTCGTTTGTAGACACCTAAGCTAGAAAATTGATCAGTTGAACATCTAATACTGATTGGAATTGAATTCGAGCACAAACTGGTCCTTAAAACTCATTTTCACCTCTTCTTGCAAACTGTCAATTTCATGCCAGGAGGTCCTTTGACTGGCCTTAAAAACTGATCCAAACCTTTGACCAGATCCTGAAAATTGACCCACTAATTCTCTATTTTGTCTACTTCTACCCTATCAAATCTCATCTCATGATGACATCAGGGTTAGAAGATATTCGCTGTCAAAGTTGCCTTCTCAGAATCGCCTACAGAGAAACATGTTAGAAAGCAATAAACTGGGTTCAAAATCGGCTTTGAAAATTGGGCAAACTAACATTTAGGAAGACAAAAACTGGGACATTGATTCTATGTCATGATGAGATTAAGGATCTATGATTTGGGCTCATGACGTATAACATGAAGCAAATGACAAACGTTCAAAGTAGGCTACTTGGATTTTGCAGATTGAAAACAATGTTAGATAACGATTTTTGCAAATGGAATTGACTTGGAAAAGTGTGCATATGGATTTTTCATGACTTGCAAACTAACACACTTGGAGTATTTTTAGAGGACAACACAGGGGTACAATCCATTCGACTTGACCTATCACAGATCTCAAGTTATTACATCACAAACAAGAGTTCCAATCAATCTGCGCCTACTAACACTAGTAAAACTTTAGAAATTCCGTTTGGAATTGCATTCCAAAATTGATCAAACGGATCTATCAAGACTTAAAGAAATTAAACATAACAAGTCTCTGACGCTTACAATATAATGCAAAAGGAATTTTAGCATTTGAGTCAACTGGGTCAAAGTTATAGTACATCAAATAGGGCTTCCTATCACTATTTGACACTTAGGGTGAAAATGTAGATTTGTAACTAGCTCAAAACAGGACTTTGCCAAACAGCTCAGAATGATGTTTTAACTTCACGGAACAAGTGGACATGCTAAATGGAGGGTGTTAGAAGCATTGAACACCATTTAGGCCTCATACTGATAGCTAGGTACAATCTCATCAAAAGGGCATTTATAAGGCTTGAATTGACTCAAAACGTTGAAATGGTCGCTCAAAATGGGAACGCAATTTTGAGCACCAACACTTTCCATGCAAGTTTACCAAATGTGGGAAATGTATTTTGTATATAAAATAAAATACATACAAGAATAGATCCAAATTTACATTTTACACTTTTGGTTTTCCATATAGCTCCCAAATTTTCAGTGAATTGTTGCAACTACTACTCGACAAGATCATAAGTATGATCCTTCTTCATCATTTTGTAACCCATTGCAACTGCAATACAAGGTACACTGTTTGATCTATTGGATTGATAGAACTTGTGCACTATAATCCTCACTACAAAAGCTATTAGGGGATCTATGATTGTATCAATTGTTATCCCTCTTTTATTTCACATAGCCCCTATGTTTCTTTCAATTATTTCCTTAGCTTCACTTCTCATTGTCTTGGGTTGATCTAGGGTTGGATACCCTGTGACTCTATGTACAATCTTCTTGGTGACTTTCACTAGTCCATTCTCTAGCCATATAGAGTTGTCATGACTTCTATTCAATTTTTTTTTTATCTACTCTATCTTGAATATGTTGGGGAAATCTAGGGCATAATTTAACCATATCTTCTCAACAATTTTAAATTCTTTCTTCAACACTTTGTTCTCACATAGCTTTCCATATGTCTCCCTAATTTCCATATCACCTATGCTTCCAATTTTGCATGTATAATAGTTTCTAACATCTTGTATAATCAAAACTTGTGGTGGTAATATGGATAATGCACCAGAGGGATCCTATTTGTAACCTATATCTGGGATGGCCCTAAAAGTAGGCTATTTGATTTCATTACTTATCAATTGCATATTTAAAACCTCTTTTCCCTCTACAATCTTGGCTACTAAAGAACTAGATGTCATTACATGAAATGAGAGTTTGTGAAATTTAAAATTGAGTGGCTCGACACATGATAAATACCTTGTGTATCTTGTCAAAATGGTATCAAAAAACCTTTTAAATCTATTAAAAATGCTTAGATCAATTTCTCCAGATCACCTTTAGCTCTTCATGCTTTATTTCAAATTTTGATGATGTCAAATGAACATAAATTTATCAAATAGCCCTTAAAACACTACATTTAATGCTTAGTGCTTACACAGTTGTAATCTCATCTTTGATTGAATTTACTAGCTCACTCAAAATACATGTGTTTTTCCATATGCTTGACAACCACTATGAGCTCAAGATTCACTAACAATTTTTCTAGCTTTACATCTACTAACATTTCACTTAGCAACCATATGAACCTTCTCGTGCTTGACAGTAACATGAAACCTTAAAAAACTTAAAGATTTATTCTTGATTCCTAAACAATGCTTTGCATATTTATTCTTGCATATAATCTTTTCAAAAACTAAATCCTTGGAACTAATGTATAGTATATCCTTTTAAGTATCAGTCCCACATGACTCTTGACTATTTAATTTGAGGAGGTGTGATTACTTGACCCATTTGGTGAAGAGATCTCATTTGCACTTAATGTGCTGAAATATTCCTTTCTTCACCATGTTTTGTTCATCTCATCTCTAGAATTCTCAATATCTTCCTTTCCTTTTTCTTTGTTGAACTCACAACTTGATGTCTTTTACCTTGTTGGACAATTTTTGCTTATGTGACTAGTCTTCAAATAGCTAAAACATGTGGTTTGACTCAACCACCTTTTGTAATCACTTCTTAAATGTGTTCTAATACAATTCTAAGGAATGTGTCCATACTCTTGATATAGTGACAACTATATCTTGTATTATAATCCCAATTATATGAGTTGTCATTATTCTTTACCTTTATCTACTTGTTCGATGACCACTTGAGTTTAGATCTGCATTCAAAAGCTCTATGTTCATACTTTTGATAGTTGTATTTGTATCCTTCAAATCTTTGAGTGTGCATGGTCTTGGTTCTACATTCATGTGCCTGATGATCTTGTTTGTTACACTTGTGGCTATGATCCATGTTCTTCTGATTAACATTCAAATTTACAGTCTTGCTCCTATAAACATTAGTAGTATGACCTATCTTACCACAATTATGACAAGTAGGTTTGGATATCTTACCTTTGTTACTTATTTCTTCACCACTTTTGGATGATTCTTCTTCTTTAATACTAGTGTATCCCAATCCAAAAGTATCATTTTTAAATGTAGGGGATCTCATCAATTGTTCAAAGTACTTAATGGCTTCACTAGGTTTATTAAAACTTTTAGCAAACTCCTTTACCCTTTTCAAATAATTGTTCAAGTATTCATTCTACAACTTTAGTGTTGTGATCTCAATGTCTTTACTATTTATTTCATGATTAGCAATCATGACTTGATTCATTGTTTCCAATTGCATGTGAGCAATCCTATTTATCTCTGATAATTTCTCTTCTAGTCTGCTAGTCAAAACTCTTTTGTTATCTTCAATCATGAATTTTTCTTTCATAGCTTTATTTTTCTATTTGGTCACCTCACATAGCAATATGGCTTGCGGTTATTTCTCTATTTTTAGATTTCTAATCTCTTTAGCTAGGGTTCTATTCAAATTCATTGGAGTTTCTATTTGTAAATAGTTTAGAAGTGTACATCTCTTGGTATTGTGTGTCATTCTCCTCAATAGAAATTTCCTTCCTTCTTCTCAATGATTTCTTTAGATCATCTCTTGCTTCATTTAGTTGATGTAGAATGAATTTTATTTCAATCTCTTGGTTCTCAATAATATTTCCCAACTTTTACACTTCCATTTCCAAGATCATTCCTCAAAGCTACAAAGATTTACTTTTAGAGGACTTAGCTCTGATACTAATTGTTGGAATTACAATAGGAAAGATAAAATTTGAGAGAGGGGGTGGGGTTGAATCAATGCTTCAAACTTTTACCCATAACAAAATTCATCACACATATATCTCATAATTCATCAAGTGAATTGAAATACCATATAAAACATATACATCTAAAATATGTTAAACAAGTAGGCATTCACACATGTATAGCACAAGATATGATTACCTAGAGACCCTCCAATGAGAAGGCAAAATATGGGTGGGGATGACACCCACAAATCTTCACTACTGTAGTAATACAGTTTATCCAATGAAGGTTATAATGTTTGATCATGAAACATGATCTACCTTGTGAAAGGTCTACCCTATTAAAAGCTTACAAAGACTGTTAGGCCTTACCTTGTTAAAGGATTTCAATACCCTATTAGAAGTGTGCCTAATTAAATGACTTTAACTCACAATTAAGTAAGAACCTTGTTAGAGGATTTCAATATAATGTGTTAGGACTACTTTGTTAAGAGATTTAACTATTAGAATGTCTCAACAATGATCCTACAATTAGCACTCTTTTGTTTGATGTCAAATCACCCCTACATTGATGTATACTTGATCCTTTCTAATCAGATGTCTCTCTGATGCCCACTATTTCCTTTCCTCTATTCTCCTTTAACTAATTCTACAATGAAACTCAAATCATAATACATTGAACACCATGAATGTCCTATTTGTGCATGAAAACTCTCCTTCTCTACTCTTCTCTCTCCTTTAACTGATTATGTAATGAAACTCAAATCATAATTCTTTGGTCACCATGAATATCTTATTTGTGCATGCAAACTCTCCTTCTCTACTCTTTTCTCTCCTTAGAACATTTAGGGTTTTTCATCCTTAAGAAGACCTAGGTGACTTAGGATTAGGTATGAATCAACAACTGATTCAACCATATTGCCGCTTAAACCTTCCTTTTTATGATTGGATGCATGTAATACATAGGGATTCACACTTAATATTCATCCTTATCAATAAAAAATCATAAATCAGTCCTTAAGTGGGCTTTAAAATGGTTTACATAAGAGTTTGTGCCAATACAAACAACTATGTCAAAACTATGTTACTTGGCATCTAAAGTCTCTGGTGCTCGACACTAATTGTGACTTCAATGTTGTCACTTGACATCTAAATGACTCAGCATGCACTTCTTTCTTAGCACCTGAATCACTTGACACATATTTTCTGCTCGACACTTGAATGAATCGGCACATGAGTGACTCGACACTCACTATTTACTCGACATGCTTTAACTTATATGTTATGCTCAGTATATGTTACTTATTCAACATGAACTAAGTTTGTATAGACACTCACTTATCAAAATCAATCTGAGATTAACAAATTTCTCATCAAAATCAATATCTTTTTTGTGCAAATCATTTTACAACTAGCACAACTTTAAATGTTTTCTTACCTCCATCCTCTTCTTCTAGTTTATAAACCCATTAATTTTTTTATAACCTTTTACCTGTAAGAACTTACATAAATCCCAAGTTTGATTTTTCAACAAGAAGTCCATTTATCTGGTCATTCCAGACTCCCACTGAATCTTTGTATCCACTTGCACAATCATAACATTCTAGAGGAAGAAAATTAATCTAGAGTTCTACTTAGCCTTGTTGACCATCTACCATTCACTAGGGTTTGTGGTATTTGGTGTTACCACTATTGGGAAGCATAAGGAACTACTAGACCATCATATTTTAGAGTATCATCTAGTACTACATAATCATTTTCTTTCTTCTTATGCTACTACAATAGATCTTTGTATACCACTATCTCATTGAATATGACATCTTCACTTCTTAAAATTTAATGATTTTAAAAATACCAAAGTCCATAGCCAAATCAATCAATTCCATATCTAAAAAATACACATTTCTTATATTTAGCTTCCAACTTGGTTCTATTTTCAGAATCTATATGTGCAAGTGCTTCTCAACAAAGGTTCTAATAAAAGAATAACTCACATTCTTACTAGTCCATACTTCCTCTAAAATACCAAAACCTAAATGAGTAGAGATACCTTTATTGATCAAATATATAATAGTATTGACAACTTATACCCAAATGTTTAAGTGAATCTCAACATGCAAACTCATGTTCCTTTCAGACTCTACAATTGTCATGTTCATGCATTCAACCACTCCATTTTCTTGTGGAGTCCTTGGGTTTTTTTTGTATATGAATACCATTAGAGGAATAATAATATTCAAATTCATTTCTACAATATTCACAACCATCATCAGATTTGAGACATTTTTGGATTTTTGCTAGTCTCATTCTCAACCAAGCCTTTCCATTTCTTAAAATTTTTAAATACAATAGATTCCTATCTAGGGAAATAAATCCATACTTTACTAGTTGTCTCATCAATGAATGTAACATAATAGTGAGAGCCACAAAGAGAAGATACTGAGCTAGTCCTCATACATCTATATGCACAAGATCTAATTTCTTGTCTTTCTTTTCCTTCCCACTTTATTATTATAAAAGGAGTTGGTTGATATTTTTTCTATTTGATGACTTATTTTAGCCCTAATTTTGTAAATTGAAAAAAGATTGTATGAAATGGGAAGGAATTGTTAAAACTACATTTGAGTTCTTGATTCTTGGGACATACATATCATTAAAATGTTTCTTTACATGATCATTAGGTAGTTGTATGTTTATATCACCACATCCTTTTACATCATGTGACCTATTATCTCCTAAATATATCTTTCTACCATCATATTTCTCTTGAAATATTATAAACCAATTTCTATGATATAACATGTTGATTGATGGCCTTGAGTCTATAAACTAATTGTTACAATCACTTAATTCAACAGAAAGAGAAAAAATGGAAATAAACAACTTTATATCATTAAGGTTATCACTTATTGTATCCTCACCATTTATAAAATTACCCTCATATTTGGTTTTCTTGGATTCATTATTTTTCTTTTTTCAATATTCTATGCATAATGACCAAGTTTGCCACAATAATTACAATGTCTAATTTTCTTTACATTTGATTTGGATGTTGCCCCTTCATGATGCCTTTTTTCTTCTTTATTTCTTTGGTTTTCAAATTTACCCCATACTTTGTTCCTTGACCATTTTTTTCATTTATATGACTTCTCTTTTACTATCAAATCTGTCTCTACACTTTGAAATATGTTATCCACATGCTTCTTTCTCTATTCTTCTTATAAATGTTAGAGATCTAATAGGGAAAGTAAGATGTTGAAAGTGGGAGGTGAGGTTGAATGAAAGTCTATGAAACTTTTATGACTTCAAACATGAATCAAACTCACACTTGATTCACCATATATCTCAACCTTAACATGCAATATCATATATCAACATCTAATATCAAATCTAACATCTAATAACATGAATATAACATATAAGCAATAGATCAACACATGCCACCAGATATGGCAACATAGAAATCCTCCAAGGTGAAGGTAAAATTGTGGTGGGGATGAAACCCATAATTTTTTTTACTACTACATCAATAAAGTGTGGCTATTAGGGGTACAAAGTTTGATCACTTATGATTACCTACCTTGTGAGGGGTCTACATTGTTAAGAACTTACAAGAATGTTAAGTATGCCTTTATTAAAGGATTTTTACATCACAATAAAGTGAGTACTCTATTATGATATTTACATTAGGCCTATTAGGATCACTCTATTAATAGATTCACTTGATGCAATGGTTACAATATAATTAGTACCATGATGCTTTAGTTTGCACTTGATTGCTAATGATAGATCTTCACTTTCCAATATTTAATTACCTCAACATTACATAAATATTTTATTGACTCTCTTCACTACTCAATCACCTTAGTCCTTCAACCTCTTATTCACCTTCAATTTCACAATCCTCTCTCTAACAACTTCAACAACACAAAATTAGATCTTAAACGCTTCTTAAATAGCCATCTAATGAAGTTTCTAGATATTGATCAATGATTAGAAATCATTCTTTTTGTCTCTTAACCTTTCCATTTTTCTAATTGGCTAATCAAACAACACAAGGATTAGTCATCTATAATTATAGGCATAATTACCTCTATGATTGATTCCTTGATCATATAAACATGCTTCTAACTTAAAAAAATAGTTTACCTATGAGTTTATGCCATTAAAAACTCAAATACAACAAACTATATTACTCAACTTGTATAGCTTCCAACACTCACCTCTTCTTGTTCTTTCATGATATTCCTTGGCATGAACTTGGTTATAAATGATTTTGCCTTCTGGATTTCTCGACACACGTTGCCTCTTGAATCACTCGACAACTATAAAATTCTTAATGATACTTATGTGCACTCAACAAATATAATATCCTCTACATATACTAAACTTGTTCACTTTGCTACTTAATAGCTTGACTTGTATGATGGCTTGGTCATAGTGATGACTGACCACCATTTCTTCATAAATGACTAAGAGTTTTGTACTAACTAGAAATACTATGACTTCCTTTAGGGTCAACAATCTCCCCATTTGGAACTAGTGGAAAAAATACTTATCATTATAAAAAATGCTCATAAAAAACTTCAAAAATGAAACCCCCCCTTTAGGTATAGTCAATACTGTTGCTCTGTAACTATATACAATTTTCTACTCCTCAGTATGCAAAATTTTCCTTGTGATCTCTAATCTTGATAAATTTCCCCCTTTTTTTGTCATGGTTTCCTTCTGATAGTAAACTAGGGACCAATAAGTAAACCAGCCTATTGAAAAATGGTTTATGTCACTACAAGATTAGATCCATTGGAGTATCCCAATTTTTCTTGAGTGTCTCAAAAAAATGGCATTCAATCTCCATTCTGGTAGTTAAGCCTACCATATTATCTGCAATGCATAAATTATAATTACTTTAAGTCATATCCTTGGCTTTTTGTAAATATCCTTGCATTACCTCCAAATGAGGTGTCAACAAAGCCTAATCTATGATAATTTCTACCCTTATTTTTCTCTCTTCTTGTAGTAACTCGAATTGTTTTCCTTACAAGAATCTAACCTTTGAAAAATGTACTCATCTTGAACTTACATCCAAGGTCAGTGTGTCTACACTCTATTGCAAATAAACATCAATCTTTTCTATTTGGTCTCTTATCTCTTTTATAAATGATGAGATATAATAGAACTTCATAAATAATGTATTTACATTTTGGACTAGCTTCTCAAAATCATTTACAAGGATAGAAAGTTCAACCTATTTAACTACAATTTCTATTGCAACTTTTTTTTGATGAATAGTCCCTTCTCTATTGATTAGATATTAAGGTTACATATTCATAAAAGAGGCATGGGGATACAAGATCACACTATGAGATTTCAAATGGAAGAGTTAGAAACATTAACAACTATTCATAAAAGAACAACATTAAAATGACCCTCAAGTAGCTAAAGCAATGGCAATCAAGGGAGGTGGATCATGTCAATCATGAAACCTCCACAAATTAGTAGGGTTGGAGGGTGGCTAAGGAGGAGCTCACCCATCATCATCACTAGCATCATATTGCTCTTTTTCCTCTCCCTCTTCCTTAGGAGGAAAAATTGCCAAGTCCAGGTGGGGGAATGACCATTTAGAGTCATTAATATAGACAAGCCAACTAGGAATAATAGGATAAGTAGGAGGAGCATATGGGGACCACCTCAAGCCATGTCATAGAGAGGTAGAGTGGAAGCAGCGAACATCCCATCCATGAGGAGAGTGGTGAGGGGTATGGGAATACGAGGTTTGAGATTGGCGGGGCAAGGAGCTGCACCCCTGACAATGACCATGTGGTGGAGTCTAATCAGCCAAAGTAGAATTTGATGACACTTGTGCAACTATACGCAATTTCCCTAATGATTGAGAAGATATTGTAGTTGGGCCACCTCTAGAGCCACTTTTTTGGCTTGGACTTAAATCTGTAGCATTAAATTATTACATATGAAAGCCTTAGTATATATAGAAACATTTATATCTAGAAAATTTCATGTAAAAAGAACAACATTTCTATCTTTCCAAAGAGTAAAAAGAATCTCTAGCTTTAAAGCATGTCAAATTTGAGAGAATTTAAAAGGGATTCTAGTAGAATCCTTGAGAAAAACCATATGGCAAGAAAATAGTTCTAGCCTAAAAGGCCCAAGAAAATGTTGTATCCAGAGCCAATACTGTATGTTGAGCTTTACAACAGAACCAAAAGATGTGTAGGAAAGACTCAAGTTGCCCACAAAATGGACATTGTGGGTAAGGAATACCCAAATTCTTGATTTAGGTACCAAAAGGCAAACCTAGGAAGCATAAACACCAAGAAAAGTGTGCAATCTTTAGCTCAGTAATGACTTTCTAGATAGTGTTAAACGTGTATCTCTAATTTTATTACATGGACTAGAGGTGCCAATATTGGTTGAGAGACTCAACCATAGGAAAATGAGGCATCAACCACACATATCCCATTTTAAAATTGTAATTAATAAGATGAATAAATAGATACCACTTCCAACACTTTCACCCAGGTTTGACTAGTTGAATACCCAACTTGTGAAGTGAGTGAGGAGGCAGAGCAAAGACCAAAAGGTCAAAATTATGTCGATCTATGTGAGCTAGGTGATATCGAGCCTTCATATCTTCCCATAATCTCATATTCATAGAGACTTTGGAAAATAGATCTTGAGGAATTCTAATGCCACATTTGAAAAATTGTAGTGCACTGGCACCCTGAATCTTGGCAAGTAGCATGCCCTCAATAGAAAATAAGGTGACCACCAAAAATTGTGTTGATTTATGGAAAGCCCATCTCTGAAATCATTACCAACCCATTGAAGCCATGACTTGATAGCCTCCCATACTCTCTAAATTCTCTTAGCAACAAAAGAGCCTTGGATTTCCACTAACTTTGAGGTGATGAGAAGGGTTCAAAACTTGATCACCTTCCACATTAAGCTATTAATTGGGAAACTAGAGGAAATACACTGCATGAGAAGTATCTTCTAGGCTTCATCCCCATAGAGGGCTTTGACAACCTGCTTAGTCTTGCCTCCTAATTTAACAAATATTTAAACTACCAAGTAGCCAAGAAAAGATTGCATCTAAGGGCAACTATCTCCTATGATGGATAAAATTTGTTAAGAACCCCTAGGCCAACTATAAGGTTGAACTCCTTCTTCTACTTTAGGCTCTGCAAAACCTAAGTGGGTAGACCTTTAGATTCATTCATATGTATCAATTCAAAGCATACATCTGAATCTATGCAAATCATATTAAACCCTTATTTCTCCTATACTTATGCAATAGCAAGTTACAAACCTATGAAATTCAAAAGCTAAGTAAAGATATCCTTTTAGCTACTAAACATAAAGGGAAAATGGATAATTGATATTTGATTTTGAATCAGCATAACCCCATATGAAACCAAAAAATAAATTAATCTTGTAGTTGATCAATGCCCTATCCATTGGGTATTCTATAAATCATGACATACATCTAGGATATCAATGATATATCACATAGATCAAGATATCAAATCTATCTTATCACTATGTGAATCAAACATCAATGTTCAAATTGAACCTCATACTCTTCAAAATCCTTCCATGAACTCTGCAACCCTATCAAAATATATCAAGAATTTACTTAATTCTTTGAACCAAAAGAAAATCACATCAAGATATACAACTCAAAAAGAGATGCAATTGGATCTATGCTCTTTGTCCATAGGTCACAAAAGATTGCAAACAATAGAGATATGAGACAAGAATCATAATTAAACTAAGTAATTTTTTGTTCTTTGTATTCATTCCTTTGAAAAAAGTACATTCAAGATGCATAAAATAATCATAAAACACACCATAAACTAAAACTATACTGTATACTTCATTATTTTTATTCATACAAGAGAGAAATGCTGAACAAAGATGGTTGAATCATAGCTAGAGCTTTGCTCAATAGTCTAGAACAAACCCTGTATAATGAAAGAAAAAAGAAATATATAGATGAGGAAGGAATCATGGATCTAATATGGAATTTACACTTGTCCACTTGAATCTACTTCTAATGCTATTGAAAAACCTCTTTCATTTCTCTAAAAATGAAAATCGGATAAAATCCCATCATTGTGCCCAATAAATTCTGAAAATATCTGCAAGAGTGATGAGAAAACCCCCTTTCTAATAAACTATCATATTTTATGTCAAAATTTTACAAAATAAACATTGAAATACTTTGGAGGTCAAATAAAATTCCTACTAAGGCCCTCTCCAAATTTGGTGCACACCCATTTCATCGTTTGACCAAAAATTGATTTTGAACTACCCATACCAGAATATAGTTGAATAAGAATCACCTCAGACAAAACCCAGTATAACTTTTACCCACTTGAACCTATATAAATAACTAAAACCACTATATGAAAATATATGATCATCATCAAAAGAATAACCATAAACACTTGAAATAACCATATATCAAGTACCTCATCACATATATCAACTAAATATGAAATAACATCTAATCAAATCTAGTAACCAAGTATCACTCTAATCATAAATCATAAACATAGAACTGGCCTATAGGAATCCAACAATCCAACATGAAAAGTAAACAAGGGGTAGGCATTACAATCTCTCTAATGTTCCAACAATGCTTGAATGCTCTCCCATAGAATATCATTAGAATTCATGCTAACAATATCCTCCTTTGGAATTGATGGCTACATAGATGAAAAATATCTAAGTTCCAAGAATACCAAATCCAACTCTACTGTAGCCATTGTTCTTACTTTTCAAATCCTCTTCATTAATCAAATCCGAAAATCTTAGGAACAACTATTGCTACCCTATTGATAAACTTCTCCCCCATTTTGTATACTCGTCTATCTCTCCTATTGACTCAAATATTATCTTCATAAATCTCCCCCATTCACAGGAGATAATTTCATATGCATTCACTTCTCCCCTATTCATAGGATATGTTTTTCATGCACTACTTCTCCCCCATTGACATCCATGACAAAGGCATCATTATGTCAACTGACTACTCAATGTCTTCAACTAGCTCAAGTGTCCAAAGACACTATTTAGTACCAATTACCAAGATTCCTTCATAGCTCCACTCAATCACAAATAATCCCCCATAGAGGAAACATCAACATTTAGTCTAGATAAATAATAGTGCTCTATTCCTTTAGATTGATGTAATCCCACCATCATCTACTCTAAAGTAGCCAGAGGCATAATACCAAGTATACCTTGCAAATACTCAAATGCATCCTTAGGCAAAGGCTTCATAAAAATATTTGCAATTTTATCCTTTGTATTAACATACTTTAATATGATCTCTTTCTGTACAACTTTCTCTATCAAGATATGATACTTAATTGATATGTTCTTTTTCTTTGAATGTAACATAGGATTCTTATACATACTTACTGTACTTATGTTATCAAAATATATGATAATAGGTTTTGAAAGCTCTATCCTAATATCATTTAGCATCTGTTTCATCCACATGATTTAATTGCAATTTTTTTTGCTACTACATACTCTACTTCTATTTTACTTCATGAAATACAATCTTGTTTATTTCTTAACCAAGAAATTAATCTTCCTTCAAGGAAAAATTCTCCACCACTCATATTCTTTATGTCATCTATACTGCCTGCCCAATCTACATCAATATATGTACACAAAGTAAAGTATTTGATCTATCACACCACAACCCAAAATAAAATGTATCATTCAAATATCTTCTTTATTATTACATTTTCTCTATCTAGTCTTATGTGAGTTAGGTATTACAAAACCCCAATCATGGATTTGTACCGCTTTTTCTCAACCATAGGTATCTCAACTTTTCTATATAGATTGTGACCAATTATCATAGGTGTACCAATAGGCTCACAACTTTCTAAGCCAAATCTCTTCAACTAGTCTTTCAAATACTTAGTTTGTGATAGGAAAATACCATCATAGTTCTTCACAATATATAAACCCAAGAAATAATTCATCTCACCAATCATGTTCATCTCAAATTCATTCTTCATTTCATAAGCAAGTTTTTCACCTCCTTCAACATTACCTCCAAAGATTACATCATCCACAAATATCACAATAATAAAAAAACCATTCAAAATTTCTTTCAAATATAGACTAGTATCTATAGTACCTTTAGCAAATCCTAATTTTTCCAAATGCTTCTCCAACCTCGCATACTAGGTTCTAGGTGCTTGCTTTAGTCCATACAATGCTTTCTTCAACTTGCATACCATAACTCCTTATTCATTAAAATGAAATCCTTTAAGTTCCTCAATGTAGAAATCTTCTTCAAGTCCTAATTCAAAAATGTTGACTCCACATCCATCTAATACACTTTGAATTTCTTATTTATTGCATAAGCCAATAAAATTCTTATTGCTTCAATTTTGGCAACATGTGCAAATGTTTTTTTATAGTCTATCCCTTCTTGCTACAAATATCCTTTACATACAAGTCTAGCTTAGTTTCTCACAACCCCAACTTGTTCAATCATTTTATTCCTAAAAAACCACTTATTTCCTATAATTTTTTTGTTTTTTGGTCTAGGGACCAACTCCCATGTCTCATTCTTCACAATCTGATCTAGTTCTTCCTTTATTGCTTGAATCTAATTATCATCTTTACATGCTTAATGTTCACTCTTAGATTTAACTTGAGAAATCAAACATAATTCTTTGTATACTTTGTTTCTTGTCATAACTCCTCTATCTTTTCTTTGAATAATCTAATCAGCGAGGTGATTCTTTGTCAAATTCTTGTTTGGTGTTGGTGTCATTTGTTAGAGTAATAAAGTATTTTCTTATTAATTAAATCATATTGATTTAATTATCAAGTCACTTATTATCTCTAGTTTACTTAAGCTAAACTTTGGGCATATAATAATTAATTTATTTTATTACTTATTATCATGCAACCTAGGTTAGTTACCTATTAGGGTTTTGATCTCCTTTTATAAGGATTGATCTCTTTTTAATTTATTCATTCACTTTTGATAATAGAAATTTTTCTTTTTCCTTGTCAAGAATGTCTCATCTATGAATCTATGAATTCTAACCTCCATAGTTTTTTCTTCTCTTTTTGTGACAGATGTTCAGATGCAGGTGATTCTTGGGAGCTATGGGTTTGATCTTTCATCAACTTCAACATCATTGACTCAAGTCTTACGTCTTCCCTAGGTTCAGATCTTAGTTCCTCTCTCTGTTCTAGAACTTGAATTTAATTCTAGAAATAATTATTAGTCTTATAAAAGGTCTCAATATTTTCTTAGATAGGCTTAGGATTAGCTTCTTCATCATCATAATTAATCAATAATTCTCTCTTGAAATCAAAACTTCTCATCCACTTTTACATTTGTGCTCTCAACAATAGTCTTGGTTATCTGATTGAAACATCAATAAGCTTTTCTTTTTAATGAGTAACCAAGGATCATACCTTCATCGATTCTTGCATCAAACTTACCAATATCACAATCTCTCTTGATATAGCATTTACTTCTAAAAATTATGAAATAACTCACTGATGGTGCATGCCCAAAACATAATTCATAAGGTATCTTTTTCACACCTTTTTTGATCTACACTATGTTCATTGTATATACTATTGTGTTAACTGCTTCTCTCCAAAATGTCTTTGATACATCATTCTCAAACATCATATCTCTTGCTGCTTCTTTTACATATCTATTTCTTCTCTTAGTAATACTATTCTTTTTGAGAGTTTTAGGGGCTAATAGTTGTCTCTGAATACCATTCATTCCACAAAATTTATTAAACTCGTTCAAGGTAAATTCTCTACATCTATACGATCTTAAACATTTAATCTTTAATTCAGACTCATTTTCAACTCTATTATTAAATAACTTAAACTTCTCAAATGCTTCAAAATTTTCTTTAAGAATGCTACCCACATCATCTACCAGTACATTTTGACTCATTTTTTGATGAAAATTGGTCAAATTTTTGACAAACTATTTTGTCGCTATTTTTTCATCAAAAATTTGACCTAATTGCTGATGATCGCTATATGTTATAGTGATAAGCCTCCTTTTCACTCACCAAAAATACTCATCACCATGACTTATAGTGATATCTCCTCCTTTTTGATAGAAGAGTTTTCTATA